>VZRS01005762.1:0-128476 GCA_013398055.1 Ifrita kowaldi | reverse complement strand
TATATATATAAATATATATTTTATTATATATTTATATACATGACATGTATATCACATGGATATATTACATATATCTATATAAACACACACACATACACACAAGTATATATATATATTTCCTATATATTCCAGAAAATACCAGGGCTTGCTAGAGTCAACACAAACATGAAAAATAAAGATGACAAAAAAAAACAATTTAAAATTGCATTGATAGGAAGAGGAAGTGCTGAACAAATCCCAATGAAAAAACAAAACTATGACTGGATATTAGGAAAACTGGAGGGTTTAAATGCCTTTTTGCTTCAGTTTCACTAACCAGGATAAATGTGGCCAGATGGCTAACACAATGAGCATCGGTGACAGATGGGTAAGTGCTCTAACCAGCATCAGAAAAAACAGGTTAGAGATGCTTATGAATTGTCAGGGCCTGATGAAACTCACACTGGAATACTTAACGAGGTAACTGAGGCTGTCCCTGTTGCTTCAAGATGGCATGGAGGGTGGATGAGGTTCCAGGACATATAAAGTACAACTGTAATCATGGTTTTTAAAGAGAAAAGAGGAGAGAAGCAGAAAAGTAAGAGGGGAGGAGGACCCAGAGAATCAACGAGCAATCAACTTAACTTCTGCACCCAGAGAAATACAAATAAGTGACCCACCTATCACGACCAGCAAATGTCTCTTGAAAAGAATAAATCTTACCAAAGTAGCCTAATTATCTCCTGTGACATCATGGAATAGAGAAAAGTGAGGCACTTCTAAACAATGTGTCTTTAATAAAGCTTTTGATATTGCCTCAGGAGACGGTCTCCAAAAAAGCCTAGAAACACAGCCTAGAGGTATCCACTACTAAGCAAATGCATGACTGGTTGGGAAAAACAGAGTCACAGTAGTTGCCAGCAGCTTATGGTCAAATTGAAAGAACTGATCTTGTGGGGCTCACCAGGGGTTGGTCATGGGTATACCAACCCCTGGTACACCATGGGTATTTTCATCTGTGATGTGAGCAATGGAATAGGGGATGCTCATATTAACTGTGCAGGAAATGAGGGGAGAATAGAAGCACCTTAAGTGGCAGGAGTGTAATTAACAGCAGATCTTCAGCATCTGGAATGTGGTTAGGGGAAAAGGGGTTGGAAGGACTTGTATGTAATCTGACCCTCTTCCCCTAACTGGGGTAGTGTCTGCTGCCTTGCTTATTTTTGACAGAGGTTTGTGAAATCTGCTCCCCATAGTCTTCGTGCCTCCCTGCAATGCCGTATAGCATTGGGAAACTTCTACAACAATATAATAGACGTTATACTGATGGGCAGAGAAATTAATCTTATGTAGTTCAAATGCTTTAACTTTCCACAGTGCTTTTTGCCAGACTTTATGTCACCTAAGTTGGGGCAATGCACTTCAGACAAGGCCTGGACAAGTGGCAGAGACCCCAGACAGGAGTAAAGGGAGAGGTCTGAGGCCTTGAAAACTTTTAGATGTGGGGAAGTGTGTGTTAGAAAGTACAATGAAGTACAGGAGTAGATTTGCTGAGGGGGGTTCTGGAGTATATATTAGCAGAGGCATTTAAGAACAGTGTGACTAACAGCTGCTGAGGACAGTTTAAAGAGAATCCGTTCCTGGGAATTAATATAATCTGTGATCCTGAGGGCTCAAAATAAAAGTTTTAGCCAATATTGAAGCATTAGGGGTGGGCTTTTTTCTGTGCCATGTGTTTTTCCAATTTTGATCCTAACCGATTTTAGTAATCTTTGGTAAAAACCCACCCAGATCTGGTCAAGACTTAAATCTGCGTTACCTACGTGTTAAAGAAACCAGTATGCTGCAATAGTTCAGAAATCTTTCTGTGCAGCGGTGTAGTATGGAAAGTGGATGATGTGATCCTAGGCACCAGGGCAGCCTTTGCCTGATGTGAAAACTGTAACTTTCTTTGGTTTGGAAGAAAAAGCATGGCATTCCAAAGTAATGTGGAACACTGACTGCCCTTTTTATACCATACCTGGTCTACCAAAGCTGCCACGGCAGTCATTAGTACACACTTCTTCAATGTGTGTCTTAAAAAACCCTGAATGAATTGTGTTGAGTACTTCAGTACCAACACCAGCAAGAAACATATTAGCTAAAATAACTCACCAAGCCACACTCACTCTTTAAATATAGTTTCTGTAATATAAGTAGTGTCTCATAATTCAAATATTTTTGGCAGCTAATTTTGCATGAAGACTAAGACACGTATTTGTAGAGTCAAAATGTAACATTATCAGAATTAAAAGTTAGTCTCAATACGCGCAAGAAACAGGTGCTGTTCCTGAATGCAAATAAGAACCATATTTGTTTCAATGAAACATTCTTGTAGTAACTGAGCACACACCAATGTGCACAGCACTTTTGTCTTAATATGGCCAGCGTAGTTTCTCACTGTAAACAGTAGATTTAGAAAAATGTGATGAAATCTAAACTGACAGCAAAAACCATCCAGTACCAAAGGGAAATGGTATTACACAGCTTTTGCATTTCCTTGCTTTCCCTCTTTTCACAACATGCTGTTTGTTTGCACAGAATAACTGTCTTGTCAAAATGAGATTTCAAAGCTCTTACAGATGATGAGTAAATTTTTTTACAGTGGTTAGTTGAATTTTCCATCCTTCCTTGTTTTATTTGAACAAATATATACAGAACACAACACAGCAAGATTTAAATTGATCTTTGTGCTTTCAAAATTACAATTCCAGAGGCATTTGCAAAGACATCAGACTATGAAAGTGATGTTCAGATCCTTCTCTCCCTATTTTCTTTATTATAATTTGAAATATAAAGCTGGGACAGTAATTTGTCCGATGCTTATGCACTCTTTCTTGTATGGAAGTAATTTTCTCGTTCTTTCAGAATGCAAATCTTCCTTGTCTCACTGATGCCTGTTTTGTGTTGCACAGGTAAATTATCTGCATGGTTACAGACTGAGCCTTTTCTCCAGCTTTTACTAAACTCAGAATTTTTCTCGGATACTTTGTCACTCAGATGTGAGGTGTATGAGCCCATGTGTCTATGGACTTTCACTTTCCCAAAACTTACAGGTGAACAGCTAGTTAAAAACTGATCTACAGGATAGCAAAAATAATACAAGAGCAAGCAGCTGGCAGGGAGCAAGGTGGAGCAAGGTCACTGCTTGTTTGTTCATTTATGTAATGTACAACATGAATTGTAACATTTAAGTAATGTGCAGCTTGAATTTCCCAGCCTGAAAGAAATCTCCACAAGTTCCTTGTTCCCCTCTTCATGCTATTATTCTGTTTGAAGAATACTTTCGGGAATTAATTTCTGTTTCTCAGATAGTCTTAATTTTAGAATTTTCTTCACAGAAAAGGAATTAATTTTAAAGAAATTTTGATACTTATTTCATCTACCAGATTTTTTATGGTTCTTTTGCACTTTAAATGTTACATAAATTTTATTAATGTCTTTGTCTACTAGGCAGGGATTGTTGTTGTTTTGGTTGGTTGGTTGGTTGGTTTTGTTGGGGTTTTTCTGTTTTGTTTTCCTTGACATCAAATCTGCTTTTGTCTGTAAGAATGGCTTTAGAGAATTTCAGAAAAGTAGCGGTAGGTCTCAGCTATAACCAAATCTTCCTGTCAGCCTGAGGGGAGATGTTTTTAGTTCTCATAAGGAACAAAATCCCTTTATGCTCCCACTTGAACACTTATAAGGATTTGCAGAAACTTAAATGAATAAGCAGTTGAGTGGCTGATGGAAAGAAATAATTAACAGTTCAAGTTTCAAATGAGCCCACCTGTCAGGGGAGCTCTGCAGGAAATTGCCCTCAATTTTCATATAGGACTTTGGCAAGAAAGTAGCAGGTGACTCATGAGAAGAGTCTTTTCTGACTCTGCTATCTCGTGGCAGGTTAGGGGTAAGAAATAAACAGAGCCTTGTGAAGAATTGTGCGAAGAATTAGATGTGAAAAATAAGAAACTTGAATTTCTTTTCAATGATGAGAAAAATTCCTTGGGACAATTAAAAAAGGAGCTCAAAATGAGCCAAAGAATAGGTAAAAATCCTTATTTCAGTGATTCTATCTAAATATACTGAAGAAAAAATTGGGTAAGCACTTGAAAAAACAGATAACGGGCTAATTGGAATAGGTAAGTTTTGGACTAATCTATTTTCCTTAAAGGCAGAAAACCAGAGTGGATTATAAAATGGATCTAAGAAAATAATCACCAGAAAAATATTAATGCTTTATATACGTAGATACTACGAATCATACCGAACCTAGGGCACTTACAAGTCTCAGGTTACCCTCAAAAAGGTTTGTTTGTCCCAGCTGATGGTCTGTTGGATTGATGCACCTAAAAGTGAAGATTTTTTCAGCTTCAGCTGCTTTTCAGCTTTTTTTTTTTACTATGTTTTCCTTCATTTTTGAACTATACAGTGTATTCAGACAGTATATCCCTGTGCAATACATGAATATATTCTAGCAGTTATGTTTATAAACAGATGCAAGTGTCTGGCAGCATGGATCATTATTTTGGGGCTCAGATGTTATTAATTAACACCAGGAATGTTGTGAAATAAGCTTGAAGTCAGACCTCCCCCCTCCTGATGCAGTGTGAATGGATAAGTACTCTTCCTTTCAAATCGTAATGGAACTCTTTCTCTTACTATGATTTGAAGCAGTATGAATAATCAGCTAGTCATTAGTGCAAATAAGTATGGATGCTAAAAAATCCGTAGAAAACCCTGAAGAATGCCACTGTTTTTTTTTCCTCTTGCTGTCAGATTTCATTTGCAGATGGTTGCAAGGCCTCAGACTTGCTGAACAAAATCAGAACATAAAATATCTTCCAAAAAAGTTACAGTTTTCTTGTCCTTTTCCTCTCCCTCACCCTTCCCAGTACTTCATGCTCTGTTTATTTTCTTTCTTTTTATTTACTATTTTGTAGGTAATGGGACCTGACAGAGATTCTCCATTCAGCTTCTACCAAATGTATAGCTATTTACCTATTCTGTCAACAGATAAGGGGGGGTTTGCTCTATGTAGACAAGAAACCGTAGCATGGGTCAGACCAAAGGCTTGTATAGCCTTGGGTCCTACACTTTGGTGAGGCTCTTTGGCAAGGAGTTGAAGATATGGGTGTAATACTGTGTCCCTTTCAGGCTCCAGCAAACAGCTGTCAGGGTCTGCTTGAACTGGTTTCAAATTGTAATTATCAAACAGCCTGAAGGATGTATTTTCCACAAGTCTTTCGGCACTCTTTTATTAATTTGGCCTCAATGTGGCACTATTATGTTCCAAACCTGATTGACACGCAGCGTGTTTAAAAGAATAATTAAAAATAAGTGAATTTTCCTTTTTTTTTCTTTTTTCTTTAAATTTTAATCCTGGTTGGAGGTACAAATAAGGAATAGTTTCTCACTATTTTTCGTATGTAGATTTTGTCAATCTGGGTTGCTTTCTAAATTAAAGACTATTATTTTTGTCTCTCTTCAGACAAATTATTTTCTCCATGTCCCTGATAATCTTTGTTGCCCTTTCCCTACTGTTGTGGAAGTCTACTACCTGCTTTTCAAGATGGAATAAGTGGAATTACCCTCAGTATGCAAAATGTGCACCCTCCAGAGCACCAAGTTTGATTTTTACCCCCCATCCCTTATCCACACTGACTTGAAGCTCTTTCACATGTAGCAATTACAACTTCAGAGCCCATTTGCTGCACAGAGCTAAGGATGCTTTGCTCTGGGTGAATTTCTTTGTGTTTGCTGTTCCTGAGTGGGATCTCTGGCCCTTCCTTTTCGGGCTCTCCCTCTCGCTAATGGTGCTGTGTGAATGTGGCAAGGAGAGGAGAAGCAACCTCTTGTGGTAAAAGATCTTCAGGGCTCTGCAGTTTTCAGTGTTGAAGAATAAGAAGCAATTAAGACAGTTCACTGTAGTGGACCAATTCTACTCATCCATGCAGTCTTTTCCTATCAAGTACTACCTATCAGGAAGGTTTTCAAAGTTTCTGAAAATACCCTGATATGGAAACAGTCTGTTTTGCTCTACCTTCCTTTTCTGAACTCCCGAGAAGCTGTCTGTCAGAACAGCTGCATCTGAATTTGAAAAGCACAAAAATTAACATGGCATCACTGTATGAACGAGGACCTCTTCTGGTTGTTTCCCTGAGCTTTCGCCATTAAGAGGCACACTGAAAATATCTGGGTCACAAAAGTGCAATTGAAGATAGCACTGCGTACCAGAATGATACTATAATAATCTTTTTCCCTGTTGTCACGCTGTTAAAATGGTTGGGTGAGCGGCCTCTATGGTCTGCATATTTAATATGCTTAGTTTTCAAGGCACCTTGTATTTTGCTGCTTGTTATAACAGCTCAGATCTTATTTTCTTTGCTAGGTGTTATTGTAATAGCTGACGTAAGGCAGTCACCGTGCAGAACACTTCTGGAATTCAAAGGCAGTGACCTATGAAAGCGAGCTAGCTGTGGCCTCCTAAGAGATAAAAACAAAACCAAACCTCATGTCTCGTGTATTAACTACCACACCTTACGTGGTTTTAAAAATTTTACAGAATGTAAATATGTGCAAGCTTGTGTAAAGTAACAGAACAGAATCAATTTGCGTAGTCCAAGGCAGCAGTAGAAAGTAAAAAACACTTCTGTCTTAAAATAGAGCTGTTTATGAAAGTAAGAGGAGCAAGATTTTGTCCATTATTTATGTCCTCAACAACTCCACAAAGCATGCATCTGCTACAGGTCATTCAGAAATTGTTAGCATAATTTAGTTGGACACCTCTTTACTGGCCTTGTGACAGATGGTGGCATGAGAGTGGGGCATTTAAATGACTTGCTTTCCCTGTGCAGGCAAAGCAACCTGTGTTTAGGGAGCTCCGTTTCAGAAACTCATGAGTTTTTAGCCTGAGTGTGAGAATTCTCTGATGAGTTACTGTTTCTTTCCCCCTGGCTAGAGATTGATTCGTACACTGAATACTTCTCCTTTATGAAAGTTAAAGGTGCCAATTTCCTTTCAAAGAGTGAATCACGCAGAATTTAATTTTCTCATTTTAGTGACTATTATTGTAGTTTCCTATTAGCACTGCTTGAGCACGCAAAGGCTTCAACCAGGTTTTGAATTTTTTTTGTGCTGGACACCATATAGACTTGATTAAAAGGAGTTTTTGTCTGGAAAAAGACAATGAGGTCACATAATAAAAGGATATTTTTATTCTGGTTGTTCTCCATCATTCTTTTGAAAAAACCCATCTACTGTGTACGGCAAGGGAGTGATTGGCCATTTCCCATCAATAAAAATTTCAGTTAAAAGTGCAAGTAGTGAAATCTGTTTCTGAAAAATAAGTATTAATGAGGCTCCAAATGGCACATGGTAGCAAACAATCAGTGACAAGTTATTTGCTTCTTTCTTAATTACAGAGAAGTCAGGATTGCAGATTCAACTTGCAGCTCACAAACTAAGTCATTCCTCTGCTGAGGGTTCCAATAATAGTTGGTGAAACACTCCAGCTTCTCCCCAGCTGGTCATTTTACAATGATAGCACAGCATTAGCATCAATGGATTAGTATTTTTATTAGACAGTTGCAAATATTTTGCCCATATGGATCATTAAGCTGCTGTGAGCTGGAGAGAACTTGTTCTTCTGTCAGAGGTTCGAGAAGCATCACTCTGTACCCAGACTTAATTCCTGACAAATGTAAGAGGGAATAAAAGTTACGTTGGAATTCCATTGCAGAGCTTTGCTTTTGAGCAGGTTTTCTGATTTCAGCTTCCTGATTTCAGCTTTCTGAGTTTGTAGTCTTCATTATTTTAAATTTAATTTAGTCAGGCTTTACATCGCTGTTCGGTTGCATTATTTATGTGCAGATGACAGGAAGGTACTTGGGGAGATAGCAGGAATGAAAAGCCATTTCCAAGTAAGAATAGTAAGGAACAGACTGGAAATAAAAAAAATTATGTTGAAAATGACTGAAAAGGAGAAATGTAGGCATGATCTGCAGTAAACTCTCATAGAGGAAGCAAAATCCAGTCAGAAGTGCTTGACTTAGGGACTGGGGCTTTTTGCTATTTATTGCCTCTACATCTGAACTCTTTAGAAATCATGCTTGCTTCTGCCTTTCCCATTCTGTTACTTTGCCCATAAAAATGGGGTTTATCCATGGCCCCTATTACTAGTTGGGGAAGCATTGGTTCAAGTTAGTTTTGGAGGCACCAGAGAGGAGGATGCTGATAGACAAGAAGTCTGGTAGAAACCAAGTCTAGCAGAACTAACCTTTAAGTGCTCAGTTGTTTTTTTTTTTTCTGCTGGATTCATTATTTCTTTAAAATTCCAAATTTGTTAACTTGGCATGCCAAACATGACAAAGCATTTCTTTTCCTAGGAATAGTTTTACATATTGATTAGATCGTCCATATTTTACCACTCTGCTTGTCAAGAGTTTGTGTATGTGTTTATGCACACACATGCATAAGTGTGTGTCTAAATTTTGGCAAAGCTACTCAAAGATGAGCTGCAGCTTGAACAGCTGCAAAGTCTCTGAACACTGGAATTATTCATAGCACATAAAGGAAGCAAACCTCTTGAAAATAGTTCAAACATAACACAATTATGGGAAGATCAGACTCAAATTTTTTATCTGAATGAACCAGCTCCTGAAGGAGTCCGTAAAATGGGAACATGGGTAAATGGAATTATTGCATAGTCGTTTTTACATTAAAACAAGAGGCCATAAAGTGGCAAAAAAAAAGCTGAACACAGAGAGCTGCGTGCAAAATTTATCTGTTTACTTTCTCTCTGGTGGTGTAAAACCAGGAATGCTGAGTAGTGGCTGAATAAACAGTGCAATATTATTGGGATGACACACTGCAGGTTAAAGTCTTCAATGTATAGCATTCAGGTCTGAAAGCGCATACATGGTTCAACTGTGTCTGTTTTTTGCTAGGGGCTGCAGACTTACTTACATCTTAATGACACACTAATTCACAAATCATCCTTTTTGGCACAGGGATTAAGCCAGAGAGTGTCTATAATCCTGCAAAGACTATATCTAAATCTAATGCTCTTGCATAGATTTTGTGTAGTCAGATTTTTGTGTGCGCCAATGCTTTTTTACACTTCAAAAGATAATACGAATTATCCAAGTACAGAGGTCAAACATTTAAAAAGGAAAACGCCTTCTGTGTTAAAAGTTATTGACTTGCTACAGGTTATGCTGTTGTCCACAACTCAACTATTTGTATTCACCCCATTGGGTAGGAAGTGACAACTCTCAGAACAAAATAACACTTATGAATATATTTTATTCATAGGGAATTCACATGTTCAATTTTGGTATGCCTCAGGCAGTCAGCTGGAGTGCAAAATGAGTTTTCTGTGGCTTCCCCTTACACCTGTTGCTGCAGATAGCAGTACGTTCTTTCCCAATGATACTAGCTAGCAATATTTCTGATCGGGCTTTCCATTCCCATGAGGCTTTTCTGTTCATTTAGACTGGGTGAGATACAGAGTAAAATACTTATTCAACCCATGAACTCAGATATGTCTTTATAAATATGGTGGTTGAGAGAGCTTGTGTAACGCTGTTGTGAAGGGAGCAGGAGACACAGAGAGAGCTGAAAGTTATCACGGAGCTCTTTGCATGTGTTGTGCCATCGGAGTACAAAACAGAGCACACTGCAACATCCTCAACCAAAACTTCTTACACTGGAGCAAGAAAAAGATACTTTTTTGCCTGCTGTGGAATTGAACTGTGGAACACTTTGACATGAAAATTTTTAGGAGCTATAAGAGAAAGTACATAAAAAAATAATTAAAAAGGATAAAGGAAACGTTGCCTTTTTGTGTGCTGTGATCCAGATGTGACTTCTGGTTCAGAATAACTGTTCCACTAAACACCTTCTTTGCTTCTAGCAATCAGCTCCAAGGACTGGTTGATAGATGTAAAGAAGGTGTTCAGTGGAACAGTTATTCTGCTTTACTTATTTTTTTAAAAAAACCTCTGAGATATGCCTCCCGGAAGATGAAATTCAAAGATGGTTGTCTCGTCCTTCCAGAAACCACTCCCCCCAGTGTCTTATCTGATTTTAATGAGCTAGCTGCTGCTGAAGATTTCACTTCGTTTTTATGTAGTTGTTTCTTAAGCTTTGAGCCGTTCCTGTACAGAGGTCCAGTGATGGCAGGGGGCTCATTCCACCCACTTACTTGATCCAATGTTAAATACAAGACTGAGTGCTTGATATTTCCCTGAGCATCTGCTATTGCCTGCTGCTGGAGTTAGCAGCGAAAGTCTGTTCTGTTTGTTCCAGACCTTGATTAACAACACAGAGGTCTGAGTACATACATCTGGTTTATAATCTTAGACTGTTTATTTTCAAGAGGATTTTTTAAATTGTTAGCAGTGACTTAGTGGACTTGCAGTGGAAGGAGGGAGCACAACTGTTTTGTCCTAAATGTGAAATTATTTAGAAGGTATTAAAATGTATTGTCATTGGGAACTAATAACTGAATAATCCCTTAATTCAGGTTGGAAATCACCTCTGGATATCGACTGTGTGGACATCAACTTGTCCCTCTCAAAGCATAGTCAGTTCAGAGCAGGTGCTCTGTGTTTTGAATAAATTTAAGGACAGAGATTCCACAGCTTTTGCAGGCAACAAGAACCTGCATTTGACCAACCTTAAGATGTAAAAATCTCTTAATATCTAATTGGACAAATGCACGTTGCTGACACGGTCAGCCTGTGTTCCATGAGACCTGCATGTCCTTTCCTGTGAAGTTGCTCTTCAGCCAATTGATCCTTCTCTGTACTATTGCATGGCCTGGTTGCTTCCACAGAGCAGGATGTTGCATTGGCCTTTGCTGTACTTCCCAATGTTGCTGTCTGCCCAACCCTTCAGCCCACTAAGGTCCTTCTGCACAGCAGCCCTGCCTATCACAGCTAATATTGCAATGTACAAAAAGCACCAGATGAATTACATTAGGTAAATGTTTGCAATCTTTTAATGAATAAACCAAAAATGTATACCGGTGTGATTTTTTTCGTGGGGAAAGAAAATGTGAATACTCTGGTCTTTTCAAACTACCTTTGCACTGGGGGACCACTGAATGCACCAGCCTCTTTCCAACCCTGATCCAGGTATTTTGGATGGGAAGAGGAGTATGATTCTTTTAATGAGACACTTATGACTGTTGCATATTTCACACTCCCTGTGGTATGTAAATGTATAATAGCTGAAACACATATCAGGAGCTGTTTCCAATGTCTTACTACGTTCAAGGTTAAGAGCATGATTCAGAAACTCAGCAGATGCTGTGACTCAAGCAACTGCTGATGTACTTGGCAGGATGTCTGTATGTGCAAACACTAAGAAGTACATTTTCATTTCAGTATACATGGAGATTAGACATGCAATTCCTGTTGCCTACCAGAAAATGGTATCCTAATTCTTCATGCACTAGCCAGGAACTGAGAAAACTTATGGGCCCAACCAGTGAAAAATGCATTTCAGTTACCATTTTAATGTCACATACCCTAGATCTTAGAAGACATAATGAAAAACCATTACTTGTAAGCTGCCCTCTTTAAAAACTAATCGTATACAAGTGTGTAAAGAGGGCTGCAATGGGTCAGAGTATGGCCTATTGGCCCAAATGCAGTGCCTGTGGCAGCAAAAATACAAGAAATTTGAGGCAGTCACTCTGCAGTCAATAACCTTCAGCAGGTTTCCTTCTCCATGATCCTGGACATGGTTCTCCTCTTGATCAATGGAAATTCATAACATTTACAACAACCAGTGACAAGAAGTTACCGACTCTGATTATACTTAGTTTATGAAAAACCACCTCTCTTTCTTTCTCATACCTCACCTCTTTGAAACTTCCTACTTCATGTCTAAGGAGCAACAGTGAATTGCCGGACCACCTCAAAGAAACTGAAGTGACCTCAATCTGTATCTTCTGCTTTGCCTTTTCATCCATCCTGCATAATGGTCTTGATCAGTCCTCTTATTACTGAGCTATGGGAACAGGGAGCTTCTTCTCTGACAGGTTTTGTTTTGTATTTCTATTTGAACCATCTTTTATTAATAGAAAACTTAACAGGTTATGCATAACAGTGGCCACAACAGAGAAGAAAAGCATGTGCAATCAGAAATGTTTTAATTTGTTGTGTTGGCAGGCTAGAAACACACCCACACAGGGCCGCAAAAAGGCGGAGAAGCAGTCTCATGATTCAATACAAGAACAATTCCTGTGTGGCTCACTCAGGTTCCTGGTATCTACCCTCAGAAATGGGAACACCATGTGCAGCGTTGTGTTGCTGTGGCAATACAGCAGGACTCAATACTTGGTAGGACTCAAGTGCCACGTGTTGTGGACATTTGCATCACAGTCAGCCAAACTCAGTGCTAAATTCAGGTAATTTCTTCATGGAAGCAAGAATGCAAGTGCAGAATGAGGCTTAGGGTTCTTGAAAGTGCTTTGAATTTACTGATATCTTGGATGCACTGAAATCACTGGGATAGCTCTGTTTTGTTTTGCATTGACAGTTTTATGGAACATTGGTGAAAAAACCTACTCTGCTGTTCTTTCAGGTTTTTGCTACTGCCCACAGAGGTAAAGTATCACATACCTTTTGGTCTAGTCTTTGGGTTGTTTTCTACTACTGTTGTGCTAACACAGGTATTTATCCTACTTTTATGTCACAGTGAGAAATTTTTCTGGGCTGCGAGCTATCGAAAATGAAGAAAAGGATCCAGATGTCTGGTCCCAAGAGCTGCATTGGAAAAGTAGCAGTCCTGACAGCAGTGTCACCTGAGCACTCATACCATAAAAGATGTACCATTGCATTAAATGTATGGACAACACTTCTTTGGCTAAGAGACTGTTAAGTTTTGAAATGACAATCATGATGTAATGTTAGCTGTACACCGAGTTTGAAGCTAAAGCCACAAAAAATACATGTTTTTTAATGTAGAGTAAAATAAGGCATCAATAAATGCTCCAGGCTTTATAAAGTGGCAACATACCTCATGTGGCTTTTAGACATTTCTGTCAAAGGTATAACTCACGTCATTCTCCTCTGATACAAATTTAAAAGAATGTTAGCAAGTGATTTGTTAAAACCATAATTACACGCATATGAATGAGCATGCGATTAGGCAACTCGTAATTAAGATTAATATGAATCTAAAAGCATAATTCAGTCATGAAGAAAAAAGTCTGGCTTCCAGGGAAAACTGCCTTAGAGTCTTTGACAAAATTGTTCATACACATGTCAAGAGTCAAAGTTGTTGACATGGTAGACCTAGGAACTATGCTGAGTTATATTTCCCTGTGCAAAGCCTCTTGATGTGAGTCAGAGAGAGACCAGGAGAAGGAAAATCCTGGGTAATGGCACTGTGCACCCAGGCAGTGCTACATTCTTCCCAGTCCAATGGGAGCTGGGTTTGAGAGTCTGGAACCCGTCTACAAAGAGAGGAAAAAGCATAATACATGTTTGTTGTAGTCTGGACAGACCAGATGAGAAGAGCAGAAAAAACCAGTGGTTTTGGGAATATTAGCTGAATCATCCATAATCCTGGGAAAGAGAGCACACAGCAGGAAGGACACCAGGAGGAAAGTCCGATTAAATATGATGTACAGATGAAGGCACGAATAATGTTTTATTTGAAACACTAACAAGGTGTAGTTGAGAGTAGCCTACCCTAGCATTTTTTTCATATAGGATTGCCTTTTCCTCCTGTACTTCATTTTGCTTTTTTTCGTAGAGATTATTCTTTTGTGTAGCGCTTCATGAGGGAATAAAACCCCAGACAGATCTGAGAGGCTGCTCAGATTTCAATCTGTTAACAATGCTGCAGTTAATACTGGTTTTAGTGGGAAGGTAAACTCTGTTCTCTGTTCTAGATTCTTCTTCCAAAAATGTAAATATATAGGAATAAAATTCAACCAGGCTTGGTCCCTATGCGGGTGTTCATATGTCTGAGCCATTTGCATTATTCACCTAATGAGTGACAGTTTGTTACATGAGTATTTTTTCTCATCTTTCTGCCAGAGGTGCAGGTATAACATACAAATTTGTGATCATCTCTGATAAGAGTATGAAATTGTGAGTAAAACGATACTTTTAAAAACACTTTGCTGAAGTTTTAGTGAATGGTTTTTATGAGACAATATAGTCTAAATATTATCTTTCGAAAAATTAATGCAGCGCACATCTACCGAACAAAGACTGGTGTGTTTTATTAAAAAACCCTAAGCAAGACTGACAGTAGAGTAAAATTTACACTTGCACAAGTTATACCCACGTAACTTCTTTCAGTATATTAACTTCACAATTCCAGTTGTTAAAGCATTCTGAAAATTAAATGTATGTGTGAAAATGTCCAATAGTGTCTTTAATGCTGTGATGTTACTGCTGAAGCCAATGCACCTCGTAAGGAGGTATTTGATTGCCTCCAACCTCTCTTGCTACTGCCAGGGGCTGAAGGGGAAATGAAGCAGCTATCTAGGATCCTCCCTAGAGTAAAGGCTTCCTCAGGGAGCACCTGCTCCACCACTGCTGCAGCTCCTTTCCCTTTTCAGGCTATCCTGACCCACACCCTGGGCTGGGGCTGTGTGGGGTTGGGGCTGGCTGTCTTTCAGACCTGAGGACACTGACTCCAGCTCAAAGGAGCATTTGTCCTGCTCTGGGGCATGGGAGCTGCATGTGAAAATTAGCGGTGAGGAAGCAGTGATGCCTCTGGACAGGCTTCCCCACTACACTGAGTGATAATTCATGGACAGCTTGGGCATTAAATCTTATCTTGAAGAGAGACTGGAATTTTCTCAAGCTGGGTGCATCTTGCTTGTTTGGCAAATAAGCACGGGTATTGCAATTCTGGATAAGAGTTTTAAAAGCTCTCCCTAAATCATATGTTTCTAGTAGGAACTCTTTGGCTTGTATGGAGATTGATGAGGAAGTTGCAGTGTTTCAAATGTTATCCGAAGGACACCAGAAAATGGGCAAAAGTAATGTGAAACTCTCATAGGCATAAGCAGATGGACTATTGTATTACAGATGCTCCTGGAAGGTTGCAATCAAGGCAAAAATAAGTTCTGTCAGTTTTCTTTTTACTTGCTATTGCTAATTATAAGACTTATTTCCCTAATGTTGGCAGAAAAAGGTATGTATTTAACCTGACAAGATTCATGGTGAATAGATGAATTTGTTTTCATATTCCATATGCCATTTTTCATAGACATGGGAATATGAAAACGCAGAAAACAGTGAGAGAATGATGCAGCAGAATATGATGTAATTTTTCTATTTTTGTGAACTTCGTACACTTTAAGGGAGGATGAGTCTATAAATGTAGCTGTTCCACTGCCTTGAAATCTGGCACACAGCTTGCTGAAAGCTATTCAGATTTAGCTCCTACATTTATTTTTTTGTTCTTCTCAGAAAATAATTGAGCTTTCAAACTATTGATAGGAGAGTGCTATTTTTCAAAATTTAAAAAAATTTAGATTATCTTGAAAACATAATTTTTGGTCAGAAAAGCAAAGAGGAAAGGTGCATTGCAAAACAAGGTCAAAGTATCTCAGGTGTTTCCTGTGGTACATTTTGCTCAAAGTATCATTTTTGAGTATAATCAAGGAGATATTAGGGATTTCAAAGATCTAATGAAAAGAAATGCTGGTTGTTGTGACATATAGTCTGTCTTTCCATTTTCTGAATTTTCATGTATGCAAACTGTTTTATTATTTGCTCTTAATGCCATGGATTTTTTTTCAGTAAGTCTTTATGAAATAAACTTCTTATGCTTTTGGAAAGACCTGGCTAAAAGTTTTTGTAATGTAAAATAGAACTAAACACTTAATGGTTTACTTCACTGTAATGATGATTACAAGCTTCCCCCAAAGAAGCTTCATTTTCATGTTGAAGTGATTTGCCATATGGTAGTAAGCAAGGGAACAGGCCTGTCTTTGCATCAGGTATTCTTGTGTGACAAGGCAGTCAAACTGCTTTCCAGAATGTTTGCAGAGTTCCCATTTAATATCACCGATAATATATAATCTTACATTACTATTGTGATATTAACTACTATATATTATATTGAATATAACACAAAATTGCTGATGAATGTAATTTACAAATATGTTTGTGCACTATGAAGCTTGGGGATAAGAGCAACATGATTTAAAAAGAGATAAGACTTCAAAGAGCTCTTGCCTCCTTTTTATCATGTTTCTGACAAGCCAAATACAATCTTTAGCTATCTGTCAGCTGCTAAGCTATCTAACAATGTCAGGCCTTACCTACTAGATAAAAATAAAACCTAAAACTAAAGCTTGTCTTGCACAGAAAAAAGCCCACAATGTTTTTGCTGACATTCTTATGCGATAACTTAGAAAGGCCAATTATTTAAATATCTTATCCCATTTTCACATGCATATAATAAATACACAGGCCTCAAAACGTGTGGAGGGCTGTGAGCTCTTAGCCCAGCAGCCCTCTGTGGTCCCCTGGAGAAGGGATGCCTGAGGCTATAAGGACTCTTGAGTTGAGTAGCTCATTTTGTGGTTACGGTGACACCCCCAGCATGCCTTGCTTCGTTATGGTAATACCTTGTACCCAGTTGGCTAACTGGTTTCTACCCTCCCCCTGCCTTTCCCATAAAAAGAACTCTGGTCTGCCCTGAAAGGTAGGGGGGAATCTGTGCCTGGCCTTCCCTTCACAGAGGCTGCTGGACAATAAAGCTACCTTTCTCTGTGGAACTGCCATACAAGTCTCCCTGTCTCTCTGTCCCCGTGTTGGTTTCGGGGTATTTCACAAAGAGCTGAATCACAAGAGCTGAAATCCCTTGTAGCTGAGAAATCGCTACACTTGCTGGAATCCCTCGCTGTCCAGGGAGGTGTGCCTTCGCCCCTGGAAGAGCTGTTCCTTGCAGGACACTCTCTCTAGGAAGGCCGTGGCATGCTGGTGCTCGAGCAGCATCAGAAAACCCCCTGAGACAAAAAAGGTGTGGAAAAAACCCATAAAAAACCCAAAAAATACAGATTTAAACAATGTTAAAATAATTGATTTCTTACCAGCTGTGGCCAATTGATCTTTAAAATATAAAGAGTGCTAAGTATAGCAGAGAAAAGCTTAAAGTTGGCAGTAAAATTAATAAATGGGCGTCACATTGACCAGCTTCCAGTCATCTGGAACCTCACCTGCTAGCCAAGCCTGTTGGTAAATGATGGAGAGTGGCTTTGCAAGCTCATCTGCCAGCTCCCTCATCACCCTGGGATGGATCCTATCTGGTCCCACAGATTTATGAATATCCAAGCGGCTCAGCAGTTCCCTGACTGCCTCCTCTTGGATAACACGGGGACCATATACTGGCTTTGGAGAGGTGGTGGGGATAGGGTGTGCTTGTGAGGGTAAAGGTCGATGTGCTTTGTGTGTCCTGATTTATGGAGCTTTGAAAAATTCTGATCTAGTCAAAGGAAATGTGGGATTTGAATTACTAAGGGGGCAAACAGAAAGAAGCAGGAGCTGTGTGCCTTTGTACCACAGTGGAAGCATTTTCACATATTAATTTCCAAGAGTGTAGGACAACTGAAGTTATCCTTATTTCTACGTAGCTAAGTGGCAGGACAAGTGACAGTATATGTGCATGGATAAATCATTGAATCGTGGGTTGGGTTGGAAGGGATCTTAAAAATCATCTAGTTCCGACCCCTCTACTGAGGGGCAGGGACACCATCCACTAGGCCAGGTTGCCCATCCAACCTGGCCTTGAACACTTCCAGGGATGGGATATCCACAGCTCCTCTGGGTCATCTTTTCCAAGTGCCTCACCACCCACCCAGTAAAGAATTTCTTCCTAATATCTAATCTAAACCCACTCTCACTTTGAAGCCATACCCACTTGTCCTATCACTACATGCTCTTGTAAAAATTCTTCTCCATCTTGTTGGCTCACTCCTGGTACTGGAAGTCCACAATTATGTCACCCCAAAGCCTTCTCTAATCCTGGCTGAACACCATTTCTCTTAGACTTTCCTTGAAGAAGATGTGCTCCATCCCTGCAATCATCTTTGTGGCCCTCCTCTGGACTTGCTCCAGGTTGATGTTCTTCCTGTGCTGGGGGCTCCAGAGCTGGGTGCAGTACTCAGTGTGGTGTCTCATGAGGTCACTACACAAGTACTAGACTTTAGTTTCATTTTATCTCATATCTGTTTGCCAGGGTGTCGCCTCCTGCTTATGGCCGCATGTGCTTGGTTGCTTGGAGAGATGTTCCTTTTGGATGTGTCCCCTCTTCTTACAATATGGTTAGATTGACTTTGCTTTACTTTTTGGCCTCTATAATGTTACAGATTTCAAACTGCACCATGTGTGGGAGATGTTTGCCTGTGGCTGATTTTAATGAGAAAAAGAGCTCCTCTGTTCCTAGTGATGACATGGCCCATTGCAGTAATGATTTGTTTTATTGCAAACTACTAGAACTTAAAGACCATTTATGGCTAAAACTGTTAGGTCACTGGAACTATGCAGACAATAAAAACATTATTGCTCCATCGGTGCATTTTTACTGTTTGTTAAGAGAAACACTACTCTTTCATTTTCCCCCGAACACTTAGAACATCCCTAATTATATCATTGCTCAAGCTACAACTGCTGTTCTCAACATCACATAAATCTCACACTAAATTGATTTGTGGCTGAATCGTGAAAGGGATCAATGGATTCATTTGCACTGATTTGCCACTCTGTTACTGAGAACGTGTCTATACATTTCAAGGATGGGATTATCTGCATTGATTCATAACCCCACAGATGTCTTAGAAGCTGGAGCATACCTGGAATACAGGGAAAAAGAATGGGGGAATTAAATTGGATGCTTTGTTTGATCTTGCCACTCCTATGATTGCTAAATCTCCAATGTGATGGAGTGAGATGCTGTGTTGCCTCCAGCATTTTATTCCCAAAACCACTGTTGACTCCTTGGAGAGAACACCTTACAGTTTTCTACAGCAATGGCGTGACATTCTCAAGTACCATAAACAGTCTGTTACTGAACAAATGGTGGCTATGTCTGAAAGCTCTGCTTTCATGTAAGGCAAGGTCCTTAAAAAATGAAGTCCCAGGTGTGAGCACAAAAATCTGCTAGCCTTAACAGTGTCTGCTTTTGCTACATTATCTGGGATGGTTCACCCTGTTAGCAAAGAAAACTGACACGATCACTAAAGGGACTTTTCAGTGTGCATGAATAAATTAGACTGTAGGGCTAAGGCCTTAGAGAGTAAAAGTTTTGCAAAAAACATGTTTTTTCCTGTGTCTGGTATACAAAACACACATAAGATTATGGTTTTCTGAATGTCACTCTGACAATATAAAGCCCTTGCTTATGCTGCAACCTGTCTCTGCTTTATCAGTGTCATCAGATCTGTGTCAGCAGAATGTCTTTGCATAGGGACAGTGTCTGTGAGTACTGCTGTAACTTGAACAAAAACACGAAGTGAGGTGGACTTTTTTCCTTGAGATAAATTTTCCATACCAGTGTTTTAACCCAAGGGGTAAGGTTAACCAAAGAACTTGCAGCCTGACATGTTGTTCCTGTCTTGTCAGTCTGCTGTTACTGCTATCAGAGGGGAAGTGCTGCATAGAGGAAAGAGCTTCTAGCTTGTGACAGGCACCGAAAGCATTCCTTGTTTGGTAAGTTTAGCTCTACAAGAGATTGGTCTGTCTCAGGGCTCTGCTAAAAGGATTGTTTTATAAGATTACAGTTTATGTTTACAAGGATGATTTTATTTTGTGAGTCAGAGGGAATAGAGACCAAGCTTTGGCACAATGACAGTACTGTTGCTTCTATACATCATGCTCCAAAGCATACCTTCCGAGCAGATGGACATAATTTTTGTTAACATGACTTTGAAAGGGACAGGCCCTGCCCTCACCCCATGCTTGTTTTGGCTTGTTTGGGAGAGTTGCAGGAACAGAGGCAGCATTGAGCAGATGACTGAGAAGAAAGCTGATAGTCCAGGAGTCCTATCCATGTACTGGTGTGTGATTTATGATCACCTCTTGTGGGCCCTGCATGTTGCCCTGGCACCAGTGTTAGGTAGCAAAGGCTGCTCAAGGATCTTGCAAGCTTTTCTGACATCAGTTGTTGTATCATCAGGTCATGCTTATACCTGCTTACCCAGCAAATATTCCTTTGCTGGAGGTGATTTGCATAGAACAACTTGGCCTGATTTTGCTGGTGATTGGCTAGGCTCAGAGAAATAGGTTTATTTTTTGTTGCTGTTTTTGGTTTTGGGGTGGTTTTTTCTTTGGTGAAAAACAAATGGGTTTGAAGGATTGAAAACCTCCATGAGGAAAAGGAGAACAAAGAAATGGGAAGAATGTGGGGAGAAAAGGGACATACTCTTCAAGCTAAGGAGCCATTTAGGCATTGAAATTGCACATAGTAATGAGCTCAGAAGCAGATAGGATTGAAGAAAAGAGAAATTGGAGAGGTGATGAGGAGGAACAGATCAAATCCCAAGAGAGGAGCTGAGTCAGGCATCATGTTTCTGTGATATGGACCTACCTATTTTGTGTTTTTTTTCAGGTGTTGCTCTCTGGGCTTCAGACGTCTTCTGTGAAGCTGAAGTTCTGTCGTCTTTCACAGACACATTGTCTTTGCAGCTCCCACAGCACCTGGCCATTGCACACCTCTACTGTACCAGTTTCAGGATTTAGGAACATGATCTGCAAAGTACGCATTATTGAGTGGGTCATACGTACATGGTTTGTGTCAAAAAACACATACAAAGAAAGCAGGAAAGAAAGAGATGGCACCTGAATGCTGCTTAGTCCAAACCAGCCAAGAGAGTGCTCTACCAAAGATCGGGTACTGCCCAGCAACATCCTGAGCAGCCAGAGAGAGCGTGAGGGAGGGACCTCCTCTGGTTATCAACAGCCTTTTCCAATTCGAAAATAAGTACTGGATGCTGTGACTCAGACTTGTTTGCAATGTCGTTCACAACATGAGGTAGGAATGCCTGTTGTCACCATGGGCAGAAATTTTACATCTCTAAGTAGGGAGGCTAGAAATATTTCCTATAAAAATATTTCAGGAGTAAATATGTCGAAGACATTTAAGTAGTCAGTTACTTTGATAACAAGTAAGGTTAGCAGACAAAGAGATTTTTAAAATTTGAATTTTCCCCAGATAATACTGACATGAGAGAAAGCTGAGGTGAAAGCTATTCCTATTTTTGTAGGCTTTATTTGCTTGTTTGTTGGTTTGTTTTTGTTTAGAACTGCAAATAATATCACAAAAACTAAGGCTATGAGGTGCTTTATACAAGTGTAACAAATTGCGAGGTGCAAAAAAAGTGTAGCAAATTTCAGCTGATGTAATCAGGATAGTAACATAAGTAAAGACCTTGAATCATGATGTCACTGCTCCTTAAAATAAACTGTCAGCAGATTGCAGTAATTAATGCCCTACTCTGCTGCTCAGCATCACCTGTGAGGGCAAATACAGAGGGAAACCTTACGGACCTATCCTGCCTAGGGATGTTTGCAGTCCTGAGGGCTTGATGGCAGTGGTACAAGTATACAACAGCTAAAATATGTCCATGAAGTAGCTATATGCAAAGTTATTTGGCCACCTCTATAGGAAGGTGATGAGATTTGCTTTGGACTCTCTTTTAATGCTGTATTATAATGCTTAGTTTTAATGCTGTTTCTAACATTTTCAGAAGTTGTGTTTTAGTAGAAAGGACAGGCATTAGAGGATTCATGTGTGCCGGTAGTGCAAAAAACAGCAACTCTGACTGGCTTCAAAAATACTAGTAAGTTGATGCTTCCTGTCTCCCATCTCTGTTCTTTCTCCCTGAAATTACTTTGCTTCCTGCTGCAAACTAGATTTTGTGCCATTCATAATAATAATAATAAAATGACACTAATTGCTACGTGTAGTGGATGTTCTGAATTGAGCCTGAGGAACTGAGTGTAGGCTGTATAAGATACCAAACATAGCAACTTTGCAAACAGGGTAAATTAGAGTCAAGAAAATGTTATATAACAGAACATGAGTGGTAGCTTAAAGCCTTCATTTTCATTCACACCCACAATTTGAGCTCTTTCACAGAAGGATTCTTACTGGGAGGTAATCCTTTGGAGAAAATTCTTTAAAAATATGCCATCCTTCTGATGTTAACCATAGCAGAAAATATCAAAATAGAAAGTCTGTTCAGTACAGCCTTTTCCTTAAGTGTCGAGGACACATTAAAAATATCTAGTGACACTTTAAATTTTTTTTTTCTAATGCAGGCTATAATATGCAACTGTGGATAAGTAGTCATTCATGTGAAATTAGAGTGACAGTTTTAAAGGCACCTAAATGACCTGGGAGTCACAATCAGGTTGTTCAAACGTGATGGGGATACCTGGGGTCTCATGGGGCTTTCCTCTCTGTATCTCAGAGCAGAGCCCCGTGGTAGATCCTCAGGCTTCCTCAGGAGCTGGAAAAGCTTTTCTGTGGCTACACAGCCTGGTGACTGAGCTCTTTAGCTTCAGTGATGATAATTTGTGATAATTGCAAAGCTGCTCTGGGGCTTGGAATTGATCCTCACTTGAGATGGAGTCCCTATCCTGGCTCCCAGGGTAAGCTTGCCACAGCACACCGGTGTAGTGTTGCCCCTAGTGTCTAACACCAGCACATGGTTTGAAATTAGTTGAGTTTCGCAGAAAACTGTTATTAGGTGTTTTTTCAGATCATGTCTCTTGTAGATATGTATTCTAAAACTCATTTGGGCAGCAATATTGCAGGGCTTTGCTATTTCTAAACCTGCTGGGAATGAGGGGGAAAGAATGAAGTCCGGGACACGCTATAGAAAATTTGCACTTGGATTCCCCAAGAAAACGGGAGCTGTGCGGCGGAAGTGGTGCAAAGCTACTGCGACTGCGGGCTGAGTGGGGAGCAGCCAGGGTTTCCCAGCCCCTGGGCACTCTGGCTGCACTCATCCCCTTGCTCACAGCTTCGTAAAGGGAGTCTCTGGGGCCTTAGTCTGTGCCGACGAAGGCTGAGATGGGCAATGCATCAGAAGCCCTGCGGCAGTGATCCCCTGGGAACCATGGCAGGCAGCAGGAACCAAGCAGGACGTCTGGAGTGCCCTGATGAATGCCAGAGAGAGGCTGTGCTCAGTCCCTGCCTGCTGCGAGGGCAGAGGCTGCTTGCTGGTCTGGACAAAGGTTGGCTGCTTAATTTTGTTCTGCTGTTGTTACTAAAACTCCGCATAAATCTTCTGCAGTGCTTGGTGTCCTTTAGAAAAATGCTTTGACCCCCAAATCTAATAGTGTTGCCTGAGTAGTTTTAAGGAAAAAAAATTAGAAAAAAGCATTGGGAAACTGAGCAGTATTAAAACCTGAAGACGCCCATTTCCCAGTCTCTCTAAATACGTAGTAGTAGTAGCAAGCTGCTTATTCAACAGAAAACATAAGGATGTGTAGGAAAATCAGATCCTTGCCTAGCAGCAGAAAATAGCCCCTGCTGTGATGGTGAAAGGGGAAAACAGGAGCAGGTCAGGGTTTGTGTCTGCCCTTTTCCTTCCCTCCTGCAGCCCGTCAAGACACTTGAAAAATGCTCCCTTACCAGCATGAGAGCTGCAGCCCCTCAGCCTCCCTGCAAAATCTGTGCCCATGGAAGTGTCTGTGGTATTGTCTTCATAAACTCAAATCTTGGCTTCTTTCTTTAGACAATAAGTGCACTATGTTGCACCCTTCAGCAGTTTGTTCTTTAATATTTTGTTCATCTTCTTTAATCTTAGTCAGTGATTCCCTCTCTTGCCAGAAACAAGAAAACAAATAAATGCTGCAGCTGTAGAGAAAGGTCTGAATTCTGAGATTAAATGAAAAGCAGGCTTCAGGCTGAACTGTATCCCTCATAAAGTATATGAACTTGATTTCACGACCTATGCCTGCCCATTAAGTATCCTTTAATATCACACTGGCCTCTTCTCCTGTCTGGGCCTCATGCTGCTTGCCTCAGGAAGTGTGTTTGAAATTCCTTGCAATATAAATCCAGATAATTGATCTTGTGGCTAATAATTAGTTGAAGACGGAAGTATGAATGAGTATAGAGTGAAATGGGCTCAGCCAAGAGTTTATCTCAAATCAAAAATAGGGTAAATTTTTTTCCACTGAAGCTTTGGTGTGGGTACTGAGGTCTTCTGTGTCCTATTGCAGAAAACAAAATGAGTAAAATAGATGATGCTATTCATTTTGTTTCTGAATTTGAGTTAGTTTAGGGACGTGAAATGAAAGAGATCTCAATGCTGATATATGTGGTTTGAACACCTGATACTTCTGCTTCTGAGGGAGCTGGGACTACAGTCAGAAAAAAAAGACTTCTTTTGGAGCAGAAGGTGTCAGGTCAATTGGGATTATCTGAACTGGGTAATAATGAATTTAGGAGTCAGACCTGAAAATACTACTTAGGTATGTCATTGTAGTAGTTTCGCTGGAATTATTCATATGGAAAACATTACTAGCATCTATGGGGTTGGGCTGCCATTGGATACACATTAATCATGCTCTCTGTAAAATTACTTGGACGGCAATTAAGGAAAAAGGGTTGAATACAATTATTTGAATTTATTTTTTACATATTTAATAGCATAGTTAGCAGAAATTTTAAATTACAGTAAACGGTGGGGAGATTTCATGCAGCTGAAACTAAAGAACAGGCTATCACCTGCCTGCCTCAGCTAAGGACTATTGTTGGCACTACTGAAGCTGCTCTCGCAAAACTGAAATAGCAATACCTTTTTTTTCCCAGCAAATATATAAACTTGCCATTTAGAGCAAAAGCACACATCTATAAAGGGGGTACATGTTAATTTTGCATGTGAGTAGAACAATTTGGGACACAAATTGTTTCGTGTGATCTGCAGGTGCTAATCAGTGTGTTCATAGCTGCTGAGTGTGTGTATGTACATACGTGTTCATGTGCATATGAAGAGACATTGTTACTGTATATAAACTCTACCTCATTTCGTTATTCCAAAATGGAGTTTTCCTAAGGGGCGGAATGCTTCTGGTCTGTGTCTAGTCTAGCATATCAGTTGTTTGTTATTTTTTAGCTTTTTTTTGTGGTTTAATATTTTTTGCCTGTTTGAGTGAACATAGAAGTAATGGCCAAAATTACTAACATTTAATAAATATGCTAATAAGTCATTGTTATGTTTTTTCCATTTGTATCAGCACGTAATTTCTTTTTATCTGTGTAGATTTTGTTTCTTTGTTTCCATCCTTCCTCTTCTGCTTGATAACTAAAAGCTTTTGTCTTCATTTTCCACATTCAGAGTTACTGCATGTGATACAAGTTTTGCAATGCCACAAACACAACCTGTTACCCAGACGCCTCTTCTGCAGGGACTCCAGGACTCAGCAGCCCCACCCCAGTCTTTGTGCAGTGTGTTGCATTGGCTGCCCTCGATTACTCCCTGCTCAGCTCTGCAGAAGATCTTTGCTCTGCTCAAAACCAGCTAGAATTTAGGAATGCTTATTAAATTTCATAGGTCAATAGTGTTTTATTTGGGCTGATAAATACTGCAATAACAAAAAATGAAGGCTATTTAATTACTGCTTTTGAATAGGACGTCTTTCAGTTCCTTCTGTTTTTCGATGGTTTTGCCTGTGTGGCTGTTTTTTTCAGGTTTTCCCTTTGTTCAGAGTTTAATGTAATCTCTGCAAAGACTAAACATAAATAAACACATTTTCAGGCATCAGAAGAATTATATTTTATTAAATATTTATTCTAATACAAACAAGTGGTTTTCTTGTCATTCAATAGCCTTGTTATTCAGTGGTATCCTACAGATAAGTAGGCTTCACCTGTACTAGTGAGTGAGACAGGGTGAATATATACTTGGTCACTTGCCTGTGATAATTCATACTATTTAATTATGAACTTGCTTTCCTGCACAAGTAAGTATCTTTTCCTCGAGAAATGAAAAGACTTTAAAATTTATTTTTGAACAGTTCATCATTTTCCCAGTAAGAATAGGACTTAGCGTACTTTGAAGTTTCTATATGCACATTTCCTTCTGTAGAACCATGCTGCTTATTCAATATTTCCTGTGATCATACAACAAAAATCCTGTAGAACAGGAATGGTGTTCAGCAGTTTAAAGAGTGTTCTGTCTTTAAACAGTGAGTGTAGGTTTTCTTCCTTTTGATTTTCAAGTCTTTTGAGACACTATTATGTACAGCAATAAAAGCTTCCCTATGCATTGAGAAGCTGGGATCTTCAAGATAAGCTTCTTAAAATTACCCAAAATATGGAAATTAATTCTATGGTCTAACTACACAATAAAGTCTCTACCAAGAAAGAAAGATCTTGAATTTACAGTATATTTCCTAGACCTCATTACTGTCTGTGTGGACACATTTACTGCATGTGAAGAATGGCTCTGGATGAAGCAGAGGCGGAAAAGTAATGTTCGTATTTATTGTGGCAAAATCTAGCTAAAATCTCAGGGGGGGGTCTATGTACATCTTAATTCATCATCCTTTGCAGACTTGTTTATTGATTTTATTAGAGTCATAGAGACAGTGTGAGCTGGAGAAGTGAAGCATTTGCCTGTATCTCAGTAGAACTTGATTCCACAGGAATTGATTGGTTTCTGTTGGCTAACCCCCAAAACTCAAATTTGTGATCAATTAGAAAAGGAAAATATAGCAAATTAAAATATAGATTTTGACTAAAGTCTTAGTTATTTCTGAACCTTTTTCCTAAGTTCTTGCTATATCTAAACTTCTTGTCAGTTGCAGATTGAATTCAGTCATGTATTAGCAGTTAATCAAAACCACATTGACTTGAGTTGGTAAAGTAAGAGCATTTTCCACATAGTTGCTATTGCATCTCTGGTCTTCAAGAAAGACCTATGAAAAATTTTCAAAATGGCACTAGGAACCACAGTCTTTAAATTTTTCTTTATGGAAAAAAAAAAAATTGTGGAAATTTCTTTATGGAAAAATTTCTTTTTCCCCTCAGTATTTGGCAGAGACACTAGGCGGATATTATTAGAGGTGCAACTTCTTCCTTTGGAGTGAGTTTATGGTACTGTGAGAAAAAGGTCATCCCAACATAAAAGAACTCTTTCATAGAGAAAGCGGCCTGATATCCTGGCCCATTATTCTTTCTGCCTTAAGAAAAGTCCAGGGTTATATAAGAATAAATCCTGGATGCAAACAGATATTGCAGTTTCAGTATATATTTTTTGGTGGTTGTTTATACTAACAAGATTATTCAAATCAAACCACTTGAGGCTTTCCACCTCTTTAAAAGGTGAGAAAGTACAAGAAACAAGCTAAAGAAAGTGCAACAAATGCTTGACTAGCATTCAGCAGGCCTGGGAGAAATTAAAGTCTTCCAGAAGGCGGAGATGCCAGGATACAAAAAAGTGTTTTTCTCTTTGGTTGCATCAATTCTAATAATCAAACACAAATTGTTGCATGACTAGTACAGAGAGATGGTTTTCATTTGTCTTCTTAGATTCAGTTATGGTAATCACTGTACTGCTTATGCTCCTGTGTGTTTGATTGATTGCTCCCCGCTCCTGCTGTTCCTTGCACGGAGAGCCCTGACATTTGATGAAGTTTTCTCAGTTTCAGGGTGGGCTGAGAGAGAGATTTTGAGGTCTTTGGTACAATACATTTCTAGTTATAATCTCATTATAGAAGCCTAAGGCAAATGCTGCAGTGGATATGGAAATAAACAAAGGGAAAGGTATACTGCATGATTTAGAAGGAACTCATTACCTGTCTGCGCAGTGCCAGAACCCAAAGATCTCTAGGCTAGGACCCTGATGTGTAATGCAGGGACCATATCCAGTGTGCCTGGCATGTACACTTGTAGCTTTTATAGAAGATCATTGCTCCGACTCAATACCACAGATTCAGAATGACATTTCTCTATCTGGTAAAAAATAATTTAAAGTTCTATTTAAAGGCAAATAGTAGATTCATCTCAGGCTTTGTGGATGTGCATGAAGAGTGGGATGGTGCTTAGACATGCCATCAATGCATGATGCCATCTCTTCATTACATTTCAGTTGGGACTAGTGATGAATAATTTCTGATATGGATGATATAATTGCTATTAAATTTCACTTTTGATCATTTCCTGTGTGGTTTTTGAGCCCTACTGAGAACAAGTCAAGTCCCACGGAATTCTAGCATTTTATGGCTCAGAAAAAAGGGGTAAAACTGCTTTTTTTTTCCGTTGAGTGCAGTGTGCAATATCAGACAGCCTATCTAAGAAGGCTATCTATTTAAAGGTGCACTGCCCTGTCCGGCTAAACATTTCCTCTGTGTCTCATCACGGGGTTGCAAGATGCATTTTTAACCTGGTTGTCTATCACCAGGAAGGATGACTCCTTTCTCTGTTGTAACTATAACTGAACCATATAGTATACCTTTTTTACCTTTTGACAAGTAAAATTATGGGGAAATATTTCCAGGCCCACTGAAGAGATTCAGTTCCAGATTTTTTTTTTTTTTTTTGGTAACGGTATGTTTTCTCTCCCTTTAGTAAAGGCATGAAAAGAAAACCAAATCTAAACCAGAAAAATAATGGAGGAGGAGGGCTGTCTGGCAGTCTGGGTTCGGTTACAATGTCTGCAGGATAGGGGGTGTTAGGGAGGAGAACATGCTAGAGGTAGACCTAAGACCCATCTCTGCAGAGCTGGATTGAGCTTCCTCCAGCTCTGTCCCTTGAAGAGCCCAGGCATGTCACCATCTCTTCCAGCTTGCCACTTGCATGTGAGAATCCTTGACCTCAAACCAATGGTAACCGTGTAAAGTCGTGTGTCAGTTTCTAGGAAACACGTGGAAGAAACTATGAGTTCATGGTTTGCATGTGGAGTCTTGTAGTGCTGGCATGAAATGAAGTCCAAATACTGGATTCTGCACTTAGGACAGAGCAATGCTGGGCACAAGTCCAAACTGGGAGAAGAGTGGTTGGAAAGCAGCCCCACAGAGAGGGACCTCGGGGTGTTGGTCAGCAGCAAGCTCAGTGTGAGCCAGCAGTTTGTGCCCTGGCAGTCCAGAGAGCAAACCCCATCCCGGGGTGCATTCCAACCCAGCATCACCAGCTGGTCAAAGAAGTGATTATCCTGCTGTGTTAGGCACTGGTGGGGCCTCGCCTCAAGAGCTGTGAGCAGTTCTGGGCCCCACAGTTTAAGAAAGACATGAAGGAGCCTGAATGCAACCAGAGGAAGGCAACAAAACTGGTGAAAGAGCTGAAAGGCACATCCTGCAGCTGAGGAGCTTGGCTTGTTTAGCTTGGAGAGAAGGAGGCTGAGGGGAGGTGTCATTGCTCTCTACAGCTTCCTGAGGATTGGAAGTGGAGAGGGAGGTAGTGAGGAGAACAGTTGGAATGGCCCAGGCTGTGCAGGGAAGGTTTAGACTAGACATTAGGAGCGTTTCTTTACCAAGAGAGTGATCAAACACTGTAAAAGTCTTCGTGCAGAAGTGGTTGATGCCCCAAGCCTGTCAGTAGTTAAAAGGCATTAGTGCAATGCCCTCAACAACATGCTTTAGCTCTTGTCCAGCCCTGTACTGGTCAGACACTTGGACTAGATAGTCATTGCACATCCCTTCCAAGTGAAACAGTTTCTTCTCCTCTTCCACATACCAGTCAAAGGCACAGGAACAATGTCTCCCAGTAGCTGACAGAGCTGTAGCTCTAGCTGTTATTTATGTAACTGATCTATTGCTATTTGTCACAGTCAGGTGCTTTGGCGCCCTGCCAAGGCTGCGTGTAGGTGTGTGTGTGTGCAAGCTTGTGTTTTAGTAGGCATCTCCTTTGCTTTCACCAGCGTCAGTGTATCTGTGTGGCTGAAACAAGCATGCAGTTGTACTAGCTTAATTTAACTGTAATACTGAAAGGAAAGAAAAGATGCTCCAAAACCAGCAATATTCTTAAAGTATCCATTTTTGTTTCACTGTTATGCTTGTTGAGATGGGGGACTTATCAGTGATGCAAAGCAACTTGGCATCACTTTAACAGCCCTAAGCTTGCTCCTGGGACTTAAGTGTATCTGTCACAAGGCCTAATGCTACACAGTGCAGTCATAAGGTTTATAGCAAAAAAAGGTAGTGTTTCTAGATCTCTGCTTATTAATCTGGTTATAATGGTGTGTTAATGATGCTGTGCTGCTTCCAGTGCTGAAGCTGGATTGGTGGCTGAATGATCTCACCAGGGCTCTGGGCTGTGTTGGACAGACGTGTTCGCAGATTCAGCAATTTGACTGGTGCGACAGACGGAGGGAAATTGGGAGGGCACAATTGCACCCACTGTATTATCTATGCCTTACTCAACTTGTACTGAGTGAATAACCACTACTGAAAAGTGCATTGAAATCCTGTCTATCTGAAGCTGAACTGGGTCCACCAAATTTAGATCTGGGATTCAGTGTGATTTCAATGAAGGACCCAGCTGCAACAGTTAGACCTATGTCTGTGCTACAATCTGAGAGGGTTCACAGGTTACAAATAGTGTCTGGTCTGCCTCTGATCAAAAGAGCTTCATTTTCAAATTTAGAGAATAAAATAGCACCTAGAACTGGTGTGGGTGGGAGGGTAAAGACTGCCCACAGCAGTGTGGTCAAACTATGGAAATAGTGGGTTTTGAGAGTCAGGAGTTAAGCCAAGACAGCCTCTCAATCCAACTGTTTTTGTTCTTCTGTTACCAGCATAACATGCTGTCCCGTATGTTCTTTTTCTTATTTGTATCTGGTTCTTCTGACTCCCACTCACAAGCTGCATTTCTTAAAAATAGAAACAGGATTCTCAGCCCAAGTTTAGTGATATTTCAGAGGGAATGAATGGCAAGTTCATTGGGCCAAGCAGTCCTTGCTGTGACTATTTGCTACTATGGATTTAGGCAATGATTATCCCTCCCTCTTTTCATTCTGTTTGGGCTTTTTTTATATACACCAGAGGAGGCATTATGGGAAATAGTAACTACAGAGGAGGCCTGAGGGAAGAGGTAGCTGAGTTTTGTAGCTGGTTGTATTTGCTTGTGGTTTGGTTCAGGTGATATTTTTAAAGATCTACACAGAGAAAGTAAGATAGCTCCCCCAATAAATTGCTGTGTCCATGAATTCTCTTACATAAAAAGTCTGAATGTTCAGAGAACCTATGGATAGATAGCTATCTGAAGACTGGAGGCTGTGCTTCAGCCTCTGTTCCTTAAAACAGGGATGCTGAGCAAGTTTGTAAAGCAGATTGCATATGGAGTCGCTTCCCAAATTTGACTGTAAAGCTCTAATACTTAAGCAGTGGCAGCTGGAGGGTTTTGCAGCCTTCTACGGTAGGGGAGAGAGAGGCCAGCCTGCTTTGTGGAGTGCAGTAGGGCTAAATGAGAGGCAAACCATAGCTGAACATCACCCTAGAAAACTAACTCATCTGGCAGCTGCTTCCAACTAGGGCACCCCAGAAATTGCCTGAGACTGGAAGAGAAGCTCTGGGATCTGCTGTTGCTCTCTCTGTATTAGAGAGAGAGATGTTCAGCCACTGGGTTGCCACCATCAGCTGCTCAATACAAAAATTGTGCTGAGTTCAGTCTGCTTCCCAGGAAAAGGGGATGAATTTCAGTAGTCTGAGCTGGGCAGCGGCTCACAGGCACATCAGGCCAAAATCCTTGGAAGGCAAAGTGTGTATAAAGCCTCAAACAGGTTCTGACTTCAGTTATGACTTCTAAGCCTTTTGTTGGCTTCAGCTGTGAGATTATCTCATACCTCAAACAAGCAGTGGGTACATTTTAAGAACCAATATAGATATGTAATTGTTAAATATGACAGTATGTATAGTTCGTGAATGTTAAGTATTATTGATATTATTATTATGAAAGCAGAAAAAGCAAGCTCTGACTAGAAAGAGGGAGTGGCAACAAGCATTTTTGTGTTTTTTCAGCTAGCTAAAATACCACTGCCAATGAAATTTTTTTTGCAGAACATTCATAATTAATGAATAACTTTGCTTTTCTAGCCAGAATACTGGAAAAGTGTGATTATATATCATTCCAAAAATAAATGTATAAAATACTTGTGAGCTCTCTTGACTGCCACTTTGTATTACTGAAAAGCTGACTGCTCTGTTCATGTACTGTGCCAATGACGTCGTCTTTACTCATTCGTCTACAAAAACCAGGGACACCAGATTCTCTTATTTACACAGTCTTGCACTTTTCAAAGATAAGAAAGCTCTTCATAGTTTGGCTAGACTTTAGCTAGGTATTTCTTATGAGCATCCTCTTGTACTGAAAATAAATAACCATCCAGGGGCTGGGGAGGAAAAGCTGTGAGCCAGCAGGTACATCTTATAGCGTACATCTTATGTGCCTTCCTTATGGTCAGGACAGCCTCTGTTTCTCTGCTGAAGGTGGCCACAGACCCACTAGTCCTATGGCTTCAGCCTTTAATTTGAACCTTTCAGATGAGTAAACTGCAGAGCATTTCTGATTATCTGACAGTATCATCCCAGCTTCACTGGCAATAACTCATTTTTGCAGCATTATATTACAAGTACTGGTATATAAAACCTCCTCACATTTCAGTATAACAGGGTTATGATTGCTTCTGTGGAAACAAATCCAACTCATTTTAAGAGCTCTCATTGGATCAGGGGTGTAGGAGGAAGAAGGTAATTTTCAAACTCAGGAAATAAAGATGTCCCAAACTTTTTCTTCCCAGATACCTTGCCTTAATTTTTCTGCTTGACTTGTTCACACAGTTGAAAAATTTGTGAAGGAAGATTAATTGAAAGTGTGTCTGGTAAGGATTGTACAGTAGTTTTCTACACACAGTGTACAGCTCAGCATAAGAACACTCTCTCTCTGAACAGTAGACCTCATGTTCTTGGAGTGCCTCTCTAAAACCCAAAACGAGGAAAGAAAAGAATCACTGGTCTAAAGACTTAAACAACTGAATTGGATCAGAGCCGAAAATTTCTGAAATATCTTTAGAAGTAATTGAAAGATAGAAAATTAGAAGAATAATTGTACTTTGCAACCCACAAACAAGTCAGAATTTTTTCTTTAAGACTATTTATCCAGTCCTCTTAACTTCAGAGGCTTAAATTTGTAAATCATAAGATTTTCCCCAGTTACCTGCAAATGGGGAGAAAGATGTGACAGGGTGTGCCCTCAGAAGGCAGTTGCTCTGCTCTTGTGGATCCCTGTAGTTCCATCAACTCTTCCAATTGAATTACACAAGTGGAGTATCTTGATTTAAATGTCTTAAGCCTGCCTTACCACAGTGACTCTCCTGATGCTCTCAGTGTTTTTCAGACTGCTAAATGAGATATTAAATTTTAGATTAACAGTCTTGTTACAAGAGCTGGGCTTGGAGCTTCATGGCTGCTGCTGAGCTACAGCAACCTGTACCACTTACGTCTCAGCTTCTCTTAATAGCAATAATTCTCTCAGTAATAGAAGCCTATTAAAATCCTCGAAGTATTTTCACCTTTCCCATAGCCATTTCTTCTCAACTTATGTTTCGTGCAAAGTTAATGTGAAGTTGTGAATGAATTTCTCTCATGTGTTGTAACTAAAACTACAAGTCATTCTGGAAAAAGGCTACGTCCTCTTGTCTCCCAGCATCTCTGGCCTCTACTTAAAACCTGCTGAGTATTGTAACCAGCAGAGATCATGTCCTGGATCAATTTTTTATTCTTCTTCTATAGAGCCCTCAAATACTTATTGCAAGATCACTTCCCTATAGTGCCCTTAGTTGCATAATTATAATACACAGATAGGGGTGATATTTCTGTGTTCATTTCAGGCAGGGAGCTGGGTCATGCTCTGCATTTAAACTCTGTTTTGCAATCCATTTTTTTCCAAGCTGCCTTTGAGGCTGAGCAGCAGTGTAACTTGGAAACCAATCTGCCTTTACAATAATATGTTTATTCAGCTGGAAATAGATAGTTCAAATCAAAGTCCAACACAGTTCAAGCGTTGAATATATATACCTATTAGCAGCCACATGAATATGCTATCCATGATATTGTAATATTAATAATATTTCATATTTTTGTCTGTTTCTGCTCTGGCATTGCCTTTTTTTCTGCTGCAGCCTGATTGTACAAATTAACCAATTTTTTGATGCTTTTCAGAAATACTACAAATAAGATGTCATTAGAATTCATGTATGTCCAAATGCACACATATGACAGCACAAATGCCAGTTTGATATTAGTTTTAGTTTATTTTTTTAAAACCTGCCTGGCTTAGACTATGTCCTGAGGGTAAAATTTTGTTGTTACAATAATGCTCATCTGAATTAAGACACTGAAAGACCATCGGATTTTCTTGATTCAAGAAAGGTTTTACTAAAGCAAAATGAATAATTCATAAGAGGAAATACATTAAATTTATTTTGCTGTGCGTTGTATTCATCTATGGATAGCTCATGAATTTAGTTTGTTTTATTAATTATTTAAAATTATTTTCAGAGTGAAGGCTTTAGGAAACTGGGGAAAAATACAGACAGACCTTGCCTGGTTACTTGAAAGGAATAAGTAAATAATTTTGTTTCTTTGGATCATTTCATCTGTTTTCTCATTGGTTAGGTGTAATTCCTGTCGCAGTTTCCTAAGAAGAGACTGTGCCTGAATGGACTTACAGACATCTCCAATAGTGCTATCGTGCTTGAAGGAAAAGGAATATCTAGCATATAAGATTAAGTTCTCAAATGTTAGCCCCTAAATAATTTTATACTAATTATTGGTTTTGCAAAGTGACAAACACTGTCAGTTTTGATTTTTTTACAAGGACATACTAGGAAAAAAAGTGTATCAGGAAAGGATTTGAGCTTCTTAGCTTTCTGATAAAGGCTGCTGATTTTGGTAGCTTAAACCAGAAATTATAGAGGATTTCTAAGATTCCTAGTAAAATGCCTACAGTTCTTTATCCCTCTAGGGTTTTACACTGTTATTTTGTCTCGTCATCGGTAAGATAAAGCATGTGAGTGGAAAAATCCAGCACGGATTCACAAAGGGCAAATTGTGCTTGACAAAGCTGATCAGCTTCTATGACAAGGTAATCTGCTTGGTTGATGTGGGGCGAGCAGTGGACATTGCCTGTTTTTTTTCAAGGCTTTTGACACACTTTCCCACAGCCTTCTCCTGCAGTACCTGATGTGTGATGGTCGGGACCTGTGGTCTATGCAGTGGGTGGGGAACTGGCTGACAGGTAGCACCCAGAGGGGAATGACAAACAGCTCCTTTTGAAAATGGCATCCTGTCAAAAGTGTGGTCCCCCAAAGATTGATATTGGGCCAAATTCCAGTTAATATCTTCATAAGTGACCTGGATGATGGGATCAAGTGTAGTCTGATGAAGTTTGCCACCAAACTGACTAGGGAAGTGGACGTTTCAGAAGGGAGAGCCACTCTGCAGCACGACTTGGATAGGCTGGAAGACTGGATGAATAAGAACCTTATGAAGCTCAACAAGGACAAATATAAGTTCTTGCACCCAGAAAAACATAATCCAGGTGTGCAACATAGGCTGGGGACCTCTATCTACTTGGCTGGGGAGCAGCTCTATGAAAAAGGACCTGGAGATCCTGGTGGACAGCAAATGCAGTACAAGTGCTGTTGTGGCAAAGAAAGCCAAGAGGATGCTGGGTTATATCAACAAGGCCATCCCCAGCTGAGAGAAAGAAGGCATTATCCCATTTTACTCAGCTCTTGTCAGGCCATACCTGAAATCCCATGTTCAGTTTTGGTTCCTGCTATACAAAAATGATGCAGACCAGCTTGAGAGGGCCAAGAGAAAGGCCACAAAGATGACCAAGGGACTGGAGGAAAGGCTGAGGGAACTGTGTTTGTTCAGCCTAGAGAAAAGAAGGCTTAGGGCAGACCTTATCACCATGTTCCCGTATTTAAAGGGTGGCTACAAAGAATGTGGAGACTCCTTTTTTACAAGGGGTCACATGGAAAATATGAGAGGAAATGGGTATAAGTTATGCCTGGGGACATTCTGATTAGACACAAAAGGAAATTTTTTCACAATAAGAACAATCAGCCATTGGAATAATATCCCCAGGAAAGTGATGGATTCCTCAGTGTTGAATGCTTTCAAGATTCAGCAGGACCAGGTGCTGGGCCATCTTGTCTTGATTGTGCTTGTGTCAAGAAAGGTTGGACCAGATGATCCTTGAGGTCCCCTTCCAACCAGGATGTTCTATGATTCAGTGATTCAGTAACAGAGAAACGCCAGTGAGACTATATTTTTCTCTCATTAACTACTGATTCTAACACTCCTCAAGTTTTTAAGCAGCAGAAGATTGGAAGTGTAGAGGTTTGCTGTAGCTCTAATTATTTATTTCTGTCTAATTCATGCCTCAGTTACAAATTAAGTTATTAGAGCTCTAAGAAGAAGGTATTTTTAAATAAAATAGACAAATCATAATTTAATTGCATTTTTGAGAGAATCAGAATAAATTTTAACAAAGGCAGGTGTCCTATTCACAACCCCACTGTTTAAGAGAAAGGTGAACTGCAGACAAGAGGTGATTCCACAATATAACTCTTCTCTAAAATGCTACCCTTTAGGTCTCAAGTCTGGGTTACATTAGCATTCTTTTCCTTGTTTCTTGAGCTCCATAAGGGTACATAAAAGACTTAAACAGACATTGGAAAGTAAGAAAAGGAATGAGTGTAACTCTGCGTTAGGATAAGGTTCATTCCTTTCTTTAGACCCTTCTTATTTCATTTATGTGGGATAGCTGTTAACTAATGGACATAAGTAATTCTTTGGGATCAATAAATGCTTCTTCCACAAAGTTTGATGTTCTAATCATGCTCCAGAGTCATGCTTGTTCTGCAGTGATTTGGTCTGGACAGTGTCTGTTTCCTGCCTGCATGGTCACAAAGCTTTGAGTGTCTGGAGAGCAAGGGCACCTCAGAGCAACCTGGGTCCCCATGGCTAAGGAAATCTCTGAAACAGCAGATGTTTATGGGGCCATTTTAATGTTGTCTGTGTTTCCAAGTTTTTGATAGTTTAAATGTGATCAAAATTCCATATGATGCGTCCTGCAGGGGTTTAACAAAGCAATCAAGCTTCTCTATATTTTTTTATTCCTTTCAAAGTGCCCCAAAAGAGGTTTCCCTAATCTCTTCTTTCAGTATGAGTGCTGAATAGATTTTGTTGTCACATTATCAAATCTTATTATTTAGGAGTGTGAAAGAAACAAGATACATCTGTTGCATTTACCTGCTAATGAGCCAAAGCATGTGGAAAAAATGGAATTGTTAGGGGCTTTGGCTGCTGAAACAGGAAGAGACATTAATCTGGAATGGACCTTACCTTTCCTACTACAATTTTTTTTCTAGTAGGGACTGTTGACCTTAGTTTTGCTACTACAGCTTTTTTAAGAATTAAGTGATGCTTTACTTTCAATTGTGGCTATAGCACATATTATGGTCTTACTATTGTAGACAGTAATTTTGTTTTGGAAAATGATCTATCAGTCTTTTGGCAGCTGACTGGGTATCTGGCCCTCTAGAGTTCTGGAAGGGTTTGGTAAATTATTTTTTGTGATTTGATGCAAAAGTCTGGACCTCTGGGCCAAACGTACCAGAGATATACCTCTAAACACATACAGAAAAAAACTGTACTGACTAAAACATCTGTGGTGAATCTGGAGGTGCAGCAGAGCAATTTGAGGAAACAAGCCTGCTTGTCAGGAAGTTTGTAGTTGAATGTGGTGACTGAGCTCAGGAATGAGTTGTCTAGCAAAACTGAAAACAAGAGCAAATGAAGGTTTAAAATGAACCAGCAAACAGGTAAGAATTATTTTATAGTAATGACAGAGCTTTTGAGCTGTGACAATTTTTGCAGTCTGAGGGACTGTTTTTTGTCCAAAAAGTTCAAAGCCAAGACATAGGGGAGAGTAAAGACAAAACTAGAGCAAAACAGCAAACAAAACCTCTGGTAAGACATAAAAAGGATTTTTCTACAGAAATATACTTCGCTTGTGATATATCAAACAGGTACAGAGAAACTGCCTCAAGTATCAGAAGCAGGTTTACTTAGGTCATCTTCAAAACCAGCAGGATGTGCATAAACTCTTTACCTCCTTTTCTTCTATTCAGTTCTTTGAAAAAAAGTGTTGTTTTTTAAGAAGCCTTTATTATTGCCTAAAGATGAATACTGACTTCCGGAGAAAAGAGCAGTACTGGCTCAGACTAAGCTGGATCTGGAGGTGGGAAAGTTTCAGGGAAAGGGCATTGCACTGTGATGATTCCCAGCAAGGTGGGGCAAGCAAAGAGGTAAGTGCAGGCAGCAAATCCAACACTGGCAGGGATAAACCTGGAGAGCTCAGGAATACAATAAAATGCAGGTAACATCTTTCAACTGCCTAGTGGAGGAGTTGTACCACCCAGCTCAGGGGCAGAAATGAACTTCGATTAATTGGTAAAATGTAGAAAAAATTTGATGATGTGGTGGAAGTTCTAAGTCTTGCACTGAGACAGAGTAAACCTCATTACAAATTGAATTTTATTGGTTTACTTTTGTTGAATACTTGCTAGTGTCTTTTTAATCACTGAGCAAACCACAGTGCATTTAAGTAAGTAATTGGAAAGAGACAAGCTAATTAAATAGTTCATGTTTACCACTCTGACAACAATTATTAATTGCAATTAAATCTTAAAAAACATTTTATCAGCAGCAGTAGATGAACTTTATATCCTTAGAGCTTACATACATCCTGACTCCTGGGAACAGTTGCATTTTTCAGTTGCAACATTTAGTAAGCCTTGCAATGGCAAACCATAATTTGCTCATATTTTATGTAGTCTGCATCCCTGTATTTGGAGTTTGGCAACCCTCAGCATGTACTTTCAAGTTTCTCTGGGTTTGACAATTAATTAGTTTTAAACACCCTATATTTAATTAAAGTTACTGCTGCTTCTGGGATAGCTGCATTGTGAAGATTGCCTCTCCAAGCTATGTACCAGAAAGTATTCTACACTAGAGAAATATTTGAATTTCTTATAATGCATCTTTCTGGATGTATGTTTATGTACGAGTAAGTTTAGAACCCTGTTTTGCCCTATCACTCATTTTCATGATAATATTGAAAATGGACCTTTTTCCTATATTGGAATTTTAATATGATAAGTCAAGATGATGCATCTTTTCTTTCTAGGATGTAGCCAGTATATAAACCTGCCCTCATTTTTCCATTTATTCCTGACATTAATTTGTTGACGACCACATGACATTTTGGTGAATGAGTAATACTTTACCTCGGCTAAAGATTTTTCTGCTCTCATACACTATTGTCACTGAAAGACTGTATACTTTTTGGATTAATCACACAGGCTCCAAGTAACTAACTGATTTGAATTTATAGTTCCTGAATTTGGATAGTTACTAGCTCAAAGTTTTAATGTTTTAATCACTTCTTCCAACTGTAAAATAAGCACTTACCTAGATCCTAAGAGTTTCGAAAATAATTTGTATTTGTAAAATGCTTCAGTGATGAATTCTTCCTTGCATGGGCTCAAAGCAAAACAAAAAATGCTCTTAATTTTGAGCTGAAAAGAACAGGGAATGATCAGTGTCTTACCCATGCTTCAAATAATGTATTGATACGAATGGAATAAATCTCTACACCCCTACCTATCTGGGTGAGTCACAAAGTAGTGAGACTCTAAGAGACAAGCAGAGAAGATGCCATGAGCTTCTTTCTTTGTAACTCTTACAGAGTTCTTGCTCAGCTGATGTTTTGGAAAGACGGAACTATCCTAAAGTAGTTAACATTTCTGTAACTGTGTTTGAAGTTGAAGATCAGGTGCTGAAAAGAAAGAGACAAGTTTTGGCTTCTGAATTGTGGAGAACATTCAAATACTAAACAAAAACAAGTCTCTGGTTTGTAAACACTAGGGAACAGTTGTGACAAGGAAGGAAAAGCCATGTTATATGGCTTTTTAACACGTGTTATACATTGCTTCTCTTGTCTGCAGGAACCTCAGTGCTTTTGCTTGAAGTATGCATCTACCTTGCTGTCTGCATCCCATTAGATGGCTTAGGCTCAGCGATATATATTTATAAGGTGTAGATGCATGTTAAGTCTCATGAAAGCTAGTAGTAGCAACTCTAATCATAATTCAGTGCACATATTCAGCCACAAGTTTTGTTGTTGCAGAGCTGTCATTACACTTCTCGGCAGCATGTTTTTTATATGCTCATGAGAAAATTATCTATAGCAGGCGAGTAATTAACTTGAGCATTTTAAAAATAAGAAACCAAACTATGTGAGATCTCTCCAGTGGTTCCAGCTAGAAAAAACTATCTTTAGCAACATGAATTTTTTATTTTCCTACATGTCTCTTCTCTCAAGAACAGAAATGTGGAGAATCCTGTCTGGATAAGGAAAGCAATTGTAGTGTAAATGTAGTGCCAACATATTCAGTGTCATGGATTTAAAGGGTTGTACATCAGTGGTAATACATTCCTTTTAAATCGTAGTGGAATATTTCTGTAGTTCTAACCTTGCAGCTTGGCACTGAAAAGCATGATGGTGCTGCCCATACTGTACAGTGCCAGCTTCTACATTAGACTTGCAAAGTACTTAAAAAAAAAGCCAAAACCTAAAAAAAACGAAGGAAAAACCCCACCCAAATTCAGTTGTGAAACACATTTGCTGCTAATGTAATTCAGTGCTATAGATTTGTTTTCTCCATAAAAATGATCTTTTGATATCTTCAGCTGGACTCTTGCCTTTCAATCAAGACATATTAAATCATGATTTTATTTAATAAAAAGACTTTGAACTTTCAGAGTCCCCAGGCATTTTCCCTTCCATAGCCTAGAAGAGATGCCAGATTTTAAAAGGAATTTAAAGATTTTGACATGTCACTCATGGTAAATTGCTGAAACGATAAATCAAGGAGATTTATTTTTGCACAAGTAATTGAGATACAGTAAGCAAATTTTCTTGTTTTAGAAATCTTTGTATAGCATAGACATTTTCTCACTCTATTTGTAGTGATGGGGTGGAAGATGAATGAAATAATGTTGGATAAATGACTCTGATGTTATCTGACTACTAGTACCATTATCTCTCCTGGAGCTGTCAGAAATATTCCATTAGATAAGACAGATAGTGCTCTAGTTACTGTCTAGAGGACTGGAATAAAATGATTATACTGGCTACAACTAAGCTTTAGTTTCCTGTATAGGAAGCCGCTATTTCAGGAGACTTAGTTAAAATATGTTATTTCTGGCAATTGTTATTTTTATGGTGAAATGAATCACTGTTCAAAAAATAAATTTTAAATCCCCATGATGAGAACACTGAGGTTTTAACTGTAGAAAATGTATGTGTGTATATATATATATATATCTTCATCTTAGTAATGCTGAAAATTAATTTGAAATTAAAATACCTTTCTGATGTGTGGATTGAAACTAGCGCAACCTTTTGGTGGAAGCAGCTATTGTTTAACTTTGGTTACAGTATTTGTGCACAGCAGAGTTTAAATTTGCAGTTCACCTATGCTTTTGGAAGCAGGAATGCACACTCCTGTGTCCATGCATGTTTTCTCTGCTTGACTGCAAATGTATCAGACATTACACTTATATGATGAGATTGCCAATGTGCTATTCCAGTCAAGGCCACACACCCTCCAGGCCATGTGACCAGCTCATTTATGTGGTAGACATTAGTGGCATGCTGCTGGTTTTGTTTAATAAAGCAGTGTTTTGCAGTGGATAGCATTTGGCTGTTAAAAGTCAGGTTTTGGCAGTACATGATGGGCTGAAGTCAATACCAGGTTTCCTCTGACTTCATTCTGACTTGCATGTTTGTATTTAAATCACAGCAACCCAAGATATTGCAAAAATGCTTAGATAACATATCTGTAAATTCCTGACCAATCCAAAAAGGTTTGTTTCTCAAAAGGAGTCTGTGAGACCAGATTTTCTCATGTAAGTGCTTGGTATGATTTTTATTTATGTAAGTTCAGGTGAAATTGGCATTTGAACAACACCCTGTCCTTACCTTAAAACACATGTTTATACGGAGATTCCAGTGACTTTACATTTGACTCAAGTGTCTCAAAGAGACATAATGCCAAACTGATCACTTTCATGAAAGCCCTGGAACAAAGAATCTGTGACCCTCTCCCCATCCTAGACCCTGTCAAGTTATCAGTATTTTACAGTGTTGCAGCTATAAATAAAGCTGACTTTGGTGCTCAGGAAAGGATATTTACAGGACTCACTCTGTGTAGCCTTTGGATCCATAGCCATATATCCGCTCACAGATGGGATGAACAAGGATCCCTGCAGAGATACCCCAGCCACCACGCCAGTGAACACGATGCTGTCTCATTGCACTGTCTGCATCCCCAATGAGAAGAAAGCAATTATTGTGGCATAAGGCCCTTTGCACAATAATAATGATTTTCAGTTTGACTTTTTGTTTTGTTTTGTTTTGTTTTTTGCCAGCTCATAGTGTGGAATTAAGGTCTTTGCACTGCTGAACAGCAAGAATTCTTCTCCTCCCATAGGCAAATCAAAGCAATGAATGGGTTGCCATTAATTAGCCTACTGATGTCAATAGTATGCCTCAGTATTCCTTTTTCAGTGATTGTTTGCTTCTCTGAGTGAAGATGATACAAGTTGTGCAGCCAAATAAACCAGTACGATGAAAATCATGCATAGTGATTTGATATACAAAGTGTTGATATCTCAAATGTTGCTCCAGCATCACAATATCTTTTTTATTTTTGGTACCACAAACCTTGACGCTTTAACTCATGTTACATGTTGCAGTCATTGGGATTCACTGTGAATAACAGCTGTTGATTGTCCAGTCCATTCTCCTGCTCATCTGCAATTAATGAACTATCTTGATTTTGTGATTGAACTTTTGATGTTATTTGTGCTTTTTTTATTAATTTAAGCAAATTTTTAGTGCTTGGGTGGTCTAAGAAAAACAATTGCAGTGTGTAAATTGTATGTAGTAGTGCTTCTTGTTTTTCAGCAGAAGACTGACACTTTTAAATCCTCAGCCTAATCAGTAGGAAACAGGAAATCATTAATTTTGCAGTTTCAGGATTGTCTTTCATTGTTATACTGATTCATGCAGCCTTTCAGACTTATAGTCTTATGGAATGATAGTAGTCCCACAAATACTCATAAATCATAAGTAATGGCCCTACAGATAGGGAGACTGGAAGTTGTCTTTCATGTGTGAGCCAAGATATTTATAGCTGGCCTCTGTCCAGCTGCAAAGCAGAACACATGAGTGAGACAGAAGTGACTGCAGGCTTTTGAGACCATCAGCACATTCAACCTCTGCATCGTTAGAGAGGAATTCCTTCACCAATGGTTCGAGAGTGTTTATTATTATAGCTTTTTTTATTTTAATACCTGACTGGAAAGAGGCAGTATAAGTTAGTTATTATCTAAATAAATAACTATTTAAACAGTATGGTTTTGCTCTTTTTTGCTGGTCACATTTGTGAATGAAATGTAAATGGCTTTTAATGGTGAATAATGAATAAATAATTCATGATACTGAAAACCTTTTAAGTGGATGGGAGAGAAGGAAACCCAGTGGTGGAAAATGTATGGCCTGTTCCAGAGACCCCAGGTTCAGAACATGAGAGAAAAGGAGACAAAAACAAGTGCCCCGGGCCTCATACATAGAAGAAGAAACACACAGAAGTAAAAGAGTCTGCAATTTATTTTGGACTATAGCTTGATTTTTCTTCTCACATTTATATACAGAACAAGAAAAATTTACATATCCAAGTAACAGAGTCTGAAGCTGTAGAAGGATGAGACAGAGGAAATATTCTGTCTTCCTTGTGATACCACACAAGAGCAACTTATTTTTTAAATCATATTTCAGAAAGGTGTTGAACAAAACCAAAGGTTAGGGTGTGACTACCATAACAGAAGACCACTGAAACACAGAAATCACTAGATTTCAAGAAGTCAGCTAGTCCAAACCCATGTCCTAACTCAGGATCAGCTGTACCTGGGTTATTTAGGTAAAATGTCCATTATATGCATTCTTAAAGATGCTGAGTGATATGGACTCCACAGCTTCCCAGGACATTGTACTCCGGAGATTTCACTGCCACTGGGAAATGCTGAAAATGAGACTTAATGTTTCTATTCCTCTACAACACTGAGGAAAAATGTACATTCTTTCTCTGTAGTACCTCATTACAGGTTTTGCGATTGTTAGCACATCTTTCTTCAGTCTCTTGTAGAATTAAACAAGCTTAAATCCTTAAACCTCTCTCTCCGGCCTTGCAATAACCAGCCACTATAATCAAGATGAATGAAATGTGGTCGTTGACTGGTTCCTAGGCAGATGTAAGATAGTTTGGCTCTTTTTTGAACTTTGGACAATGCTGGGAATGCTTTTGGTTCCTCAGGGTGACACAAAGATGAGGAAAAAGCCCAGAAGTTAAGAGAAGAGCTTAAAAGGCAAGGACGCAAAGTCCTTTTTTCAATGTTTGCTGGTTTCCCCTTTCTCTTTGGCTTGCAGGATAAACAGCTTCAACCTCCTTAACTGGTGTGTGTTGTCAGTCCTGTGTTTTCTCAGACTGTTTTGAATGTGTTTCATGCCTCAAAAAACCAGTATCTCCTCCATGGAGTTTTAAACTAGACAGCAAGATTAGTGAAATAAGTGAGCAAATGAAGAGAAGAGTAATCTTTTTGAAGATACAACTCCTTGAAATTAGAAGAGTAATTTAGGGGCAAATGATGCTGTGCTTATTCTCTTCTGACGCCCTTCAGGCATTGTACCCTATCTACTGCTCCCTGTCAGAGACAGGGCTGTGGTCTGTGTAGACCTTTGGGGTGCAATTCATACATTCATACCAAGGTAACTATTCAAATTTAATTTGCCCTTCACTAGTCAGAACCTGCTAGACTCCAGTCGTGATTCTTTGTCTTGTTACTGTACTATATTTCACTCAGTCGGGTTAAACTGGAGAATTTGTCTGCAAAGTTTAGGGGAAAGTTAGAGCTTTGGCATAGTGTAGTTTGCTTCCCTTTTGGCTGAATGAATCACTTGACAGTGTCTTATCAGAGTTAGACTTAATCAAGAAATAGTTTGGCCTTTGACCTATTTCTCAGAAGGTTTTTTTTCATATATTCCTTCCTTATTCCTCCTTTGACTACTTCTGGGTCTAAATATTTATTTGTAGCAAATGAAGATATCCCAATACATATGTTTAGCAGTTTTTCCAATGCCTGCTTTTAAGACTGATTAATCAGTACATTGTAATAAAGTTACTTGGAATAAATGATCCATCAATCTCACCATAACAGAATTATCTCCATGAGTCTAACAATGTAACCCTGAAAGACTCAGATGTGTGATTTGACAGGGGAATTAATATAGACACTTTGTCTCACTTGATATGAAAGAGGCATTTGTGCTTCCTGGTGCTTTGCCTTGAGCTCTCAGGTTCCACTCACAAAAGAAGCAATAGATTCGCTGTCTGCAGGAGATGAGAGGTATTGGTGCCTCCTACTGCTGCCCAAAGGCAGTCTAGGAGATGGAGAGCTGCAGTTCCACTCTGTGGAACTTTATGAACATTTTAATGACTTTGCTTTGAAACTCTGAGGTTCAAGTACAAACACGTTTGGTTCAGGGCTCACTTGAAATCAGTTCTCATCTGCTTGAAAATCCGTCAAGCTTCAACTAAGCAATGCTCCTTGGCTGGCATTCAGATACCTACAGAAGTCTTGAAAACTGAGTAGTTTTGGCAGTTTTCAGGGGCTACTGTAGATATGTCAGGTATTTAGTGAGTTCTGTAACAGAGATACTAAAATAATAACAAGTTCTTCACAGAAGTTCTGATCTGCTCTCATCTTCAGGATATTCAATGAATGAAAAGTTTATACTCTTTCAAATTAACTTCTATTTTTTATCACATCCTTTTAATTCATTTTTAATATAAATCAAAGAAGTCATAAGCATGCTTTCTTGCATTTCAAGGGGTAAAAGGCCATACTTAGATAATTTTTTTAAGTCTTCTGGCAGCTTTCTTTTCCAATCCATGTCTAAGAGCTTCAAAAGGACAGAGTAGCTTGCATCTCTGACAATCTGTTGGTCTACACTTACTTATGTATGAGGCTGTCTCAAACTCACCAAGAATCACATGGAATTTTATAGTCTTTGCAAGCAACATCAATGAATTAAATTGGCTAGAACAAATAAGGTGACAAAGGCTAATGATGAGTGACAGAAGAAATGAAAATTGCACAATTTAAGGACTTACAAAGTCCTTGGTGACCATCAGTTACAGTAAGTGGCTTTTCAAGGAGGTATTTTATAATTTAAGGCTTTTTAATAGCATGCTCAATTTTACTGTCTTGTTCAAAGGATAACAGGGCATGATGACCTTTTATTTGGTGCTGTGCTTCCAGGATTGATCAAGACCTGAGAAAGACTGCTGGATCTTGAATATCATGAACAAACTGCTTCTGACCATTGCTGGCACAGTTATATTCCTCTTCCTGCTGCAGCAAAAATGCAGCTGTACAGATACCTATGCACTGTTTTGACTTGTATTTGACGTTTTAATTCTGCTTTTAAGGGGGAGGGGCAGAAAGCCTAATTTGTCATTTAACTGTATTGTTCTGATAATACTCTCACTGGCTGCTGTTCAAAATCAATATTAACAGTCAAAGGATTTTATTTGCCTGGGGAAATTAACAGGAACCACAATTGCTTTTCCAGAACAGCTCTTCATGTGGACACGCGGCACTACTCTTCATTTTCCTGTGTAGATATACTCTGAGTCAAACACGTATATTTTGCTGCGTCCTAACAAAGTCCAAGAAATCTAGCAGAAGTCCAGAAGAAGTGCTGTGTTCAATTTATGCAACTATGTACAAGTTATTACTATTTGTACAGTTCTCAGAAACTCAGTATTCTGTATCTAAAACAATTCCTTTAGCTGAGAAGGGAAGGCTCAAGATCGTATCTCTCCTTCACCCTGCAGTTTAACCAAAACAAAGTGTTTGTTTGTCCTCTTGCTTCTCCCTGCCCTGCTTTCTTTTCCTCCCCTGGCATTGGGAGAAGCACAAGATGAACGATGCCTTCTACTCCCAAAAGGAGGTACTTAAGGTTTCCACCTCAGAGGCTCCTTAAGGTTAAACCAGAGATAAACCATTCTAAATTTCAGAAAGAAGTGAGCCTTTCTTGAGAAACAAAACTGACTGTAAAATTATATGAATGTTTTCAATCCAATTTTAGACACATGGCCTAGCTTTGGTATAATCAGTCTCCATATAGGAACTGCTCATTTATAGTAACTCCAGAAGAAAAAATCCTTTAGCTCAGTAGTAATTGGCTTTGTAATTTACGTACCCCACAAGACTGATCCTGAAGACAGTAATCCTGTTCATCTTGCCTTTCCCAGTGAATGCTATATTTAATATGTAAATACACATTTCTCCTTATGTTCTTACTGTTTCAGCACTTAAATGAAGTTCTGCATAGGAAATTGTCTCCCCAAAAATACTGAAAAAAGTATATTCAAGTGAAATTTTATCTGTCTTTATAATGTTGATATGGCAAATGCCAAGCCCACGATTAGGAATAGCTTTCCAAAATAACAAACATGCGTTCAGATCTCCGGAGTTTGCTATAGTGAAGGTAGCTGGTTTTTAGCTTCTTTCAGGCCTGACAACTTTCTCTGTGGTGACTCATCTGATTTTTAGTAGATATTGCATAACACTGGTTTTCATTGTGCTTGTTTTGTTTTCCACCATATGGAGTTTGTCAGTAAGAATATACTTTAGAAGAAGGAGTTGATGTAAATGAACTGTTCCTTTAGAATTCTTTGTTTTTGGGAAGGTGGACAAAGACAAGTTATTAGTCATATGCAGAATGACTAAGAGGCTAAGGGCAATGGAACTGTCAGCCTTGAATTTTATAAACTTTTCTGGGGGAGATATTGGTATGTGTGAGTATTTCCAAGAGCAGCAAATGCAGTTAATTCCAGCTATCATTAAGCTAAAAATAGCAGGAAAGATGTAAACAAAACAAGGTTCTCTCTTATATCACGTACATAGATAAATGGAACTCTGAGTATTGAGAATTACTGAAAACAGAAACTGGGTGTCAGACTGGAAGAACAGATGACTGTACTTTAGATATATATGGGATGGCTTTTCTTTAATAGCGATTTGAATTTTGCACAATTTTCCTTTTTGTGTATGTGTTTAAAACCAACCAAAAGGCTGATGGAGAGGGAGGTGGAGCAGAGAGAAACAAGCACGAGTGCCAAGTTTGCTAGAGTGAGCTGAGCTGTCTTTTAGTTTCTTCCAGGCCTGAAACAAGCATGTGTGCCAAGGGACTCCTATATTAAGAGGCTTGTTGGATTTTTATGTCAAGTCCATCACCACATTTTTGTGTCACAGATAAACAACTGTTTCATTCTCCTCTGGCATGATAATGCTCCCCCACTCACTTGCTGTCATCCAGCAAGTGGATCTTCTGATTCCAGCTGCTAGGTATTGCATCGAACAAGCATTGTCCTAACAAAGGAAAAATGTCCTTAGCTTAGGTGAGGTCTATAGGAGTATATGTAGGGTATTGAGGATCTACTAAGCTGAGTAAGAGTGCTTTCTTCCACCTCTACCTTTGCACAGCTCAGTGGCAGCTTGCTCCTCTCCCCCTTCTAACACACTCCTAGTCCTTGCTCAATGCTGTAATGTTTTTTAGCTTCAGCCTTCCTCAGATTCCTCTTTTGGTATGTGGTCCATGGGTAATCTCACTTGAAATCTTGAGCTTTATCACCAAGTGGGTGAGAGATAACCTTCTTTTGAAAGCTTTACCGATTTTGAAAATAAGGAAAACACAGTATGAATTGGAAAAAAGCTGTCTGCTGTTATATGGCTGTATTCTAGAGCTGAACCAATGAACTGACAAAAGCACAGAAATTTCGAATACTTTTTCTTACCTCATTCTCTCTCTAACCCAAGCACTCCCTGAAATCTTCGAATTCCTATGTCCTCTTGAAAAACATAGAATCACAACTCATGGAAATTATTATTAGAAAATGTGAATTTGTTTCAGAATTTTCTTTATAAATAAAAATATTTTTATAAATATTTTAAAAATTTTACTGATCAATATTTGATTTACAGAAACCTTTAGCAAAATTGCAACTATGAAACCATGATTTGTTGAGATAAAACAGATTCAATTACATTTATATATTAATTCATTAGATGATTCAGCTGTTTAAATTTGAAAGTACAGGACAGTGAATTAAGGTCATGAAAGCAAAACTAAACAATCTTTCATTTAAATAAAGGATTTTGCTTTAGCTCAGGTGAAAAGAAAAAAATCCATTTTTAGAGAATATTAACAGCATACTCAAAAGTTCTTGTTCCATTCTAAGAATATTGTGCAGAGTAGGTATAACCTGCTCATCAGCTCTATTAGAGTGCTAATCCGGAAGGCTCTTTTCAAGTTTATAATGCTATAATTAATTAACTAAAAATTTTACATTGACTTTGCCTTTAGCATCTAAATATGAGTTTTCATAGCGCTTTATTCTCTTCAGTGTCATCTGACCTGAGCTTTCACTACCCATGAGAAAAGACAAGGGAGTTGTGTTTAGCCCTTGTTTCAGCAAAGCCCATTAGAAGATAAAGCTTGAGTTTGTTTTGTTATGAATTTTCTCTTGCTTTCCCCTGTGCTAGACGTAATAAACCTGAAAACAGGTGCACTGGCTCAGATGGCATATTTTCTGCGTGCTCTCAGACAGTTCTTAGCAAAGATGTATAGCATAATGGTACGCTATCTCCTATTCAACAGCATGGTTTGAGTTTTCTAATATCCTGATAAAATTGCCAGCAGGTAGAACTCTAGCTCTTCAGAGCAAGCAACATTTTACTTCCCCATGCAAAGACAATTTCCTAGCTTTGCCCATGAGTAAGACTAAAGTGAAGGATGCAATATGAAGTTGGCATAAATCCACCAGAGCCTCTGTACTTGTTCTACTGTGCTATGAACATCTCACCCTCCACTAACACAGACAGCAAAACCGCTGGGTAAATGACGTCCTGTGTTTGCAACGACCATTCTTTAAAATTTTCAGCTTAAGCAGTATGCAGGTACAGCAATTCTGTCATCCATCCAGGTGTATATTCTCAGTCTAGAAAAACAAGAACAAGGGTTAAGAAATCACAAAATTTCTGTTAACTCATGCTATTACTTAGCTTCCAGTGTTAAAGCCTTAGCCGTCCACAGGACAGGTTAAAAAAGGGTTTATTTCCACTGAAATTGACAGGTTTAAATTTTTATTTATTAGTAAAAATAAAAGTGTCTTGTTTTCTGGCAATTAAATAATTTGATACATTGCGACATTGCCTATAAATAATATCCTACAACAATTATGTCATTACAATGTACATGGTATCACTCTAATATGACTTGGTGTGGTACAGCTTATGCATTTCTATTAAGGGTAGCTGATATTTTACATTTAAATTGATATAAAAAAACCAAAAATGGAAAATGGGAAAATACAACAAAATAATAGCCATAATGAGGAGGAATTCTGAGGATCTACCATCTCTATTTTTAGTGGAGACAAATGTGAAATCGAAAGAATGTACTTTTTGTGATATTTTGGTCTACCACTGGCAAAGAAGTGGTCCCAAAAATTAGTTTGTCGATTAGGTAGAGACCATGTTCTGGTGGGGCAAAATGGTATTCCAGAAGATGGATGTGATGTTTGGGCACAGAAGTAGAGACAACTCAATTAGAATGGAAAAGATTATTTTACTCTGTAGAAAATGCTCAGCTGCCTCTGGAGTACTGGCTTGTTAGAGCCTCTGTATTTTTTTTCAGAAGTTTGATGGGTTTTGGGACAGTATTTAGGAATCATTTGATGTCCAGAAAAGATGTGCTAGTTAGAAAACCTAAGGAAATTCAAAGGGATTAATACATTAAAAAACAGGTTGGAGGCTTACACAATTAGCCTTCCAGTATTTACCTTGTAGAATAAACTTTTAATAATAGGCTTTTATTTTGTCTAACAGAGAATCACATAATGAGAGCCAAATGGTGGAAAACATCTTCAGACCAGAAATATGAGCAACTCTTCGTAGAGACGGCAAGCAACGCTGGACAGCAGTGTTTAAAGCAAATTAAGATGTGTTTCCCACTCGATTTGGAAAGTAGCAACAGGCTTTCTCTAAACTGTGCTTTATCTTACAGTAATTCTTTATTTTCTGTTTGGACTTCAAAATGTCAGTGTCAATGACAGAAAACCTTCCCCTTCTTCCCCTTTTAAGGGTGATGGAGCAGTGATGTAACCTTAAAAAAAATCTTGATTCTAAAAGGATCTATGAAAACTTATGAATTTTGCCCTTAAAAACAAAGAAAAACATCACAATGCGTTTCTATACTGCATGTGCTGGTTACATAAGAGCCAAAAAAACCTCCCACTCTGAAATACTCTGAAACTGTGATGACTGGGAAAATGCTTAAATTTAAACCAAATGGATTGATCTGGTAGGAAGTGAATCACACAGTCTTGGATGTCCCTCTGCTACCCTTCAACATTGTTTGATTATTTTGCTAATTCTAGAATGCTGCATTCATTCTGAGCAGTTAACTATTGAGCATCAATACAGATTTGTTTTCCTACCTGCTCGGCACTTGTTTTCCCAGCCTACTCCTTTTCAGAACTGTTAACACCTTTTGCTCCTTATCTGTTTTCAGCCCAAGAAGCTATAAAAGAGAGTTTTCCAGCAGCGTCCATTACAGAGGATTAAATTTATAGGGGAAGATCCAGTGTAACTTGTCATCACCACCCCTTTTGCAGACTTTTTCAGCATCCAGCTGTAGCCAAGCAAGCTTAGCTCTTCTTGGCATGCTGAAGTTTGCTGAGACAGACCCTGGTGAATGTGCAGACTTCTTGCTCCAAGTCCATACTCAGAACATTTATCCCCACCTTTTTCAGAGCCCTCATGTGGAGGCAGAGCTCTGGCCTCCCCCAAGGCAGAGGTAAACATCTTTGGACACAAGGCACACTCACGGAGGGGGATGTAGCAAGGTCTCCTCTCTTCTTCACCTGGGTTAGTTTCCTTAGCCTTTACCAGAACAGGCTCGGTCCTACATCCCTGTCAGAAATGACAGCTGAAAGAACTGCTGGCCACAGGAGGATTTCTCTTCCCCTTCTCTTTCCCTAATCTCTCTGGTTTTTTCTGCCTCCCATTGCCTTTGCTTTTGCTCTTTTCCTTCCCTCCCAGTCTGAAGAACCATGAAATGATAACAAATGTGGGAAAGGCCAATTTTTTTTAAAGTATAACTATTCTTATTTCCTTGTTATGCACATTGCATATTACTTTGCGTCAAGATTTTCAATGTCCTATTTATTTCAGATGGAGAAATGTTGAGCGCTTCTCACATATTTTTTTCCTGTCCTTCCTTCTGCCCTGAAAACCTGTGGGAGAAGAATCTATATGCCAAGTTGATGTCTACATGAGGCCAGAAGGGACATTTCATGTAGAGCAAATTAGACCATTCATCTTCCAACTAAGTACTTTTCTCTGCAGAAAAGACTGCATAGTGGTCTTTCAGTATTGTAGATGATTAGAATCTACAGAGATCCTAATCATTGTAACACATGCACATTGTCAGATGCTTGGGATAGTTAATAAATAATTTAGTGCTATTACTGCATTTTTGATCTCCCCTAAAGAGGGTGAAAGTCAGCTTTAATACCTCATAACCCAAATCTGTTTAAAGTAGATATTACTATTTCACATTCCTTTTTTGTCTATGTTACTATGTGCTATACAGTTGCAAATATAATAGTATACTCGTCTTATACCAAGATAAAACTTCTTAAAACTCAAATTCTAAAGAGGAGGTTCAGTTTGGATCCCTAACTTCTATCATTTTGGGTCAATACACTTTCTTCCTGTTCCAAACTGTAATTCACATCACAGCATCTAGAATTTTATGCTTTGTGAAAATTTTTCTACCAGTGGAAGCCATGCAGGCTGAGCAAACACACAGTTTTCCTGGGGAGGGCTACAGTCTTTATCAACCCAGGAAATTTCTACTATTGAAAGGTTTCATGCCAGAGCAAGCTACACACATCATTACCCTCATACAGTTAGAAAGCTGCTTGCTGAAATCCATTGCAAACCAAACCAGAGTCGAGCTGGCATGTAATGAGCTCACCCAGGGGCAGTGCGATACAGATCTGTATCTTGAAAGCAAAATCTATCCTGGTGCTAACATTTATGTTCTAATATAAAACTGTGACATTACATAGGTTTTACACTCCCTTGATTTGTGTTTATAACACAACAGGAGATTATTCTCCTTTGATGGATTATGCCCTTTGGTATTCTCAGGTATGTAAACGGAGCTTCTTTTACGATAGCATAAGTAGTTTTTAGGGTGTTTTTATTTAAATGCTGTGCATTATATTTGAATGAATTTTTTCACTTTCTGAATATTTACAAAATACCTACAAATTATATTTATTGTGAGGATCCCATCTGTTACAAAACTATTTTGACCTGTATTTCAATTAGAGGAATTGTGTTGTAAAGGAGATTGTAATTTTAAAAAAAGTGCCAGTACATTTACAGCAGATTTTACAAAGGTATAAATAATTGAGGTTTTCTGGATATTCTTCTTTTCCTTCTATCCAAAGTATACATATTCTCAAACAACAGTCTTCTCTGAACTGTCTTTTCCTACATCATGTTTTGTGGAGAGCAAAAGGGGGCAGGGAGGGAGAGTTTAAAAATAAAAGAGGAAAAATCACAATGTAGAATAATGTTTGTGGCTCCTCCAAGACTCTGCTTTACCACTGGCTGTGGCAGGCACTGCTGGGCTACTTTTCTCTTTTTCATTCTCTCATTTTATACTATTTCACCCTCTCTTAAGATAAACTGAAGTTTATAGAAGTTCCCATATGTTCTAACAAGGTACTGGGATCTGCTGAGGACTCACTGAAAGCTATTTTGGAACAATGGGATAATCAACACAAATATCCTCTGACCTCTCTCAGTTTTATTAAGGCACAATCAGGCTAATAGGAATTGCATATAAAAATTTAAGTTTAGGAAGTGGGAAATGCAATCTTGCTGCAGGCCTTGTGGCTAAACTGCATGTAAGACATAGCAAAGAAAACCTATTGGTAAAGTAAATCCCCACATCTGTGGCTTCAGCTGTATCATCAAGCTACCTTGTTTCTGCATTCATCTAAGGTTCTATTTCACTGATTGTCTTTTCCACGCTAACTTGCTTTAGGCTCCAGTTGGTGTGAATCAACTGGTTCTTTAGTGAGAAAGCCCATGGACAAACCAGGGAAGAGTTTCATGTCAACAATGATACTTTCCGAGAAAGGTAACCAAAGAGGCTGGGGTTTAGGGAAAAAGGTTATTCTACACTGGAATCTCTTCTATATATCTATAAGGAAACTTGACGGATGAGAAGACCAGAGAAGCCAGGATGCAGGAGGAGGAGCTCAAGTCAAAGTTTAACTGTTAGTCTTGCTGATTAGCATTTCAGGTTTCCAAGAGAAGCAGGTTTGCCAGACTTCCATTTGACCTGCAAGACATTGTCCCTTGCATTTCAGGTCAAGTTCTGACTGTGCTCACTGAATGAGAAGTGAGTTTATCATGTTTTCCTGTCTCTTGATCAGGAGACTAGTCCCCCACCTCATGGTAATCTGCGTCATGCAGTTGTGTGGCTTGGGTGTAAATGCAAAAAAAAACCCTGCCAAGGTAAATTCCTGTCTACCTCTTTCCATTGATATATAGGGCACCTATGGAGACATTTCCAATATATTAGTGAATGAAGCTTTGATCTACAACTTAAGAGACATCCCCCATGCCTTTTCTGCTGTTTCTTCCACTCCATGCACATCTAGTTCAATGTAACCTTTTGGGGCTCACTGAGAGGGCAGCCAGTCATAACATTTTGTTTTGTCACGTGCAAGCGAATCATGACTTTTTGCTTTCCAAGCATTTCAACCACAAATTTTTATCAAAACAAAAGCCTTGGAATAAATATTTCACTTCTAGGTAATGGTGACATAACCCTTTCTCTTTGTTCTGTTGGCGATTGGGAGCTTTTCATACACTGAGAGAGGAGGAATCACGAAAAGGTTTTATTCTCCAAAGCTACACAGTGACATTTTAGGCTGAATGTTTGCAAGATGCTTGGTAATGGTAATCAAAACAAAGTATGGAAGGTTAATATAATATTGGTATTTCCATGGATGGTCTTGTCTACAGCCAACGGAACTCATGATGGATGTCCTAGGGAGGCACAGGCTTTTGTTACGTACTCTGAAGGTTTGCTTATATTTCAAAATTGATCATAGGCAGACAGCTTATTTAGTTAGAAACATATTAAACATATCAGGGTGCAAGCCAGAATTTATACTGCAGTGTCTAACATAATAATTAATTATTTATACCCGAAGTACAGATATACAGCATATTTAGAAGATTTTCTTCCTATGTCACAAAATTCTTTGTCCTATTAGTATGCATGGACTGATTCATTTGTGGCAGGACCTATAAATCTGCTTCCTGACAAGAAATCAAGCTTGTCCATTCTGGATTGGAGAAACATCTGTTTGGTCCAACATCATGATGGAGGCCAGAAATGAATGTTTCAGGAGAAAATATAAGTACCAGGCATTACCTCGGCACGGGGTAATCTGCACTGCAGTGTTAGGTTTTATCTTGAGCTTTACCAGAAACAGATATATGTAACCCTCAGGGCAGGTGGTTTCATATCTTTTTTTTGTAGTTAAGAGAGTATGATAACAAGAACTTTTAAGGTTATTTGAATGTCACCTTCCCTCTGCCATGGCAGCTCCTGTCCGATAAGGCAATTGCAAACTACGAGATAGCATTTCCATTCCCCAGTTTTGAACCTATTACCTTTCAATGCCATTAAATAGCTCTTCACTACCTTTCAATGTCATGAAATAGCCGTCTTATTTTATTTTTTTGGTTTCTTTTTCTTGTATTATGAAGTGGAGGACAGTAGCGTTATATGGAATGCAGCTTTCAATCCATTGGTTTTTCCCCTGAGGAAGATACCTTTCACAGCCTAAGCTCTTCAAGAATGCTCTCTCATGTTGTGGATAATTGCTCTGGCTTATTGCAACTGATCCTCAGATGAGTCCGGGCTCCGCCAGCTGCTGTGTGTAGTATTCCTAAAGACTATGGCATATTTAGCCAGCTTGCGAGGATGACATTTCCTTCATGAGCCTGGATATTGAAATGCATTTCCCCATAGCTATTGTTTATACTTTCAGTAGAGGCCCTTGTTGATGTGTCTTTCTAAAAATAGCTATTAAGTAAGATGCTGAATCATGTTCTTTAAAGCTGGTATGTATGGATGGTCAAAACATTCCAGTCCGAAGGCAAATCTAGGAAGTTTGCTGTGGTAGTCTGCTCATAACCTCTTCATGAGAGTAGATGCACTTCCTTAGAGTGGGATTTAGGGGATTTTAAAAATAAAAAACCTGCGAAGACTTTATTTTGAACTGCAGTAGGAGAAATGGTGAGACATATTATTTGGAGATTATTTTACTTGCTCTTGTAGTGAAACTCAACATGGGACTATTTTTTTGCACTGTGTGTTTTGGTTTTCATTGCTGATTATTTTATGTTTACACTTACAGCCATCAGCTGAAACCCAGGTCTATGACTACACCAAGACAGAGGTGACATTTATACAAGGACTAATAACAGGCAAGTTTAATTTACTGGGCACTGAGATCTGCTGGCATGGAATGGCTCATGTCTAAAAAAACATCTCAAACTCCAGTCCAGAGGGCTGCACAAAGGTCATTGGGAATGGTCCCTGGACCACACTGACTAGTAAACCATGCCTGAAATTTGTTCATGGAAACTACTAGCTTAAAATAGGATGCATTTTTTGATTATGAAAAAAAAGTATCTATTGAAAGGGTTTGAGTGATTTTAATTAAGGACATTATATTGCCATTCAGATAAATAAACCATTGATATTATGCTGGATTATGTGGAAGATAAAGTTCCTCCAGATTGCATGATCTCAGTCTTGACTTCGAATTTCTGATAAGAATATGAAATTGAAACACTAGCATTTAAATTAAAAACTGCTGCTCCTGAGCTGTACTGCTTTATGAAATAGAGATGCATTTCACAAGTAGCAGCAACTTGTGCTTTCAGCTAATGCAGTTATCATATTCTGGTGGACATTAGGGCTGGAAGGGGTGTTGAGAGGTTATCTTGTTCTTTCCTTGGCCAACAAGGGGAAATGATGGCTAAATACATGCAGTGATGGAGAGTTTCTGGTCTCCCCAAGTACATATTCCAGCACCTAAATACAGTTGTCATTGGGAAATATTTTCCTATTGTTCTTTTGATTCACTTTAGGTCCCTAGTGATATAAAGAAAAAAATTAAACCTAAATGGTCTTTCACACTTAATCTTCGCATTTTAATTGCTTCTTTACTCATGTATAGTACATGACAATATTCATACAGTCAACCATTCCTACATAAGGCTATTGAATTGCTATTTATTTTAGAAAATTACTCTATCATTTCAATTCTTTGAAAAGCTTATAACCACTCCTCACTTATGCAGGATTCCTTGAAAATGTTGTAAAAAACCTTGCTATTCTCTCTTTCAAGGCAGACATGACTGTGGCATGGGATCATGCTCAGAACAGACCCATTAGAGACTCATTGAACACACCCTTCTAGTTGTGTAATGATACAAATTTGTTGACTGCTCTTTGAATGCAATTTTGAAGCAACTAAGTGTATATGTTAGGCTAGTTTCCTCTAGAACATGTTTTCTTAATTTGAACAGTCAGTCCTCATGCTGTGTATCCAGAGCCCTCTGTTGCTAAAGCTGAGTCTAGGATCAGGATGTGCAGGACAGTAGCTATTGCTAGGAAAACTTCACAGTACTTAGAATGAGATGCAACTGCAACACTGAATAATTGCGCCCCAATAATCTCACATTTGAAGATGGCCAATTTTATCCTGGTCTGAATGTTGTGTCCGGATCTATGATACAGGAAACAGATTTCTCAGAAGAGAGGAAGCCTTCCTGAAGAGGTATGGGTGGTGCAAGAAGTGAAGAAACCGAGGAAAGAATGTTTGAGAGGATAGGATGGCTGGGGAACCTTCAAGGAAGTCTAGACTGGAAATGTGGGGTCTCTGCAGTGCCAGGAAAAACTCTCTACAGGTGACACTGAAGGACTGAGAGGATGTGGAGAGGAAGTTATCTCCACTAAAGACATCTTAGAGAAGAAAACTTCTCCACCTTCTCCCACAAGATCTCCCCGAAAGCCTGAGAAGGCCCTTTGACTTCCTTAATCCTGACCATTGCTTACATCTCCAGGCTTCCTTCTCCCATCAAAAAATTCATCTGTCTAAAAGCAATTTTCACTATCCCTTTCTAATAGCACTACCCATTCTCAGTACCGTCAAAATATTGAGTTGTACTGCCTTCTACTTTAGCTGCTTTGCCCTCGTGCACTATAAAATGTTTCATTTTGTCTATACTTCTAAGTTTCCTTTGAATAGCATGAATAGCTGGGGCTGCTTGGAAAATGAAGAATGTTTCTGGGCATTCATGGGGAAAAAGAAGCAACCTGGCAGTAGGTGAACTGCAGAAAGAGAGCTCTTCCCAAGTATGGTCTGAACAGCAGGATGAAAGTAGCAACGTAGAGAAAACAGCAATAATACCCTGACTGCTGTTAAATTAACAATGTGAACAAATAGAGAAAAAAGTTTTTCCCCTTTGCTTCAATTTAAACTTTTCCTTGCACCATCCTCAGTGGTTCTGAGATAATCATACATCTACGCTGGAGAGACTTCGTGCATAATTGTAGCATTTTCTTCTCTTTTAATGCGAACCCTAAAAAGTCCCCCTAAACTCTTCCAGTATCTCCTCATAAATGTTTCTTTTAATAGTAATAACTAGTAACATTTCAGACCAAATTAATACAACTCCGTGGGACCCTTTTCATTGCAAACATTCAAGCTAGGAGGAAATTACAATAGCATAAAGAACACTTACATGAATTCTGCTCTAAGGAAGAAATTTAAAGCTAATAAACAACAAATGATGAAGTGTCTGTAAAGAGATCACAGAAAGCCTGCTGAGTTGGTGCTTTTTTTCCTTATCCCAGAATAAATGTAAAAATTACTGCCAGTTTTAGGATACACACCACAGTCCTGGCATGAGAAGCAATGCTTTTCTTTTCTCCAGTGAAGTTTTGTTATTTGTATCTTCATGTATTTATTGTTTACTTGATTCTGCCTGTGACTGACTCACAAACAGATGGACACAGTGAATTCCTGGAGAAGTCCTGCAGTTTGATTGGATTGTTTATTTGCAGATTTTGGCTAAGCCTAGGGAAATATAACAAGGAGAAAAGTCTAAGGTCAAAATTTAGATGCAGGTGTTTTCATAAGCTTTCAGATCTAGTGCTGAATTTCCATATGGGTGTGCATTTGTTCCCATATTTGCTCACATGGCCCCAGTAATTTTATTTTTATTACTAATAACCTTTCTTTCAACAGACTCATTACACATAATTTGTTTGGTTTTTATTTGAGAAAGAGTGTCCAACCTTTTTAAAAGGCATGAATTCTCCACAGTCATGCAGAATTATTATAAGACCCATTGTCCCATGATATTAAAGTATATATGATCAAAACTTGAAGACTTTGCTTTATCAAATCACCCCAGGACTGGGCCAGAACATGGCTGAAACACAACAGTATGTCAACCAACCAACCAAACCATCCTCTATCTCTCAGCAGTCTCCTTTTAACCTATGTACCAGATACTAAGTTCATTATACAGGTCCCTTCCTCCCAGCACTGTTGGGAGATTGAGAAAGACTAAACAAAGTGACTTTGTGCATAGTGAAAGCAGTTGTTATTGGCTGGTTCCTTTTCCATTGCCCAAATGTTGTTTACCTGAGGACTGCTGCTGTTAGTCACACTACCCTGCTAACGGGTGAGCTTTATTGTTTTGGTTTCTCCCTTCCAAGAGGGTTCTGGCATGTAGATTCGTGCTGTGTATGAACTCACTTTCTGAATCCCTCTTATATCACTAGCCCAAACAAATCTCACTCCCATGGAGCTCTGCACACGGCTGCTAACTAAATTATAGTGAGGAATCAGGTGGTTTTCCAGCTACTGGTTCCCCTAAACAGAGGAAACACTGCATCCCATTACATTACATCACACTGAAAGATAGATTTTATATTTTTAATATTCTCTTGGGAGCAGAAGAGAGGGTATGAGTCCTTCGATTAAAGAAATATCATAATTTACCTTGGCAATTTCCAAATCATGTCTTCGTTCTCTAGAATTTTCAACAGTCAGTAAATAATACATTCAATTGTACTGAAAGAATCAAGATTACAGTCTCTGAATATTAAAAGTCCCTGCTGAGAAGTATAATTTGTCCTGTGTATCCTTCTAAACATTGAGGTTTTAAGTAAAAAATGACCTAATTTTGGACCCTAGATATTGCTGTGATAAGGAAGCAGTGCAACGGAATGACATGATGCATGAGGAATTGTATGTTAGTGATCCTTTCTTCTCATCCTTGCATGAAGACCAGGATTTAATTTATTTTCCTAAGTTTAATCAGTCATATAAAATTTACAAGTCAATATCATATTTGATTATAAAGAACTATTTTGCTATTAGAACCTATTATTTGTACTGTGATTTGGCCTTGAATTAAAAGTCTCCTGCATTCAAGCATATGAAAGACAATTCCAATTCCAGCCAAGTGGGGTGAAAGCATGAAGGAAGCATTAGAAGGAAGCTTTAGTGCTGATCAGTAGATGAGACTGATGAGCTTATCAGGAAGATAAAGGCATCAGGACAAATGGTACTTCTTTCTGCTGTGGTTATCTCTTCTACAGGATAATCCTCTTTCCTGAGGTTGTAAGAGGTTTTTTGGGTGCCAGTACCCCAGGTCATTTTATAAAAAGGAACTACAATTGTGTCAAACCTAAGCCCTCCAAAATTGTTCATGTGTGGCCTGTCAAGAGCTCAGTGATTGTCTTGAAAATAGTGAATCTTTGCAATAATAAAACAATATCTGTTATAATCCATCTCCAAGATTTGGGGAAACTTCAAATTTTTCTTCAAAGTAAATTTTCACTTCAATCAGTAGGACTTGAATCTTTATTTTTAATTTTTATCACATGATTTTATTTGGGAGCTCAGAAAAGAATTAAATATTGTGACACAAAAGTGTGACAGAAGACGTATGTTGCCATTGTCCTATTTCTTTTCAAGAATGTAATGGGTATGTCACACCATAAAGAATAGGAGAACAGTACATTAAATGCTGCTGAACTAGGACTGCCATGTTGAGTTCATAAACACTTAGTAAAAGTGTTCTATCACACACTGCAGTCTGTAGCCATGGTGGGAAAAATGGTCATCCATCTGCTGCCAGCTCTTGCAGTTTCTGCCTGGGAGGAGGCAATGAGCATGAACTGACTAATGTCTGACTAACTGTCCTCGCTGGGCCTCAACTCTGCCAGCAAAGGTAGCTCAGGCTCCTGCCTGTTAAGTACAAACAAATAAAAATATCTTAGCATTGCAAGTAATATAATGGAAAACAAAATACTTAGAGCTTTTACTGACAATTTATAGCAGTAAGTAATATAATAAACATATTTTTGTCTTGGGGTGACCGTATGATACTGTATTCCCTATCACCTGTTCTATGCCCAGACAGGAGTCCTGTGCCTCTCTGCGGTTTTAAAGCTAGCTAAGGGAGAGGGAGAAGAGACGGTGGAATTCTTTGGCGCTATATTCAAAACAGAGATAAGCTCACTGGCTTCTTCTGCCCGGCTCCTCTGCTTCTGCAGCAGGGAAGAGAGTTACATTCCTTTTGCTTGTTAGCTAGTTTCTTGTTCGTTAGCTAAAGTACGGAGCCCTGGGACTTTGGCTTCTTCTTCTTCTTCTCTTCTGGACTGTTCAGAACACCAGAACATCAGAACCTCACTGGGAGGCCTTTCCACCGAGGCCTGGAGGGGCCCACGCCAAACCCCAGCTCTGGAGAGGAGAGAGCCACACCCACAAAGGATCCTGAAATCTACACAGGTTCTCTCCACAGAGAGAGGTTTTTTATTTAGCATTATTATTTTCCCGTGCCTGCGTGCATTGTGTTTGTTAAATAAATAGGTTTTTTCCTTTCACTTTCCTCCAAGGAATTTCTTCCCAAACCTGGTGGAGGAGGGGTGGCTGTAACCTGCCTTCTATCAGAGGACATTCATTTCAGACGTTCCTCCGAATTTGTCTCAAACCGGGACAGTTTTATTTTTTTTTATCTTGTCAAGATCTTGTAACTAACATTATATTACATTGCATTTCCATGCCAAGATCTATAATAGCAACTTGAATCCTGGTGGGAAGAGTACCTGCCAGAGATCATATAAATCATGTGTAAGGCTTCTATTAAATGGTATGTTTCTCATGAGTGATGTATACTCTACAGAGAGTGGAGGTTCAGCTGCTCAGTGTGTGGTGATGACTATTTGCCCTATGCAGCACACATCCAATACTGATTAGAGGAGATACCTTGCAGGTTGCTGAAGGTTTAGCAGGACTCAGAAGCTCTGTGTCTCTTGCTTGCATTCTGTCTGATGCTTGTCAAAGGCAGTTTCAAGCCAGCAGTCAAGTAGAATTAGGAAAAGATACATGTGCATCTGACATACTTGTTCCTGGGATTTTTCAAGCATGCGGCCTGGGATTTTTCAAGCATGGAGCCATCCTGCCTTGGTAGACTGGCATGTGCATCAGCAGCAGACCTGGCACTATGAACACTTTCAAGGGTGAGGTAAGCAAACACAAGACTATGTCGGTGTAGATGTTCTTAACATTTATGCGCCGTCGCTGGGGACAAGATTAATGTCCCCAGAAGAGATTCACACAGTAGACAGGGATATATAGCTGAATTCAGAGGTTGAAAGCTGATCTAAAGCATGCCAAGTTATTATGTGCTTATCTGGATTTTTTGCTGTCAGGTTAAGGCCAGAGAAGATCCATGTCAGAAACATTTCACTAGAGGTGAGCACTGGAAGGAAAACTAAGTGTGTTACAAAACTGAATTACTTAAAGTGAAGCTTGTAATGATGATACCATTCCAAGCTGAGGGTGGGTGGAAGGTGGGAGGAGGATTTCACTTAGCAGGAAAAAAACAAATAGTAGGCTTAGCCAGTGGTCAAGTGCTCTATACAATCTAATGCTGACTCTTAACAAGGTTTCTTCTTTAGACCAAGAAACACTAGAAACACTAACACCAGCAACACATTGGGGTGTGGGCTACAGAGACCCTTCTGTCCCATTGGTATCTACCTGAGGATAATGTGCATGCTGAAGGACTGAGCATGCTGATGCCAGACTTCACCAGGCATGGCTGTATTTTTGCAGATTTCCATCAGAATTGGATTGCTAGAGCTGAGCCCAGTGTGGGAGACTTACTTACACAGGTAAGTATCCACTCACACCAATCAAGTAGTTTAGTCTAGAGCCAGCTGCCCTTTTCCTCCAGCTCTCTCTTTCAGATTGAAGAGCTCCACTATTTTTTTTCTAATAGGAATTGAGTCTCTTTAGAAGGAATTCTTGCAGCCTTACCAATTTGACCACATATTTCCCATGATTTAGGGCAGTTCCTGGAGGAACAAGTTCTTCTTATAGCAGATTTGGTATAGCAAAAGTTGAACAAATAAAGGCTTTTAAGGCATGAAAAGAACAACTCGTGCTGGCTCCCTCTCAGCCATACGTTCAATGGTGTTTGTTATATTTTCCACGTGTTTAATCCCTCTGTGTTTTCACGAGAGAAGAACAAGAAGAAAATGATTATATTGATTTTATATTTTTATACCTGACTGGTAAAAAGTTCAGCTATTTACCTCTGCTAAGTAAAATTTTTCATTATTTGATTATTGTAATAAAAAAGGTAAACAAATAGAGAAGTAAAGTTCATTGAAACGCATACAATTTTTGTATTTAAAAATACAGTTTTAATTTAGCTCTGTTTCAAACCACTGAGCAACTGTATATTATTTGAAGATTTTCTGGACTTGATTTTATAAAAATCATAGAACGATCAAAGCCAAATAGTTACAAAATTTCGTGAGGAAAGCAAGGAAGGATGTTCTGTTGGTACAGCTTGCAATATTAAAAAATGAGCATTAAGTATTCAGGTCAGAAGAAAGAGGTCTCAGGGAGAACATGTTATATGCTGTCAATACAAAGAAGCCTTTCAAGAAAATAGGCTTTATAAAAACAAATGAGGACTAGAGGTGAACAGCTTTATAGGGCTGCATTCAGGAAAGAGGGATTACACAATGACAAAGAACAACGATAACTGCACTGCAGAAGTCTGAGAAATTTCATTCAGTTCTGGGAAAACACAACGGTTCAGTTAACAGCTCAGTCACAGCTCAGTCTCTGTATGAGCTTGAGAAACTGGGCGAGAATTCTTATGGCAGAAGATTCAGTCATGACAGGGACAGTGCTTCCTGCCTGTGACCCTGCATGAGACATTGTTGCGGTGGCTTGACCCTGGCTGGACACCAGGTGCCCACCAAGGCAGTTTTATCACTCCCCTCCTCAGCTAGACAGGGGGGACAAAAATACAGCAACAGGATCGTGGGCGGAGATAAAGACTTGGAGAGATTACTCAGCAGTTACCATCATGGGTGAAACAGACTCAGCTTGGGGAAACTATTTTAGTTTATTACCAATCAAATTCTTCCCCAGAAATGGAGAAGCTTCCAGCAACTTCTCACAGAAGCTACCCTTGTAGCCCCTCACCATCAAAACCTTTCCACACAAATGCAATACAACTCTGGAGCCTCTTACACCAGACAGAGACTGAGGTCAGGGGATCCATGTTGGAAAATGGGAAGAAAAGAGAATTATTGATTATTTCTGCTGCATTTATAAATGTGTACATTCACGATGTGTTTTCTTAGTTAAACCATACCAACCAAGATATATCTAGCAACACAGCAGTGTAGGAATATTCTGGGGAGAAATCAGCTGTAGTATGTAACAGCGTGCACCTCTGTGAGGATATAAATCTCTCTGCCACTTCAAATTTTACTGTGTATCTCATTTGAAAGTGAAATCATGAGCCAGCGACTTACACTAAAGGTACACACTGTAGTGCTGGGAGCTGAGTGTACCCTGCTAAGGCTGGTCCCACAACAGCAGGCTCAGGCTGAAGGCTTCCAGCAAGGCTTGGCCTGTCAGCCACAAGGCTTTACTTCAGACACAAGGAAAGGACAGCTCAGACCAGAGAGCAAAAATAGTCTGTTTTCCTTCAGAACACCTATTAATGACTGGGGGATGAGTCCACAGAGACGAATGGGTAAGACTCCTTAAAGACAGGAATGCCCTATGCACATTTCTGTGCCCCTTTCCAAAAAACAGCCCAGCATACCTCCTGGACTGGAGAGTTACTGAAATTTCTATTTAATTGCAATTCTCTGCCTCTAGTTTCAATGCAGAGCAAGGACCAGCTGGTGTACTGTTTTCCTGAAGAACCCGTGCACTTTACTACCCTGCCAAAAAGGATTTAAGCTTCTGTAAAGCCCACAACCAAAGCACTGGGAACTATGAGTCAAAATGCACAGCAGCTGCAGGGATCTGAACAAGGTGGGAGTAGGCCTCTGCTGGAGGGAGATTGGGCATTGTGGGACAAGCTAGCAGGGAAGGGGCGGGCTGGAGACAGCAGAAACACCAGAGAATCTGATGGCCAAGGCATCAGAAAGATCAGAGAAAGATTTTTAGAATGATCTAAAGACAGAGATTGTAGGGAGAGAGTTGTCAGGGAAAAGGCATGGAGACGTTGGAGTTCAGCAGCATGAGAGGGAAAGGGTTGGTCTCCATTCTCCATAAAGAAACAGTCCTTGGCCAGAGGTAGCTGAGGTTTGAGACCCCCGGCAGTGCTGGTGTGACTGCTTAGGTGATCAGTCACCTCAGGACTTACTGATTGCAACACTTCAGCCTAGAGACCTTATGTTATATTATATTATATCAGCCCATCTGACTTGCTTTTTTTGAAGCAGAGAGCGCTTGACTGAATAGTTATGCCAGCAGATCCACATATCAGTAACCTCCAGCAAACAGTGCGGGCAAACAGCTGGGAGCAAACCGGGGCTGGCAGTGTCTTCACTTGGCTCTGCTGCAGTTAGATCAGGATGTGTGACCACAGCCTCAATATGGTGATCTGCTACGCAGGTCAAAAAGGGTAATTACCTTTGGAGATGCTTGCATTGTTATTTTGGTGCCCATGTGCTGAATTGTGAGAAAGCAGCACAGTGTATTTTTCTCCTTTACTTGATTCTTGAGAAAGAAGGGGACTCTTCATCATTTTTCTGTGATTACAACGTTCAAAAATAAGCTTCACTTCTCTTTATTAAGAAGATCCAGAATAAATTATTGAGAAACTCCTTGCAGGTTTTCTAAAGGAGCCTGCAGTTTGCTGAATGATCATCATCATCATCATCATCACCTGCTAGGAGCTTTCACCTCCCTTTAGATGAAAGCTTGTCCTCTGGTTACTCTTCTCCGTGGTGGGGAAGGTGATGACCTCTTCACGTGGAAGTTGTGCTCCCTCTGTCACACCCAGGTCTCTGCATTTCTACTGTGGAGGTACCCAGGGCAATTTTTTCCATCCTCAACTTTCCGGATGTGTCATGTTTTTGTCCAGTGACCACACTTACCATGTCCCTACCATTTTCTCTTGAAGTGTGTGCAAGCCTCAACTTATTCCTTTCACATCTCTTATTTCAGGATTATGTGGTACTGAAACTGCGATGACTCAGAGAGTCACTCTGGGCAGCTGGAATTGCAGCAGAGGTGAGCACTACAGGGGGAGGACATGGGGCTTAGGCAAGGCGTGATGCTGAGCTCTGGGGTTGGGAGACTGCCTGGCCACCAGGGCAGCTCTGGAACTTCTGTCTGTGTTTCTTTTGATTCTGGCTGAGCCCTTTCTCCCGGTCAAGTTTTTTAACTTTCTTCTACAGTCATCAGAGAAAAACCTGAGGTTTTTTCATTTGGAAAAAAAAAGACAAAAGGAGGTAGATTTACGCAGATTTTCACCAAATTACAAAATTCCTCAAAGAAGGCTCTAGGAAATCTATAGGGTACCACTCTAAGCAACAAAGAGTTCACAGTCAGCCCACCACAAGCCTTTCTGATGAGCTGACTGTGAACTCTTTGTTGCTTAGGGTGTTACCCTATAGATTTCAGATTTGGCGAAACCTTACCCTCCCAGAGAGAAGCAAGGGAAGTTCGAAAGAAGTTTTCCTTCTTTTTTTCTATTTGTTAAAAGTTATACTTTTGCATGTTAATAGTGATGTTTCTCAGAAGGAACTTTACTGGTTGGTGGCCGAATAAACATTCAGATGCACAAAGCTAATATAATATGATTCAGATATATAAGGATTCTGAAAAAGAAACTATATAATTCTCATCTTCCATGGCTTTATCAATGTAAAAAGACCTTCAATATATAAAAAAGTTTGATTTTCAAATGTATGGCTTGTAGTTTTGACCATAGCACTGTAATACTTTATCTGGGTTTGTTTTAATAATGTCTGAAGCAGGTACACTGCAAATATGGCTCTTCTGTAGGAATGAGGCTGTTTGTCCCTTTTATTACAAGACTTCTGTTGGTCCCAGATTTATGGATCCGTGTTGTTTTTTTGTGTGGGATTTACTTGCAGTCAGGCTACTTGTCTGAACTTCTTTTCCTATCAATGGAAGGTAATACAATTTGCTGAAGTATGAGTCATCTCGTCCTTCAGCAGATTTCTAAGGCAGGTCAGATGAATCATTTTTCTTGGTACCTGCTTCTCCCTGCTGACAATAAAGGGAATCTAACAGAGCAGCTCTGATATATCCCATACAAGTTGTAAGTGTCTAAAGCTACTTGAGACGAAACCCACTTCCAGTGTTTGTGGAAAATGTACACAATCTATCAACATGAATTGGCTACTGGCTGAAATGGAAGTTATGGGTACATAACCTTCTAGCAGAGGTCTGTCCTCTGTAAGGGAGTCCACGTAATCATGTTGCCTACACTCGTGACTTTTGTCTCTTCAATAGGTTTGTTGTGTACCAGCCAATGCTCTATGCAGAAAGGCTTCCTGCTACGTTTCAGGGGAAATAAAACAGAGTATTTAGCTTGATGAATTTCATAAGTGTATGGCACTTTTCCAGCAAAACCTCTCATGCCTATTCTATTTAATTGGAAAAATCCTGGCCTGTTTTAATTGGAGCGTTTGCTACCATGTAGGAACAGTAATGTTGGCTATCCTCTGACATGGGTTATGACAAATGTCAGTTAGGAAGAAGATAATGGGCTATACAGACTAATATAGATGAGGTAATGATGTTCTGATTGCCTTTCATGGAAGCACCCACTTTTATTCATGGATTATATAAGGAAATTAGGCATTTAACTTTGGTCCTCTGATTTAAGTCCGTCTGACTTAGATGTCTGCCATAACTTTGAATAGCTGAACTTGGGGCACCTGCATGGTACCTAATCAATGCAAAGAATTATGTTGTGGGCTTAATTAAGCAGTGACAGACCATTCAGTAATGTTAATGCACACACACAGAGTCAGAAAGACTAATTAATCTGACCTACAGCTTCCTCCATCATTTATTATTAAGCATTTGAGAATACAGAAAAATGCATAATGGGCTAATCAGATACAACCCTTTAAAATGAAAATATGGACTACGTGAACTGAAGGCCAAAATTTTAAGACTTGGACCATTCCTGTTTCAATCTTAATCAACACTGGCTCCTAAACAAAATGTGGTTTAACTTTGAAAAGAGCTAGAGATTTTTTAAAAGTCACAGTCAAATGTTCCTGCTAGCAATAAAGACGTCCTGTTACCAATGCCGTTCACAATTAGCATTTTGCAGTCAGAATTGTTGCATTTTCCCACATTATAATTTATAGTACTTTTCATGGATTTGTTCTGCACTTAGACCTTCCTTCAGAAAATGGAAAATATTCAGTGGCTTGCATAACCCAATGCTAATCATGAGAAGATTTGGAAGAAGGCCTTCCATAGGATGTTTCAGGTTGGAAGGGATCTCAGGTAGGCCTCTGCTCTAACAAGCTGCTCAAGAGTTAATAATGAATTCAGAATTTAGACTAGGTTGCTCAGGGATTTGTTGAGTCAGGTCTTTAAAACCTCCACAACCTCCTGGGCAGCCTGTTCCAGTGCTTGGATGTCCTCATAAAGAGCCTTGGACAATTTGTTCCAGTTGGAACTTCTCCTCTTTTAGTCTGGGACTGTCGTTTCTCGTTCATCTACCATGCCCCTACATAATTTGCATTCTTGCTAACGTCCCTGTAGATATGGGAAGACTGTTGTAAGGTGTTCCCAAAGCCATCGTCTCTGTAGGTTGAACAACCTCTGTCTTGCAGCTTCTGCTCACAGGGCAAATATTCCAGCCCAGGCCATTCTGTTGGCCCTCACTCAACTCACTCCAGTTTACCAGTAGTTTGTACTGGGAACCAAAACTGGGAGTAGTATTCATGATGTGATCTAATGAGTACCAGACAAAGGTGAGTAATCATTTTCCTGTGTCAACTGGCTGCAATTTTGTCAGCAAAGCCCAGTATGCCAGCACTCTGCTGACACATGCTTAGACACAAGCATACACTGATGTAAAACCAGACTATTCTGCTGCACCTCAAGGATCTGCAGGCAAACACTGGTTTTGAGCCAAAAATAGCATCTTTGTCTAGACAATCTTGCATTTCTTGTGACAAAATATGTCAAACATACCTGGCTGGTTGACTTCAACTCCAATAAATCAGATGGTCCCACAGTTAGCAAATCTATTGTACGGTACACATGCCAAGTTTATGTTTACTATGCAAGTATAAAATAACTTTGATGCTTCCCCTTTATTCTTTGGCTAAAGGGTAAGATATACCTAAGAAAGTCTTTCCTAAATAAAAAAATACTTTCCCACACAGTTGCCCATTATTTATGGAAACTGGCTAGGAAACTGTTTAAAAGAAGAAACCCCGACAATACTGGATGAGCTCTAATTACCTTAACTGGAAAACAAGGGAACTTCCCAAGCTCTTCCTTGCTGCCAAGCTGTGTGGCCCAGAGGACTGGGTCTGGAGCCATCCTAGTGACATCAAACTCCTCTGTGCTCCTGTGTCCAGGACAACAATGCAGTCCAGGACAACAGAGGCAGTCACACTGGCCCAGTGCAGGTCTGGCAAAGACTACTATCTGGGCTTTGTGCCATTCTTCTAAGGATTTATCCCCTGGTAGGTAATACAGATGTTTCCTTTCCCCAGATTTATTTAGTACTGATGTTAGTTCTATACAGAGGTGAAGTCCCATATAAACTGCCAATATAGCAAAGTTGGCCATTTTTTTGCTTGCTCTATGGCTCCCAGTGAGGTTAGCTGTCTCCTATTACAACTCCAGCCATAGACTAAAGATCTTTGTTTTTCCATATGTACTTGGTCTTCAGATGAGCATAGTCCTGTGTCCTGCATGACTTTGCCAAATTTTCCAGTTATTTAATACCTCAGACTTCTGACTGTTCACTCATAACTCAAGGTTGGGTATGTTTGCCTCGATACAGTGCTTTCTTCTCTGTGTTTACTACTTAAATATACTGAGTTCCAACCTTTTACGCTTCATGCATAAAGTTTTTCCTCCAGTGCTCTATTTCCACTTTGCTTGTGGAATCAGTGTTCATATCCCATTAGTTTTCAGATTTACAATCCTTAGGTTTTGGCTACAAAATATCCACTGCTCTGGTCATCCTCTGCTCATGCTGCAAGTGTGGTGCCAGGGTTTGCAAACTCCAGCAAATTTGGTCCAACAGTCAGCGTGCCTCTGTTTCCAACACTTGATATCCTCTAAGATCATGAGGTTTGCCACACTGCGTTTAGCTCCATCTGTAACTGGGAGACTCTGACAGCTTCTCATCGGCTTCTCACTCTTTTTACTTCTAATGCCTTTTTGTTTTCATTACTGGCTTATATGTCTATCTTAGACGACTGGTTCATATTCTGCAAACTTAATTTTTCATTTAGTAACTTAATTTACTCTTCAAGCTGTAACAGCTTTCTTAAGCCTTAATCCTTAATATCTCCTGTAGTTTACCTGTTTTTCTCTCAGGTTCACTCCAGGTTAGTAGCTCAGATTTTCTGACTACCTATCTTTTCACTGACATCTTGTATTTTCAGATTTACTGTGGAAGGCTACTTAGATTTTCTCCAGCAGTCTTTGACATTTCCAGACTCTCTGTTACAGCAGGTCTTTTACCATTTGTCTACTCAGGTTTGGGTTGGTTTTTGGTTGGTTGGTTGATTGATTCTATTTTATTGTACTCTACTTGCTCTGAAATAATTTGGGGCAAGGATTATAGTAGAGGTTCAATGCTTTCTTAGTCATCACCATGATGTGACTTAAATTTCCAGCTTTAAACATTATTTGTAAAAGGTGGTCCTTCTGTGAACCATTGGGGCAACAACTATACACACTGATGAATCTCTTCTCTTCTCTTCTCTTCTCTTCTCTTCTCTTCTCTTCTCTTCTCTTCTCTTTATATCAAAATACAAAACAAACCCCATGGAAAATGGGATGCCAATTCACCGAAGAAATTTATGACTTAAGCCATCTCAGAACTAGAACTACAAGTGCAAAAGATGGTATCAACTTTGAACAACTGTTTTGCACAAATAAAGACATCAGAATTATGAAAAAACATGTGTCTATTTCCTCAGAGCTCATCTGATAAGAGTATGGGTAGTTTGTTCTCTGTTCCTAATCAGAAATAGGCGAGGTGCGACAATATTCCTCCCTGTACTACCTGTGCACGTGCATCCCTGTAAGAATTTCTTCACAACAGAGGAAGCATAAATTTAGCCAAACAGCCTGGGAAGTATAATATAATATCCTAGGTTATACCTAGAATGGGTATATATAAATATTTATATAGGAGGAAGAGCAGTAAGCTTTGAGTACCATCCATGTTCACAGTGCAGCCCTTTGATGCAGGGAGCTAGCAGGGACAGCTGCTGACTGAAGGATCCAGTCTTGTCTGCAAAGGAGAAGCGACTTAGCACAGCTGTGGGCTATTAGCTGGTGAATTCCATTGTCTTTTTGCACTTATATCTTCAAGTGCAGTCCTTACTAACAAGGATAATTTCAGGTGTATTTCAGAGTCACTTGACCAAGCTGCAGTAAGCCTCTGAGAATTTCTTTTCATCAGGAGCCCTGCAGCCCATGTTGACTTTATACATACACTACGTCCCCATGCTGCTTGGATATTATTGATGTGGGACAAGAATGTGAAGAGCAATTTGAAAATGGAAGGTAAGGAACTTTCAATTCTTAGTTTCCAGCTTTGGTAGCCAAAGTTTATGCATGTTAAAGTATTCCTTAAAAAACTTCAGCTCTCACCATACAAGAGTGTCCATGAGTAAATACCACATTGTTACAAAATCTGCAGCTTGGGGAGCTGTGGCTTAACACAAAACTATACATTAATATCTGTGGCTGGGAATCAAAACCTAAGAGACACATCCGCACCAGATGCAGGTAGCGGGGTTTTACACAGTCTTTTCCCATCTTTCTAGTACCTTTCTAGTACCTTTTCAGAGCAACAGATAGATTTTCTGCTAAAAAAAAGGTAGAAATTTAATACTCAGTCATAGCTGTTGAAGTTCAAATATTTTTTGCAATTTGCATCACCCTTGAACCTCCTAGATAATTTTCACTGAGTCATTAAACCAGGAGAGACATAACTTGTTTCTTCCTCCATCTTCAGATTTTGATGTTACTTGATCAGAAAGTTTGCAAATGTCAAAACATTTAATGGCAGTACTGTTTATTTCTAGCTTGAAACACAAGGAATTCTGTTTATATCTGCTTGATTTTGTGAAAATGTGATAATTTAATTTTTCTATATAATAACACTTAAATAACGTGTATGTTGCTATCTGAGATAATTAGAAGCACTTTCCAAAATAACACACCTTTTTCAAATCCCACCTGAAGAAATATATTTGGAATAAAAGTTTTTGGCTATTTGAAGCACAAGCAGTTATAAAATCTTTGGGATTTCCCAAAGAATGAAATTTCACATTCTAAGCTGATGCTCTGATTTCTTGCAAGAGCATCTGTCTTATAAACTGTGCTGCCTATGCTAATTTATGCACCATTTGACTAAATAGATCCCATCAATGAAACAGAGGAAAATATTTACATCTTTTGCTCCAGCTTTGTCTTTTTGGTTTGTTTTTTTTTCCAAAGAACTCTCATAGGCCTAGGATTTGCAATTATTCAAATAAATATTGGCACAGGTAATCCACAGCCAGGTTGGGGACTCATTGCTGTAGATGCTGCACAAACATCCAGTGTGTGCCAGGCTGTGCCCCAGAGCAGTCAGTTTGAAAACAAAAGCTGTAACAGGTGGATGACAAACAAGAGAGAAGTGAAGTAACTCTTACAGCAGAAGGGTTTAGTACAACTAATTAGTTGTGCAACTGAAAGCCCATTGGTGACAGCAATGAAGAAATTTTTTGAGAAAGACATAAAACTCAGTATCTCCTTCTGTTTGAGTTTCCTAATAATATACACAAACCTGCTGCCAGCAATACTTTACCAAAAGTTGTCAATTTTTTTTCAATAACGAGGCAGTATGATCTACCCCGCTAAGTAACCAGCCTTTGGAAGACTGTTGAGAGTTCATAAAGCTTTTCTAAAGCATGGACTGTAAAATAAAAATGAAATATTATTTTAATAACACTAGACCAACAGTTTAATGTGCTTATAATTTTCAAAGACCCTAAGCAGTAAGCATCAAGAGCTTATATTAAATTCTGTTTTCTTATTTTAAAATTACTTTACATCTCCCAATGGGGACTTTAAAGGTTTGCTGTTGCATTCCATCTGAAGAGAATCACGGATGATAGCATATATGAAAACATAAAAACTAGCGCAGTCAGGAATATTACAACTCCCAATATTTTGGTTTTTTTCAATTTGATGCTAGACTTCCTAAGAATTATTGAGTTAATGCTTCCAGTAAGGCTTAAGTTCTCACCCCCTGAAAGATCTGTCCATCACAGAAATTTTGAGGTTCACGTGGTGGTGGTTTTTTGTTTGTTTGTTTGGTTGGTTTTTTGTTTTTTTATTTTTTTAAAGTGCCTGATGCAGTCAGGTGGATTACAGAACATCTCAAAACTTGAGGACTTCTAAACTTTTATGATGTCTTTGACCAGTCAGTTGTAGTAGGAACCTAGAGGTGTCTATTCCTTCAGCACCTGACTTGAGCTGTGAGGACAGACTCAAAGCATCCCTAACACAGTAATGTTGCTTCACTGCAGCATCATCGTTTACATTAATGTAATTGTCACATTCAGGTCTACCTTCTAGGATGTTCTTCTCAGGAACAAAGCAGGTCTTCCCAATTTAAGTCCAGACAAAGAAGACGCCTAATAGAAACAACAGGGGTCCTTGTCTGAATGAAGTAAACCTACAAGCTAATAGATAGTTTCCAGTTATAGATTCTATGTATAGCTTTACTCTTAGCCAAATATATTTCTAATTCATACAAGTTTTTAGTACAACTGTATGCCATTTTCATTTGGTTGCACAAATAACTCCATATATTTTCTAAAAAGTCACTAAATACGTACATGGAGAGTGACCAGCTTTCAAGGCTATGAGTATTTTCATAAAATAATGAAGTGCAGTTTAATGGAATATCTTTTCTCTCATTTCATTTACTTCATGCCTTTCCTTTGCAGAAAGCAATAGCTCTTTCTGCATCAATCTTTATTGATTTGGAGAGCGCAAGCAGTATTTACAAGCTTTGTATTGAAGGGCAGGACCTCATGTGTGTAACTCAGGAGATTACTGTGCTAAACTTTGGGATGCTCAAAATCCTACTGCTTTTCAGTGTCATTGATTTCCAAGGTTGCCTTTGCTTTTCCTCAACTTGCCAGTGAGATCTTACAGCTACGTGTCTTACAAAAGGCACTGTCAATTCTATTCCCAGGCTTATTGCCCTTTTCTTGATGTGTCTGGCTTTCTGCTTTTAAGAATGTGCACTCTTTTCTAAGAAATAAAAAGCAAGAAACAGAGAGGAGGGTGAATTTGTCCTTTACTTTTGCTCTCTAGTGTTGTTTCAAGGAGAAGGAGTAAGACCTGAAGGGTTGTGTGAGATCTAAGAAAGGCTTCCTTCTAGGTGTTGTAATGCTGCCTGTTTGGTGGGTAGGGCTTTCTTCCATCACATGGAATGTTTTTCGCATTGGCATTTTAGATTTTTTCAATTTTTGCGGGTTGTGAAGGCTTCTAAATTTTTTCTAATTACAAGTCTGCTATTTATATCAATCATAAATTCACGATTTGCCTTTTTTTGTGTTACACATAACATATACTGTAACATAATATTATGTCACACCTAATATAACGTGTGATACCTAATAATGTGACTAATATCCTCAGTTGAATTTTTACTGCAGAATACTGGAATGAAAACTCTATCATGTACATCCAGGAGAAATTTTTCTTTCTGATCACTAAGAAACTTAATGACAGTGTCTGTCATTAAGGAATAAGCCTTTACACTAAGAACAAGTAACGCAATAATTGTTCTCTATGTCAACCAAACAGTAAATAGTACTATGAATCTGTCTGGCCTTTTTAGTTATTATGAATGATTTTGTTAAGCAGAGACTTCCCTCTGGTGAGCGGGGTTAGAGGCCAAGCCTAGGTGAGGAATAGGATCTAGTTCTAATTCATGCTATCCACTCTTCATTTCCCTTTTTTCCTAAACACACCTCGGATGAGTGCAGGGAGCAGACGGTGCATGCAATGAATTCTTCTGTCCCTGGCACCCAGTTAATTGTTATAAGTGGCTTTTATTTTTCCAGGACTGATCTGACATGCATCATGTTGACTGATATGTTCCATCACCCAGCTGGACAGGCTTTCAGAGGAAAGAAAGAGCCAAGTGCAAGCTAACACTGACAATATAGGATCAATTCACCTCACAGCTTTCTTTCAAAGGACTCCCAAGAAAAGATGTTATATAAAGTCTCACAATTCAGGTGTGTTGCCTAGGCAGATTGCAAGTAACTGAAAGAGCAATGGTAGATCCTCTGCTGTATGTAATAATGCATAAAGTATATATGTCATATGAAAATGCTGGGGAAAAATTTTGGTCAGGAGAGAATAGCCATATATATGGATACGTTTGTTTGCATGTGTTAGTTAAAGGGAAATTAATTTAGATTCTTCTTCTTTCTGCGTTATGGAGAACTAGCAAAGACCTTTTTTCTCCACAGAATACTTTCATGCCATGTTGAGAACATTCCTCCTTTGCTGCATTTTCATTCATAAAAAAATCATTGTGTTAATTATTGGTGTGACTCACACTATTCTCATCGGACTCTCAGCTTCTTAAATTCCGGTGGATAGTGGCATCACTCCAGTGCCCCTGGGCCACTGAGAAGCTGCGCACAGCATGGTGGCTCAGGTTCTCTGACACTCCACTAAGCTTCTCAGTAGGATTTCAATGTTTCTTGTAAGGACTCTTCACAAGATATGGCAGTTGTAATGAAAAAATCCATCAAATCTTTACTTGTCGTAAGGACTGTCACTGCATTTGTCATTAAGGGATGTTTGAGGAAGACAGAAAATTCAGGTTATCTTTTTTTTTAGAGCTTTTTTCCTCCACTACTTGTTTCTGTCATTTGCCTCTTTAAGGGAGCTCCATTTTTACATATCCAACAGTAGTTGAGGGTAAAAATGTCTTTTTGATCTAATGGAACATTTTGCATTCCACCCTACCCTTTTTGTGGCAGTACTCTCATTTCCAGTCACAAAGCGTTCCACTTCTGAGTAAGCAGCCTTCTAAAATACACTTCACCTTCAGCATCCTATGTAATGACGATAAAATTGGTGGTAAACCAGAAAGACCGAAGTGATTCCACTTTTCTATACTTCATGTTTTTACTTATCTCTCCTTTCTCTTTAGCCTGATAAAATAAAATAACTTGTACAGTAATACACCTGTTTCCCTGGCTCTTGAGAGGCTGTTGTTTGAAACAGGTTTCCATCTCTTGATTTTCTTTCTAAAATGTTTATGGGCTCTTAGGCATTAAAACTTTTTCCATCAATTAAAATATATATAAATTCTTCCAAGGTAGTTCTCAAGTGTTGTGGAAAAGTATCTTTTGAAAATGCAAAAATCCTCTTTTTTTTTTTTTTTTTTTGTACAGGCTCTGCATCCCAAGAGATACAGACATAATCAGTGCTAGACGAAAAGCGTGCTACTTAGCTGTAGGATGAAACACTTACCATGTCTCTTGCTCCTAGATCTTTCATCATAAGTTTAATAGCCTTTCATACTTTTATATTTTCTTCCGAGAATCTGTATTTACCCCTTCATAAATCTTATGCCTTGTTAAAATCTATCCACTTATCCCAAACCTGGTGATTAAAGTGTACTCCTAAACTTCCCCAAAAGTTGTGCTATGCTCATACAGTCTACTCTAAATTATAGCTGTTTTCAGCACATGGAAAGGATGAGATCCGAGGTAAAACGTTAGTTGTAAAGGCTCACTAGAATGATTAGGAAGAGATAGATGCCTCAGACTTGGACTAACCTTAAAGCTGGATCAGAAATGGATTTTTTGGCTTGGTAAGTTGAACTGGGAAATAAATTAGATGAGAGCAGAAGCTTTGGGGAGTTTCAATAAAAGTCTCCATTGTACCAAAACTTCAATTTCTCACTTTGAGACTAAATAAAAGACATAAACTGCCAGTATTTACTTAAATATGTTTTCATGCCTTTTTTGCCCACTGAAGCTTAAGCCATTTTAAAGTGAAAATGAAAATTCCAGGAAGAAAATAACAATGTATTAGAAATTATAAAGTAAAGCTGTTAATTTATAATCAGTCAGAATGAAAAAATTCCATAGTTTCTACATTGCCCTCTCTGGTTGTATTTTTTTTTTCTTTTTTGTTTGTTTGTTTTTAATTACCCATAACCATTTGATATTTTCTCAAGGTGTTGCATTTCCTGAAGTTCCATTTTAATTTCACTTGCATGCTAATTTCCTGGTTGCTGAAAACAATAGTTCAGTTAACGTCAGCCAGCATTCTGTGTTAGACCTCTTGAAGTTAGCCACTAGGATGCACTGAGGTCAGGATTGCACCTTAGTTATTGTTTTACTGCAGGACAGACATGACTTCATGTGGATCTCAAGAAAAATACCTCCTTTATCTCAAGGTTCATGGTCTTGAAACATCTTCTGGGTTGTGCTGCCTTTGCTCTTTCTTTTCAAACAAAAGGGGAGGTCAGTAGGTCTTTCAAAATTCTGTCACACAAAGAGCAGATGTTGGTATTCCTTCTCCTTTTAGTCCCCTGCTTGCTTAGTGGTACGCCTCTAAAATAGAGTGAGAGGCAATGGAGTGGTCTCTTTGGAGTGATGGACAAAGACAGGAGGACAGAAATATCAGAGAGCATGAAGAGCGAGGATTAGTCAACGAGAAGGCCAGCCAGCAAAGCTTCGTCTGTTCAGGTGTTTCTGAGACACAGGTTTTCAGAGAATTATGAGGAAACCTTTATGGTGTTATAGGACTGCTTAGAAATGCAAGGGCTTGGGCAAAGGCACAATGCTGCCTTTTGGAAACATAGCAGGCCAACACCATTAAAGCAGTGACTGACCAGACGCAGGAGACAAATTCTTGCTAACAGACAAGAGATGCTGGCCAGGATCCTAAATAATATGACTAATCTTCCTCACTGCTCTTGAAGGTAAAAGCAAGTAGCTTATATTTGATATGGGAGACACGGGCAAGGTTTCCCAAGAATACACAGAATTAGCACTATGCACCTGTTTGCTTGCAAGACTGAAGAGAAAAATCTATAAAGTCATATTTGCAAAAAAAAGCTGTGTTTAAATCTAGAAAGCCAGGCAAAAGCCAATGAACTACCACAGCTGTTAGCAGTTATCTCATGCTTTAGAGTGGCTACTTGGTACTTATGAAAAGCTTTCGTAGTGGGAAGGAAATTCCAGAGCTCACACTGCTCAGACACTCAATTTCAGGGTGGACAATCAGGCCAGGAAGGATTCTGCAGGCTATAATAGACACCTTGCAAATTTAAAGGTGGAAAGGGAGATTTTACACCCTGTCAAGAAAGCCAACAAATAAATGAAGATGCTTTTGCTGGAAGAGTGGCAGTTTTGTGGTAGTGGCATTCAAAACACTTATAATGCCAAAAGAGGCCAGGTCTTCTAGGGCTACTCAGGCTGAATTATTCCAAAAGGATAATTTGGGTTCTTACTTCAGGCATGGAGTCATAAAGACTCTTCAGCCCATGCTGAAGTCAATAATTTTTAAACATGATTTTGCAATTAGAGCATGTGTTTTACAGTTCTTGTTACTTGAGGAGTTTAACCTTTTTCCTGATCAGCAAGCTGGTAAGTTATCTATTCAGTGAATGTAAATCATTTGGAAATGAGCTCCTGAAATATTACATAGTAAAAGCAGAATGTCTCAATAGTCCTTTCTATGTATTTATTTTTGGTCCCTTCTGTCTAAAATCTCCTTCGGCTCCTTATCACCTAAATAAATATTCTTCTGCTGCCTACTGTGGCTGAAAAATCAGGTATTACACAAGTTTATGCAGTATTTGCTCCTTAAATCTTCACTATTATCACATAGCATAGGGAGTATAAATGCTATTTTGCCTTGGGATTATAGAGAATATTTTATTAGTAGTAAATAATAATATTAAATTATTTCAAAAATATGTGTCTATATATTTATAATAATTTCAAATAATCAAGGTGTGACAACAAAAATTTTAGCGTAATATAAGTTGGTTCATGCACATTTAATTTCTTTAAAGGAGTAGTAGGGTGAAAGCCTGGCGTCAGAGAAAAAGTGCATCTTTCAAGGTGGACACAACTGTTGTTCTAGCAGTTGAAAGTAAACAGACTAGATGACTGACATGTCATTTCTGTAACTAGATAAATGAATCACTCCAATTTATAAAGTTCAATAGCTTATTACAATGCATTAGTGTATTTTGTTGTGCTTAAATTATTTTTACTTTCTTTTGATGGATTTATCTGTGAAAAATTGTGGTTTGAGATTTTTAATTTACATGAAAGCAGTATCTGCTTTGCCTCTAAATGTTTTTGATCAGCAAGTTAAAAAGGAATAACATTACATTTAAAGAGGGTTATTATGTTTAGAATCTCTTAACTATTGACAAAGATCTTGTCATTGGTTTAAAGCTGGTGGTCCACAGTTTCCAAAGAGGCATGTGAAACTGAAATGGCTTTTGGAACATTTGAGGTGCATTTGTACCTGCCCTCATAAAGGATAAGTCAATGGAAATAAAATAGAACAGAAAACAAAATTAATACTGCAGATTTTCATCAGGATTTTTGACTCCATAATGAAACTTTCATGTACAGCATCTAACAAGGCAAGAACCTCTCATGAAATATATCAGTGGGTCTAGATGCATCTATATTTGAAGTGTGTTGGAATTTCATTCCTCAGAAACTGCAGCTTCTGTGAAAAAAACACCCAGCTGAAACAGGAGTATGGTTCAAGAGAATATAGAATATCATAATATTCCTCGAAGTCTTCTATTGCCGGCTTCGGGGCTGTCCGCCCCATGTTAAATTTATGATAAATATGCTTCTCTGTATTTATTTCTTAGTTGTTTTCAAATCTAAGTTCCTATTTGAACTTTTTGGCTTTATATAACCTTCTTCTGCAAAGGATTTCCAAAGTTCTGTTCCAACACAGTAACCTTATGAAGTGTTAGTCATTTCTGATATTTAAAGCTTCTGGTAGAATGATAGCTTTCCTATAATTAGATCGACGCCAAAGACTGAAAGGGACCATCTAGGAGATTTTGTTCTCAGTTTAAAAGTCAACCTTCTCTCTGCTTGCTGAATGATTTCAGACACACACCAAAAAAATTCCCTTGCAGTGAAGTTTATCATTATCACTCTATCATTATGTTGCAGTAGCCCTTCACTTCCCACTGTACCAGGCACACTGCAGATGATCACCTCCATATAGCTTGACCTCTGAGCTGTCAATATAGGGAGGAGACAGGGAAGCAGAGGCACAAGTAGCCAAGGTGATTTTCCTTCTAGATTAGACCTTTTTAAAAATGAAAGAGAGAAATTACATGTAACGGTGACTCAGCTGAATGCAGAGGGTGCAAACCCTGTGCTGGCACCACCATGATGCAAAGTTTGCATCATGTCATCAGCCCTCTCTGCTGCGTGTCTGCCATAACTCTGGGAACAGGGAACATTCCAGGATGGTGGCTCTTGGAAAGGAAATTGGGAAAAATAGATCTCAGATGAAAAATCTGAGACCAACTGACAACCACAAGACTTCGGCAGGCTGTGGCATTCCCTGTATTTAAGGACTATCTTTGTTAAAACGGAATTCCTGGTCTCTTGAATCCTAGTTGAGCATTCAACATAATATATTTAACTATATACACGTTATCACAACATATATATGTATCTGTATACAATAATTCTGAAGTGTTCTAAAACGCTCCACTATAGAAAACAGCCCAGTCTGAGTTGTTGGGTTTTTTGCATCTTCATAGTTGTCCTGGTGTTTTATAGTGCTCCCATTAATGACTACAGTAAAAGTTATCGACTTTATCATGGAAAGACCAATGTTATCTCAGGCAATTGGAAAAATGAGCAGAAGCTCAGATAATGACCACACTTTTGGTTTAAGCAGGCTTTAACCATTATGCTCTTACATCTTTTTTGTTGCTCTGTCTCCTAAAAGAGTCTCTGTTGAAGAGAAAAATGTACTAATCTGCATTTTTCCCTCATGTTTCTAATCCAGACAACACAAATGAAAATTAAATTGCACAGGATGATATGATCAATAGCAAGGAATAACTCGAGGCGATGTGATAAATAATAAATAATTGCAATGATAAATAATGCCATTAAAGCAATCAAATAGTTTATGATGCCACCATAACTTTGAGCCATCATTGATTTCAGGTAACTATAACTGTACAGAACTACAAATTTACTCTGGAATGAGTTTCTTAATTATGCTGGTTTGGAGCTGAGGAGGAGGACAGTATAAATGGGAGGAAGAGCACAGCATGTGCAGGAATCTGAAAAACCTTGCTCTGTGTTGCGGTACATTATGCTATAACTGTTCATTTAATTATCGGGTTCATGTAGTGTAAGTGTGGTAAGAATAGATGGTCCCCATTCATTTAACTGCTTCCCATCCCTTTTCAGCCAACTGTTACACATCTCCACAGCTTATTGCCTGGGCCCTCTCTCCCACATTCCCTTCTAACTCCTCTGAGTCACAATTAGATTTTCTACCCTTTAGCTGCAACTTGTTGGCAGATGGTTTTGGCTGAATTTAGACAGGCACAGATGCCTTCATGCTTGCTGTCTTTCCAAACAGAAAAAAAAAAAGAAGAAGAAAAAAATAACCACAATCATACTCCATTTTCTTTTCCTTCACTCTTTGTGTGTATGTATTTCTCTGTGTGCTGTGTCTCCATAAGCATCTTACCTGCCCCACCTCAGAAAGGCATAATGGCAAAGAGACCCCTTGTACTGATGAGTAACAACGAATAACATCATTTATCTTCAGAAGGACTAGAAGATTATAGATCTCTTATAGATACAAGTCTTATTTAGCGTGGACCACATTTAGAAACTGAATCAGAACTAGTAAATCCTTCCCATGAGTCTATCACGTCTGATGATCTTCCATAGACAAGCTGTGGCTCTTTCTCTTTCTTTCTTTCCTTATTTTTCTTTCTTTCTTTATCTTTCTTTCTTTCTCTTTCTTTCTTTCTTTCTTTCTTTCTTTCTTTCTTTCTCTTCCTTTCTTTCTTTCTTTCTCTCTCTTTTTCTTTCTCTCTTTCTTTCTTGTTTGTCTAGAATTCTATTCCTCTTAACTCAATATTTAATGCAATGAAAGGAGGAAAAGGTCATTAGCATTTAGATTACATGGAGAGAAAAGAATTTCCAGTTTTTACAGCCTAAATTTTTGCAGAAAAGATATGTTCCTCATAATAGTTATACATACTTCTATAATGAGTGCTGTTCTTAATTGTTTCGCAATTAAAGCAAATCTAAAGACAAAATCATAGATATTTCAACACAACCCCAATCTTCTGTAGAAAGAGTAAACAATAGTTTAAAAATTTCCCTCTTTGAAAGATATTCTTAGAAAGGAGTAGAGAATATATAAATCAAAATGAAATCCTGGGATATGACTTTGAATTTCGCCTCTCTAACCTCCTACTTGGTTTCTATATGTGCAGGTCTGAAGAAAAGAAATCGTCTTATCTCCTAGCTAGGATCAACAAGATTCATCCTAAAACTGGGCTTGGCTACTCTCTTATTTGTAAATTTTTTTGCAATTCTGTATTGCCACTTTACCATCTTGTAGAATTTCGTGTGAAAAACTATGCCTCAAGGCATGCATCTAAAATAAGGATAAAGGAACTTCAAGAGACATAAACAGTGGCCATCTTGACATCTTTTTCCCAAGTAATTCAACAATTTTTTTAAAAGCAGTGAAAGAGGCAGCAGTACTCTTTTCAACTAATCTTTAGAAGTGTCAGAATCTACAAGTCTCCAGATCCTGGATCTGCTATACCTCTGCTTTATTTAATGTTTTACTAGTAATCTATAACTAAACAAACTTCTTCATAGTGTTTTTGTTCTCGTGTTTCTGTGCCTACATAAGTGAAAAGAGCTAAAATTGAAACAGGAAAATGGTGTAACATGGATCATTAGAGGCAAACAGAAACCTACAAGGCAATTTATTCTGCTGGCTCATGTTCAATTTGCATTTGAATAAGGTTCATTTCACCGGAGCATCTAAATCTAATTCTAATTTAAATTCACATCTAAATCTAATTTTAGCAAGCTCCAAATAGTTTAGAAACTTGTTATTTCTGCTAAGAATTTTACTCAAAACATTAAAAATTATAATTATAGAAAGATTATTTTTATTATAGGATTTGGTCCTGGTTTAATAAAAGTAAATGCAGATCACTAATACAGTTTTTTGAACCTGTGGGAAACAACCAAACTTAATTCCTCGTAGAAGTGGGGTCAATACACCGCCTCTCTAGTAGATCCCTCTTCCAGAGACTCAGCACAGAAAATGGGACAGCTTTTCTGAATTTATTAAATTAAAAGAGGTTAGTTATAAATGTTGTAAAATAGATATAAACCTGAAGCAATTGTGAAAAATAACACACCACATGGATGACAACCATGGGAAAAGCAACACTAGTGCATTTTTAGAAGTATGGCTACCTTCAAATATTTGTCTTTTGCAGACTTGCCACAATAGTATCTGGGTGCTTTCCAAGAGAAACTGATAGAATTAAGGAGGTGCATGGGAGTTTCAATGAGTATCTGGCCTTCCCTACCTATTCATCGTGAAAACTTTATTCCTTAATGTTAGAATATGGCAATACTAGGAAGAGGACATCTTTTCTTGTGACTCCAAGTGAAGCAAGATTTGACTCCTCCCCCCATTGGATCCAGTTAATAGGAAGGGAAAACTAAGGTAGGAAAAGCCAGAATCAACAACAAACCAACCTGCAAGGTTTGAGCATTGGCTGAGTGCATTTTTTGCCATGTTAAACTATTAGCAGAGCTATCTTGTGCAGGCAAGTAGAAGAAGAGGTTGGAGAACTGGTGATTCAAAAAAGCACTTCAGTATCATTTTTTTAAATGTGTTTTCCATTAGACAGCACTTGCCCAGCTGTAAGAGATTTTTAACATCAACTGGAGCTGGACACTTGACATAGCTGAGGCTACATAAAATTCTGAGTGCTCCTGTCTCTGTTGGAGCTCGTGTGCATCCTTGCTGCCACACGTATTCCCAAAGGCTTCAAGTTCATTTGTCTTCAAAAAAGTTTGACTGCTAAAGGCACTGGGTCTGCCTACAGGCACAGACATCACCTGTATGATGCATGAGAACCCACCTGTGTGGTAGTTGCATTGTTTTCTCCTTCTCTATGGCGAGCAGGAAAAATTGAGACTCATCCTCCAGGGATATTAATGGTTATATGACTGCACTTGGGGTTTCAGCATGAATTAAGAGACAACTCATCTTGATTTTACCATGACACTCTAAACAACACCCAAGTTTAAAAAGTAGCATGACTCAAAGATGTTTCTGTACAGCCCTGTGTGCACAGAATTTCCCAGCTTGGGAATCAAGACTACTAAGCTTCTCCTCTGCTCATCCAGTTGTACAGCTCTGTATATCTCCCTGGACTTGGTGTACACTCGTTATTTAATGTCCTCTTTCACATTGTCCCAGAAAGATTTTGCAGCTCTTCTTAGGACGTGGTTTTTGATGACCACTTACTGGCAAGCAATTAGCGTTTTGTCTATGATGGACATTAAAAAACACATACATATTTTATGAAGTATTTTTGAAAGATTTCAGTATATAATTATTTATGAAGAAGACATGCTGGTTAACAGAAGTTTCCTCCTGAAAGAAGGAGAGAATACAGAGATGCTAAGGCAAGGGAGGGAAAAAGAGACTCTAGTTAAGTACTCACAGAATGAACAATAGCTTTTGAATAAAAAAAGATAATACATATTTTGATGTTATTTCTACCTTTAAATTTCAAATGTTTCCTCCTTATGGTCTCATCAAACTCTATACTATGTTAGAGCATCTAATGGCTATTAAACACAGAAGTGATCCCAAAGTTTAGTTTCAATATGCTTTGCACAGCTGGAATTACCTGGTACTCACTATTTGCGGCTGTAGTTACAGGCATGAAGCCTGATACTGACTCACGGGGATTGGGAGTGACTTTAGTGCATTTATAGACTTCCACAAAGAATTTTCTGTCCAGTGTCCTACCAAATTCCTGTGTAAGAATTGAACTGTGAGATAGTTGAGAATTCGAGACTTTCTTTTGGATGACTTTTACATAGCAGGATTATTTACTTAATGATTTTCTCTGCTTTTGGTAGATTTGAGGTTCCCAGCTGACTTAATAAAAAATTAAGCACAAATCTACATCAAAAAGTGAAATGTACATTTTTGAGCTGGCATGTTTTTCAGCATGTGGAAACTCCTGAATGTGAATATAAACACACAAACTGTCTTTACAGCATAACGCTTTTGTTCCTACTCCCAATAAACATATAAAATAACTACTTTTTTCCTCCATTAAACACATTCTTTACTGCAGTGAGGATTTAATTTTTTCTTCATGAAGGTCAGCAATTGAATAAAATGTTGGCTTTTATGCAACAGTTTTTCAAGGAGAAACAGACATATGAGATGCTCATGAACAGAAGTTGTTGCTAGGAGGATCTATCAAACACATGTGGGCTTTTTCCCTAGGAAATGAACTAAGCATAAGAAATATCTTGCCAGGTGAGGAGTTCTTTCATTTATCCTCCCACTTGCTGAAGGTGAGTGTTCTGTTGATACTCAGTCCCGTTTTCTTCCTCAAACATCTATTTCTGCAAAGAGTGAAGTTCACAAAGGACAGGCAACAAGTATAATAGTGGAATTTCATCTCACTTAGTGCTTTTGCTTTTCATTCCTATCACTTTTTCTTGATTATAAACAAAACTTGTGTGAATTTATGTTGGAAAAAAAGAGTCTGGTGCCTGTGTGCAGGATGTAGGCTCCTGGGACTTCCCAGCAAGGAACAGACTTTGTCCTCAGGATGATTTATCTTTTAGAGTCCGGCTGTGCTCCCCTGTAGGGTGCATAACCCAACTACTCTTACCTCATCTCCATTTATCTGCCTTTTCTACTTAATTTTCCATTATATTTTTAAAATTAAATATATTGTTGCAAATTAAAAATAGATTTAAAATAGCACAATAGATTAGCGTGCAAATTCGTGGAAACTCCATGACCAGTCTTTAACCAAATCACTGGCAATCAAATACTTCCTTGTACTCTAAACTGAACATACTTGTTTCTATCTCGTTATTCATTTTTCCTTATAATTGTATTTACTAAAGTCAGAATTCAAGAAATATTGCAGAAAGAAAATATTCTTGGGAATGGATATGTAGCTGCTGAGAATATTGCATTCCAATTTATTCTGGACAATAATCAGTCAAATAGCCCTGCCTCTTTAGCCCCCTTATTTTACGGGAGTGGAATAAATAGTTTTGAGAAAATACATATTTTTTAAAAACATTTTAAAGGTTTAAAAGGCATGAATATTAGTACTTTTTTTTCTTTGTCAATAAATTAAATCCATTGATAAGAATTATTACAGAGGAAAGGCTTTCATGTTTCCATTCGCCACTCTGCAACTCTTGAAAACCATCTGAGTCCTGAAGTAAAAATCCAACAGCCCTGTAAATAAAGGAAGTAATGTAAAGCTTTATCCTGCCACTCAGTGACTTTTTTTAACTATTGAAAAAGTTTTGAAAACTTGCAGAGTGATAAAAACAAGAAAGCAAAAAAAGGAAAGCTTATAAACAACCCTCTAGATACCATTCATTTTATTTCAGTTGGACGTGAAAAGGAAGTAAGGGAACACTATCAGCATTTTTGTGAAATTTTTTTATTCCATTTTTTCAACCAGATGTAACTGTAAATTTCAGACTATTTAAAGAAAGGTGCTTAAAATTAAATTGTAATTGGAGTAGAATGCATAAGAGCAATTCAAGATTTAGAAAGTATTTTGCATAGTCCTATTTGTAATTCTGAAGAGATGGAAATTCATGCAGATAAAAGCAAGACTATTTCTGAATATTATCCGGATATTTCTCTGAAGTAAATCCATTGCATTGTGGTGATTTTTATCCAACTTTCTGGTTAGGTTATCAGTAATTTTAATTGCTCCTGAGTTCCTGAGTTGCCCATTTTGCATAGCATTTCAATAACGTTGACTATTGAAAGTGTGTAGGAAGCATTGCAATTATTAGACTGTCACACATAGTGAAGTACTATGAGTTTTATACAATGAAAAAATTTAAGAGCTATTTAGATCTCTTTACCTCAATACCCACATTATTGATAGGAGGATGATTTTTTTTATCGTTAACATGAGGTTTAACTTTTTTTAGAGGGGAAGCATGAGCTAAGGATACTGATCACATTTCAAAAAACAAACACTAGTAAGTTAGGAAATGTTGAAATTAAATCAACCTACCTGATCTTCATTTAGCCCTGCACTCCAAAGACAGAAGAACATCTAAAGCTTTCCATAGATGCCCTGCCTCATTTAGTACCTGGCAACAGTGATGCTCAGATCAGAATCATTTATTCAAAAAAGTGCTGTTTTCCCCTAGTCTTCAACCTTCTCTTCCTCCTTACATCTAATATACCAAATACTATTTGTGCACTGGTGTACAGAATTTCTCCTTTCCTTACATGCTTCTCAATGGCATTTGTCACTGTATTGCCCCAGTAACTAATCCATGTATCTGGTAATGTATTAATAATTAATTTCCTAATTTTCAAAATTCCTGTGAGGTATTACCTCACTTTTATTCCTTGGGAGCAAAGGCAATGAATGTAAAACCTACCCACTTCCCTTGGACATCTCATTTCAAACTTTCCGGAGGATTAACAACCCAAACCCTCACTTTAGACATTTAAAGCACAGTCCCTGCTGGCACATCTGTCCCTTCACTTCAGCACATCAGACACCAGGACCCCAAGTTGGGCCCTTCAGATAATAAGCTTCTTAAATTGAAGTACCTTTCCTTAGTATCATATCTGAGGCCAGGCAAGGAGCTGGTTCTTAGGGGCAGGATGCAGTTGATATGCAAGGAAACTGTCCTCTCTGAGCCACGAGGTGTTTCCTGCCCTGTTCCTGCCTCACCTACTTGATTTTGCATGAGAAAGGCGGGGTCCTGCAGCTGGCATTTTCCTTCACTTCACAGCCCCAGTAATCCCTTGTCTTGTGCAGTAAGTGGAGCAGGCAAGAAGCAGAGTGTGCTCAGGCAGTGCAATGTGATACTGTCAACCCATAGACTTGGGCAGAAGGGGACTGAATCCATGTACCTATCCCAAACCTAGTGCACCCCAACACAATCCAGAGCTCAGAAATGCCCTACTTAGCCCAGAACAAGATGTTTTTGTGGAGTTAACAGCAGAAACAATTCAGAATGTTTCTCTGCTACGTGTGAAACAGGGTTTTTCTAAAAAATAAGTCATACTCAGCTAGGACTTTGCAGAAGTTAAAAGCAATATATTTAGCATGAAAAATACCCCCTTGTTATGTATTAAGCACAAACTCCAAAGTGTAAAGGTGTATTGTTTTGGAGGGAAGGTTATCAACATTCTTTATGCTGGAAAAAAATTAAGTATTTTCCTGTCACTCTCCCACTTTCTTCTTTTCATTTTTCTGAAAGAACTAAAATATTCAGCTGTAACAGTAACTGCATGTGTACACAGGGATGTGTATCTGAAAAAAATTTTTGAAATAGATTCCCATGCTAAAAAATTTCAGTTCAGACTGTTCAAGTATTGTAAAGTTATCTTCAAATGAAATGAAGCTCTGACACAGGGAACATGAAATGCAAAATTGTCAGCCTGCCTATGGAAATGCTACAGAGCTAATATCCTCTTTTAATGTTGAGGATAAATAAAACCCTGATAAGAATGAATACAATAATTTAAAATGATTCAAGCAGTTTATCCTGACATATTTCTTGCCAATTAAGCTGTGAGAATAATTGATTTTTCTGTGAGAAATGTGGAGAGAAGCAGGTTAGTGACAGTGTAATTATGGCAACATAAATACCTGAAAAATGTAATTTTGTTTGACATAATGAACCTTTTGATGTCAAGTGTAGCTTTTATTTCCTCGTACATCCAAAACATCAAAATAGTAATAGTGATATAACCTCAGATAGATGAATTCTTAGGCGTCTTCAAGAGCAAAATCGGTGCTGTCCAATAATGATTAATGAACTTAATATGTGGAGCACCCTGGTTTTATCCCAAATGCTCAAATGTACCAGGAGAAGGCATCCCACCCCGGCCTGGGTGTGTGTCCTGACCCCCTGCTGCTCAAGGCAAAGGGAGAAATGCCACCAGCACAGTCAATCTGCACCGCTGATCTCTTTCAAATTATTTTCCAAATGCTAACTGGATTTGATCATAATTTGTGAATAATTTAAGGGGAAATGAAACCTAATTTTCAACCAACTTATTGTTCTCAAATTAAATTATTCTCTGCTCGTTCCCAAGCTCTCTTCAACTAAAGCTACCTTGCATATAGCCTTTAATGAAATAGTGCATCTCAATCAATGCTCGATGGTTGAGCCTTCTTTCCTCTCTTTTTTTGGGATATCTTTTCTATTTCTGTTTCACACCTTTGGTCTCTCTCACACCTTTTATCACTTCACACCTTTGGTATTTTTTCATATTCTTTTGCCTCCTTATTTCTCTACTTCATCAGTTTCTTGTACCCAGCAACATGGGAAAAAAGTGACTGAAAAAGCAATGTGCCTGTGGTATTCAGCATCTTCTATTGTTTGAATTGTAAAGGCTTTTTGGGCTTCCTTCTGTGAAACTTGCAGTTCTTGTCAGTTGGATTAATTTCTGGGTTTGTTGTAACTGTACTTCTGTATTTCTGCTTTTGTCACGTGGAATGAACAGATAAATTTGTCTGGACAAGCCTTTACCAATATCAGTGTTAAGAAAGGGATGACAAGTTCAGTGCCTGTACGGGATTTTATTAATTTTCTTGTAACCCCCCCATCTGTCCAAGTTCCCCTCAGATGGAGCAATGCCTAATTGTTCGCTATAGATTTCTTCATGGAAAGGCTTCTCTCTCATGTTTTTCACAGTAGTCCAAGATTAAAAGAGGAAATGCAGGTCTAACTGACTAAATGAATTGCTTCAGGTCATGTTGCAAATATTTAAGAGACTGGTTTCTTGACACAAAACAATCCAGACTTTGAAAGGTAAGAAGCCCATCATTAGATTATAAAAACAAGCAGCACAATCTGAATTTCTTATCTTATTTTGAAAAATATTCTTAAAAATATGCTTTTTAGTGAATTATAAATAAAGCATGTTCCCATTCAGAATGCAGAGCGCATCACATCATCGTTTTTGTATCCCACAGCCCAACTATGAGTGACAAATCCAGTTTCCTAAGGCCTGAGCAATTAATGGCACTGGGAAAACAAAGCAGATAGCAGATAGGAAGAGGTTTCTAGAAGCACCATGAAAACAAGACGTACCCAGCAGTTACAAGCCAACTTTTTAATTTCTTGTTTTATTTGCACATCAAATGCGTTTGGCCCTTGTTACTGCACTACTTTTCAAAAGTGTTATTTCTCCTGCAGTTGCACTGTTTACTCCCTGAAAAACAAAATACAATTGTAAAACTTCAAAGTAGTGTTCAGTCATGAGTCAGCTACACCTCAAGGCACTCTGCAGGGACTATTTCCACAACTATTACCATGATTTATGATAAGGTAGAGTGTAAGGTGGTTAAATATTCCACCCCGAAAAACTCATAAAGGAACTAAGTTTCTTCATGCACTTAGAAAAAGTAGAGCAACCTTAGAGCCAATATGTCTGGGTGGTCTCAAAGAGTAGGTAATTAATGCAAAGTATAAAGCAGAACATGGTTAGGACTATGAAAGCACCTTCTTAGATTTTTTCCAACTTCCCCACAATGTCCAAACCTCATCTTGGAAGCAAGCACTGTGTTGTTGGTAGCACAAGCCAAAGCTGGGACTGTGGCTCTCTAAATTTGTGTACAAGTGTTTCCAATAAACCAGCAGTGAGTCTGTGGCAGGCTAAGGCTAAGGCTTCACACTTGGCTAAGACAGCAGGATACTGGGAAAAGCAAAATGTTATTATTCTGCTTCCTAGTTTGGCACACCTGAATTGCTAGAAATCTGGGGTTTCTGTCTGCTATCTGCTCCCAGGGGAGTTCCTGGTTTGGCAAAAGGTTCGGCAAAAGGATGTGAGGCCACAATTATTGCTGCAGGTGGAAAAGTTCTTCTGGAAACCAGCTGCCATCACAGTCTTCTTACACATATCGAGTGATACAGAGCAGCAGAGCTGTCTCTTCGGTCTGTACTGCCCATCTTCTGCTTTGTTCTTCTCCTCCCTGGGTCTTGATCTCACATGAGTCATTTCACATGGAACCTGTACCAGCATGGGGCATTTGAAGGGGAATTTGTATGTTGCAAAGTCCCGCCAAACTGCCAAGTGACGCTGGAACCGCCTGAATGGCCCTTAATAAAAGTGAGTTACACTTTTTCACAATTTTGCAGGATGTTCTCTGCTCTCAGGAAGTCCTCTGACAGCCATCTTTGTTATTGAAGGATTTTAAAGATGGGCAAGGCAAATTACCTAAATGCTGTGCAAGTCCCTGTTTGGACAGTTGATTTCCATAAGCTTACGTGCATATGTGTTTGTACAAGTCAGCAGACTAAAATTTTAGACTAGAATAGAATATGTTTGCAAAACTTAGTAGTCTAAAATTTTTAATGACAAACATCTATGTAAAATTTTCTAGTACAAGGTTATAGGACTGATAGACAATTATTACATAGTATTTTTAAAAGTTTTTACACATGTAATAGATTTTAAGGGAAAGAATGAACTTAAAAATTTCTATTTATGAACACCTGTTTTCTTCTTTCTTAAAAAAAATGATGGCATGCCTAAGTTCTCTCATGGATCCATCATAGCTGCAGGATAAAAATCCATTTGAAAGTGAGAGGATGAATTGTTGGTCACTTCTTGATAAGCCTGTAAGATCAGAAGTACAATTTCAGAACCACAGTGAGCCTCATGCACGGCTGCCTGTGTGTGCTTGCCTGTTCCAGCACAGCTTAAGGGATTTGCTGGGGTCTATCTGCTTTGACACTGCAGTCCTCTTCTAGAATTTCTAATATCTTGTGTTAAAGCTCTGTCTCTTGACAATTGTCATGACAGCCTGTTGTCTCATCCAGAGATCATGAAAACTGATGATCCAAGTAGATAGGAAAAATGAAAAGGAATATGGGTTTTCCTCAATGGATTTTCTACTTCGATTATTAAGAATGGGAATGTTTTCATTTTTCTACATTACCTGCCAGCTGGTTTAGCTCTCAAGCTGCCAGAGTATTTTTTAATCTTTGGTTTGGCTTTTCTGAAACTTTGTCAGAAATATTCAGTTCTCCAAGTGCCACTCTCACTTTTTCCAGTTACCTCTCTAGAGACCAACTCTGTAAATCTGGAGTAAGAAAAAATTGAAACCAATATTTTTCCCCTTTGAAGCCACTCAGACAAGGAAAATACATTGTCTAGATAGTCTTTATAAACCATAGAGATTTAGAGAGGACAAACAAAAGACTATACTGATTTACAGTAATTGTCTGAAGATCCAAAAAACAATGTAATAGCAGAAGTGCAAGATAAACAGTTCAGATTAAGACATTAATAACTCTGCTACTAAGCCACAGGTATTAGAGATGGCACCAGTAGCAGGTACTTTTATCCTCTGTTTTATGTCCTTATCATTGTATTAAATCAGCTTTTGGAGATTAATTTGAAATTTACAGAGAATCAAAGGATCACAGAAAGGCTAAGGCTGAAGGGGCTCTCTGGAGGTCATCTAGTCCAAACCCCTGCTCAACCAGGGCCACCTAAAGCAAGTTGCTCAGCACTGTGCACAGATGGCTTTTGAATATCTCCAAGGAGGTAGAACCCACAACCTCCCTGGACAACTTGTGCCAGTGCTCGGTGACCCTCAAGTAAAAAAAAGTTTCCTGATATTAAGAGGGAGCATGCTTTGTTTTAGTAAGTTCCTTTTGTTCTGTCACTGGCCACCACTGGAAAGAGCCTGGCTCTATCTTCTCTGCACCTTCCCTTCGGCTTGTATGCACTGACTATTTCTCCATGAGCCTTTTCCTCTCCAGGCTGAGCAGCCCCAGCTCTCTCAGCCTTTCCTCACAGAAAAAATGGTCCGTCATCAACTTTGTGGCCCTTCGTGGATGCTCTCCGGTATGTCCATGTCTCTTGTACTGGAAAGATCAGAACTGGATCAAGGACTCCAAATGTGGCCTCACCAGTGTTGAACAGAGGGGAAGAATCAGCTGGCTTGCCCTGCTGGTAACACTCCTTCTAATGCAGCCCATGCATTAGTCTTCTTTGCACATTGCTGGGTCGTGTTCAGCTTTGGTTCCACCAGAGCTTCCAGGTCCTTGTCTGCCAAGCTGCTTTCCAGTCAGATTGTTCCGAGAATGAACTGGTAGTGACTGGGACTGCTCCTCTCAGATGCAGGACTTTGCACTTCCCCTTGTTGGGCTTCGTGAGGTTTCTGGCAGCACGTTTCTCTAGCCTTTTGAGGTCCTTCTGGACCAGGGCACAGCTCTGGCGTATCAGCAACTCCTCCCAGTTTTGTGTCATCAGCCCCTCTTGCTGAGGGAATGCTCTGCCCCATTGTCCAGATCAGTAATGAAGGTGTTGAATGGGACACAGGGAAACACTGCTAGCCACTGACCTCCGACTAGACTTCATGCCACTGATCACCCCTCTCTGGGCTCACATGTTCTGCCATTTGTCACCTCACTGTCTGCTCATCCAGCCCAAACTGTGAGGATCTTATGGGGGACAGTGTCACGAACCTCACTGAAGTTTGCTTATTCTGTCAACTGATGTCAATTTTTGACCATTTCCTACTATTTATTCTGCCTTCCCTTTTGATGCTAGCAACAAGCGCCTGAAGACATTTTACTTGATAGATGAAAATAGCTATGTGCTCTGCAGCAAGCTGAGCTTTAGATCTGTATTTTCTCTTGCATTTTCAGTCAGTTGCAAATAAATGAGAATGCAGATTTCTGCTATTTGAAAGTTACAAATAATAGCATAGCACAGTATTTCCTATGTTTGGAATTTTCATATTACATTACATTTACCCTTCATTGTATTTTAACAGTCTTTATTAATAAAGTTAACTTCTCACGAGCTGTTGGAGGAAGTAGAAAGGTGATAGTTTTGGCAACAGAGATAGGGGCATTTCATCAGTTATCAAGTGTGGGAAGCTTGTAATGGAATAAGCACATGAACTGCGTATGTCTTGCTAAACCCGCCATTACTGACATTTGTGAAGTCTGACATTAATTAATCATCAGTGGGTGCAAAAATTGGAATTTCCTAATTGTTTATGCTATGGTTTCAGGAACATTGTAAACTCTACTTTTTAATTTTAATTTCTTTAGAGAGTGATAACCTTCAACAAGGAGAAAACTTGTTAAATTCCTCAGTTTTGCAAGAGTGAACAGGGCCCTGCCTATAACAAAATATAAAAGTGTATAGCGTTTTCCTTGGGAAGATTTCGTAACCTGAAGGAAGTTCAGGAGACAGATACTTTTTCTTCTGGCAAGAAAACACATTTTAACTTGGTAATTCTCATACTTAAGAATTATGAGGAAAATTAGGACATATGTCACATCAGTGGATCACAAACAACTAAGAGAGGAGGGAAGATCTGCATAAAAATCAGAAAATAAAATGCCCTTAATCACAAACATTTTTCAGGAAGTCTTCTTTTCAAGTCGTAAATAGGAGCTATCCAAACTATCCAAAATGAAGAACTCTGGATCCAACTACTACATGTCTCTCACTTCCACGAACAGTATTTTCTTTATGTGTGTCTACACAAGATATACGTAGCTTTAATTTAAGAATAGCGACAATGCTTAGTAATATGTAATTTGTTCTGAAACCTCATCTAACCTGTATGTCCTGCATTAGGTCATCATCTATATGTGTTAAAACTTGGCAAACTTATCTAAAGAGTTATTTATACAAGCAAAGGAAACACAAAATGTTGCAGATGAACTCTAAATTCTCATTTTGGCTGTGTTATATGTCAGGCAATAGTCTTGTTACAGAAGTAATTGAAATCAATATGACTGGAATAAAAGTCCTTTGCACACTGTACCTCCCTTCATGGAACTGAAGAGTCTTTATTCTTCTGATTTTATAACAACATTTATATGAATGGTGTTGAAAAAGTCATGAGTCTCAATCCAATAAAGACAGGAATGACGCTGTAAACCCTGTGTTAGCAATGTAATATAAGCAACAATAGCTTTCAGAAAATGGAGCAAAGGGAAGGTGTATTGACACCACTGCTCCTTTTATTAACCATTATGTAGGTGGCAAAGTAATTTCAATATATATGAGAAACATAAGTATGGTCCTTGTCGTCAAGAGCTCACAATCTGACAACCTCACTCTGCTGGACTGCTACAGTTCTGTGTAGGCTACTGTGCCCTAGGAAAATCGTGGTTTCTTATATCCTTTGAGGAAAGGGAAGAGGGGGCGCAAAAGCAGGGGCCATAGAAACCTGCATTAGACAGGAAGGTGAAAGAAGAGTAGCAGTTTGGAAGAAGAAAGTGAAAATGCCCGACAGGACTAGCAGATGGTCACCTGTGTAATGAAAGAACCTGTGTGAGGAAGAGGGAAAGAAAACAGCAAAGCAGAAATGATGTAGTGAAGGAGGAAGGACAGAAAGAGAGATGGCAAGGCAGAGCCTGAACATCAGAAATACAAAAAATACCCATCTCTGAGCAGAATATTGCACAGGCACACATATATATCCTTGTACATCTACGTTTCTGAAGAAACTGATTGGATTGTTTCTTACTAAGTTGGCTTGTCTAATTAGAAATAATAGGCCAGATTGATTAGCCTCTCCAAAAACAAGGCAAAAAAAAGGATCATTTTTCCTCATTAAAATCCTGTGTATTTTCTTTTGAGAAGCAGTAGACCTTCTGTGCTATCTTTGCAAGATATTTGTTAGTCTTGTACACTTTGCCATCCTATTAAAAATCTGTTCATCTTCAATAAAGTTTAAAAAAATCTGCAAGTGATTTTTCATTTTCAGTCCCCATCTCATAATGGCTAGAGCCAGGATTGGGGGGGTGGGGGTGTTTTGCACAGTCTAGGGCTCTTCCATTTGTACCCAGGATTTAGACAACAAAAATATGTCCCCCGCAGCAGGACAAGGTAGAAAAGGAAGAAAGAAACACAATTCTAGGCTCGTGGGAGGTGGCTGTTGGGGGAGGAGAAGTTTCTAACTACCTGTTTTGAAGGAGTGGGAGGGAAAAGGTACAGAAGACCTATGGATATAGGGTTTTTGAGAAAGCCACAAAGAGCTAAAGAATGAAAGGTTTGCTAGGACTCTGAGCACTGAGACTTTGGGGCAAGGAGGACTTATGAGCTGAGCAGATGTGTCTAAGACTGGGGGAGACTCGGTGGCTGCCCCTCCACATGGTAGATGTGGTTATGAAGGCATATTAATGTGCTAGAAAATTAGGATGAAGGGAGAAGACAGGGGCTGCCAGTCCTTGAGCAGACAGCGTAGGATAAACAGCTTGGGTGGTTTCTGGATCCCAACTGGGCTTGGAATAAAACAGAATAAAATTGTAGCTGCAAGGACTGGAGGAGACAGTGTGAAGGACACAGCAATAAATACCTGAGAGAAGCTGTGGTCAAAAAGGGAGTCACAAATAGATTTTAGCTTGCTTCATTTTTTTGATTTAAGCACTTAACTTCTCAGTCTTGCTTTTGGCACTTTCATCCTTTATTGGAATTCTTCCTTACAATACAGGGTTTTTCTCTGAATTGGAATGATATTGTAAGCAGCATTATCTAAGCTTCTTAACTGCTTTGGGAAGAAAATAGTCCCTTAGCATATGTATTAAGAGATCTAAATATTTTTTGCCCTTTTTTTATCCATTTGATAATGGTCACTTCTATTTTGAGTGTAGCAATACCTCACAGAAACAAACCTTGTGGTTACAAAATGATGGGACTGAAGCCCTTGCTTAGATGGTCAACATGTAAGATAGGTACAACCACTGTTACACCTGTTTGGCAATAATAACACCAAATTTAATTGAGGAGGATGAGCTCAAGGTCTTTGTGGTTCTGTGCACATGCAGTAGGAGAATTAGATTTTTTTCTTTCTCCAGGAGTGAGTCAACTTAAGCAAGACTTCTTAATCTTATAAAGTGCAGCAGGAATCATAAACCCACAAAATCTCCAATTCTTAAATCCCCAAACCCCCAGTGATAATCATGGATGTAAGACCTCTATGGGTATTGGTCGTGTCTGACACGTCTCTGCGAAGATGCAGAGATCTCTCCTCAGAGTTCGGGTGTATGTCTCCTGCGGTTGATATCCCGACAGTAGCGAGAAAAATATCCAGCCAAATTTATAACGCAGAGAAGAAAACCTAGTAGTGCCTCTTAAGTCTCGCTTTTTGTTGGTGTGTGTGTGTCGGCGGAATCCAGGAGGGGAATTTCGCAGCTTTTCCCGACTTTCCGGGAGCCAGCCCAAGCCCTCTAGCGGTGCGAGCGAGCGGAGCCTGGTCCCGGGGAGCCGTCTCCAAGTCATCAGAGCAGCTGATTAGGCACGGCAGGAGCCTGGGAGAAGCCGGCAAACACGGTAAATAACCTCGCACTTGATTGCACGCTGCTTGCGGCTGCAGCTGCGGGGAGAAACGATTTCCAGAGCAACCTTCCCCTTCAGCGCTTGGCGTACCCTCGTCTGGCGGCCACCACACATCCTCTGCGCCCTCTCTCCAGGCTCAGCGTTTCCCGCCAAGCCCAGCTGGGGTGCACCTGCACAGCTTTTCCCCTCCAAAGTGCCGCACAGTTGTCAAGGGTGGAAGCTGCTGTTCCAGACGTCGCTGGTCCTCGCTGAGCCATGGCGAGCATTTAGAGGCCCGGCAGCCCCTAAATGACCCACACGGGATGCTGGGGAGCTTCCTTGGCAAGCTGGGAAAGGAAAAGGGAAAAAAGATGGGTTTTATAACCTGAAGGGGGCCATTCGAGTTCTCCCAAACTTCTAAGAGCTCTGGAGGAATGCTGTAAATTTTGGTAAAATCATTCCGACCTTTTCCCACTGGATATTTTCCCCCTAATTAGCAACACTTGTAACCTCCTCCTAGTATCTTATTGTAACCGTTTAAAGGCGTGCCGTTTTCTCTAAATATATTCATTGGAGGAAGGGTGAGAAATGTGAGAACATCTCTTTACATAAACATGGGTGGTAGCACTTCTGTGATGATCTGAAAACCCTGCTGCAAGTCTGGGAGTCTCGAGTAGAAGGACAGCCATGTGATTCCAAGGATCAGATCCACCACGCAGATAGCAAATTGTGAATAAAAATAATAAGAATAATAATAAAAAATAGAACAGGTCTTGCCTGAGCAAATCACAGGCTGATATGTTTACAGAAACCACTCATTGAAGAATTTTAAATAGCAGCAAATTTGGGAAAATTTGGAATCAGGGAAAGATGCTAATGTATATAAAACTTTCTTCTTTTTTTTTTTTTTCCTTTTTTTTTCCCCCCTGGCTGTAATTAATTGTTCAGCTTTATTAAGTAAAGCTTCTATGTGCTGGTGGAAACCCTAGCTGCATCCTATTTTAAAAGTACCCTGGAAAATTCTGAGAAGCATTACTGAGAGCGTTGAAATGTCCATCATAATTAATTATCCTTGCAACAGCAGGCATAGGGACTGATGGCTTTCTTACATCAGGGAAAATCAGAAATAACTCCTCCTACAGAGGGGAATGACAGTGGTGTCTAATCTGTGAGAGAGGAGAATAAGGACAAGTGAGCTCAGGTCCCAGCAGGGCACTGCAGTGGGCAGCATCCCTTTGATGCCCCCACGGCCTCAATCTCTCGGTGACATTGCTGCAAGCCTGACTCTGCCCCGTGGTTCTGGCTGAGTCAGAGAGTCACAGAGGTTGAGGAGATTAAACCCCAGCAGGTATTCCAGGTGGGATCTCCAACTGCCAGGTTAAACAGTCTTCCTAGCTGAGAAAAACATGGGGTATTTCTAGATTTTCTTGTGGACATGATTGAGTTTAAATAGGCTCATCTGAACCTGATTAAAAAAACAAACAAAACAAAAGCCTTGGTATGGCATAGCAGAAAGAAGGCTGTAGTTTAAAAAAAGTGTGCTGTGATACTCTGTATGAAAATGAACAGATCTGTTCTTGTAACTGGGCTGAATGCGTTGTTTCCTGAAATAATAAGCTTGGCTTATTTCTTCTGCTTTTGTACAAGTGTAAATCTCCTTTCAGTGTAACCAAACTTCAGGGTTTTTTCATTTTTTATTGAGTTTAGACTTACCTTTAATTTTAGCTGCCAAGATTATGGATTTGCCATGCTTATATTTTAAATATATCTTGTCTTTTTTTCCAATTTATGTAATGAAAACTAATTAATATCCCATATCTACCTACACAGTCCCTGTCATCAAACCAGGAAAAAGTAATGTATAAGATCCACCTAAAGAAAATTGTTATCATATAAAAACCAATTGAATGCAAAGAGGCAATTTGTAGAGGAGAAGGAAATCTATACATAAGTATATCCTATTAGTAGTAAAGTGCTGTGCTGGAAATCTGTTAGAAATTAAGTGATGTAATAAATAACACCACAGTCCTGTCAAAATTTTAATGTTTTGTGTTTAACCAGTATCAATAAATACATTTATAATATGTTTTGTGTGAAGGATATCCTTCTACTTGGATATTTATATATGTGTGTGTGTGTGTGTCTGTGTTGCAGTCTTATTTCAATTTCTCATGTGAGGACATAAGGCTAGTCTGGGTACTTTCCAAGTTTGCAAGCTATAGCTTTAAAATGAACTTCAGTGCAGCTATGCTGTGCTCAGCTTTATGATTTGATTAAGCACTGCCTCATTACAGTGGTCATGAGTGGTTTGTGTCATTGAATTTCTCTCCTTCCTTTTCCTCCTGTAAGACTGAGCAAACAAACTGAATATACGAGGCAGATGTTTTGAAAAGAGACAAACACTTCAATTTACAAGTGATTTTGAACCTCTAAGATCCCATTTTTTTGTTGTTTTCGTGGCAAGGGATTCATCTGTCAGCAACGTTGAACTATTTGCCAAATAAAGAAGTCAAATAACATGGTAGTGTAACTACTATCTGCTGTGTTGGGTCATCTCATCCCAAAAGGTCCCCAGGCAAACAGCAGCAATGTCCCATGAGTCAGAAGCATGAACTGGGCAGCAGAGAGTGACTGAGAGAAAAATGGGAATACCTGAGCATTCTGATCTTTCACTGCCTTTCTCTGTGGCTTTGAAAATTCCAGCTGACAGCAACAGGCCAGATTCTCAGGAATGGCTTTTTTTGCCACTTTGTGTTTTTGGAGTTGTAAATCCAAAAACTAGATGTGAAAAGCCCTTTGCTTGGCTTGAGGGTACCACCCAGGGTCACCCACCCAAGAGGCACAGCCTTAGCCTCACTGCCCAGCTCATCCATCACACACTCCCTCCAACTCTGCCCAATCCCAATGACAAAAGATGAGCCAAACATAGCAAATTCTCTACTGAAAAGCAATTTTTTGTTAAACAGAGCTGGAAGTCATGGTTCCCTTTGGATGGGAGACTACTCTACTGTGCTCTGGTAGGATCCCTGTCTGCTGCATAAAGTTCCCTCATGGATCAGGATGCTCTGCCCACACTGGGATACAGTTATTCTGCTCCTTTGCCCCACTGGACATTTAAACATGCCAACAAGGTCTTGCCTAACACATTAATGATATCAATTAGCCTTCTTCAACAGAAGAAAACCAAAACGCATATTTTATAGGGTGGTGTTTAAGGCAGTCTTTTGTGGTTGAAAGAGATTTGGGTCTCCCGTTGTCTTAGGTGAAGAAAAATGCTGGGTTTTTTTACGTTTTCCTCAGCTACAGCCAGCCAGCAAGCATGCTGCTCCTTGGGTGCTCAGCTGTACTTGGCTCTCTGGGTTTGCAGCCAAGTTCCAGCTCAGTTCAGTTTGTGGAACCTACTACGAGAGGGCACCTTCTTCCATATATGAATAAGTCACCTACATGTGTGCATGGTGCTCTGTGGAAACCCTTCATTTGCTCTCATCTAAGACATAATTAACCCCATAGAAGTGAAAGCTAAAAAAGTGCACAAAACACACTGGTTTGCCAGCCATGTCAAAGCAAACTACTTTGCTTTGTGTAAAGAGATATAATTAGACAAATCAATACAGAGGTGCTACGTAATTGTTTTCTTGGCATGTGCTGTTATTCACTGTCATGTCATATAGGCACACTAAGAACAAAAGGAATTAAATAAAAAAAACCACCCCTATGTTATTTCATTTTTTTTTATTGCATAGAGAGAAAATGAAATCTTGAGGAAGTGGGTGTCTTGAAAAAGGAGGAGGAATATAAAAATCTGTGTGTCTGCCTCTGAACCACAATTTTTGAATTAGATTTATTCTCTGCCATTCAGGAGGACAGATGGAGGAAAAGATTAGATTATTTAATTGTGCTTTAGTGTAGATATTTCAGCAATCATATGATGGGGTTTCAATAGATAGGAAGAAAGCATCCAGAAAAAAAGATCCCAATATTGACTCACTTGCAATCTTCACCAGGATATACCAGTGATGCTCAAAGTGTGGTGACCCTCATTATAGCAGGGAGAGTATTTTCTGGAAATTACTGAGACCTGAAGAACCCTAGTGCGTAAATTAGGCAATGTGAAAGGCATTCTGTGTTGCTAATCAGTGTAAGTGTGGGAGATATAGTTAGGGAAAGGAGTTGTGAAACACGTGATGGCACCCCAAAGGCTACTTTCAAGAGTACTAATATAGTTTAAAACCTGGAAAAGGGAATTAACCTTATCAGAACAGAAGTTAAGGAGAAGCTTCAGTACATTTAAAATTTATCCTTTTTTTTTTTCTGATGTTGTCCCTTCATCAGTGAAATAAGCAATTTTAAAAATGAGAATCCAAGTCGATCTGTTAAGAGGAATCTCTGCACCCTCCATCCCAAAGAAACCAAAGTATAGGGAGCAACCTCCTGCAAATAGCGATTAGAAAATTTTTCTCAACAGTGAAAAATTCTCCAACAAATCTCTGTAATTCTTGCAGCAACGTGTGACAGTTGTAGCAAAAGGGCTTCTATTTCCTTCTCTGAATCATTGCATGTTGGATATTGCTTTTACTTGTGCTAGAAATTCCAGTGTGATTCTGTGACTTTGAAATTGAAATGTTTATCTCAGTGGCCAATCTAAGTAGCTTGGTCTGAGACTAAGGGATTTCGTGGGCAGAAGGAAGGTTGTCTCTGTGCCTCCCTGCTTCTCTCCCTTGCCTCTGTCCTTCCCTCTCTCCTTTTTTTCCGCTTCCTCCTCTCGCTTGTCCCCTTCTCTTTGCCTTCACCTTTGTTTTTTTTTTTTTTTAATGTCCTAAGACAAACCCAATTTCATCAAAGCCAAGGAAAGAAGCAAACTTGTCAGCCTCCCCATTCCTCTCATCTTACTTTGGAGTGTGGCTGCCACAGCTCACACTAAATGTGCCCAGTCCATCTCATCTTCCCATTAGCTCCAAGCAGTTTTTATTTCTCTTCTGATGCTCTGCCAAACGTAACACAGGCTGAAATGCGCCAGGCTTGGGCACAGGTTCCAAAGGATGGAGAAATACCTCTCTGGGGAAGAAAAGGACTATAAATAAGTGTTCCTGGGGATCTAATATCAAATGGCAATGTTCCATTTTTTATTTTTAAATCTGACTATTGGAGGACTTTGCGGAGAGATGGGGAATGGCTGGAGAACATGAATAACCTGTCAAGCAGTCTGAGCTCTAAAGCAATGTGCCGCTTCACCGTCGATTTCATCACCTGCTTTGGGTCCACACACTTCATGCAAATAGGAGAGGCATACTGGGAACCAGCCAACAGGAAAACATGGCATTCACTAATTTATGCATTGATGCTTAATTTTAGCTTGTATGATGTAGTTACATTGACTTTGGTGAGGCTGCTCTGTGCCAAAAGATAAGCACATCTGTGGGACTAAGATTTTGTCAGAATATTAATCCAGAAACACCCTTGAAACCTCAAACCATTCTCTAGAGCACATGATTTGTGAAAACCAACCTTCTACTACTTTCAAAAGCAAAAAATTTCAGAGAAAGAAAAAAGTGAAATTAGCCTTTCTCATTTACAACTTGTTTTTTGTGTACAATCCTCATTACAGCAGATTCCAGCCTTTCAAACAACTATATAATTAGCTTTTTTTCCTCAATTAGGAGATTGTAAGGTTGCCAAAGAAAACATATTTTGAATGTATCTTTTATCACATGATCAAAGATCACATATATCTTTGCCTGTAGTGAGAAGCTCATGCGCTAATGTTCTGTAGTGGTCCAAAACTTACAACTGCAAAAACCTTTGATGTATCACTAATTGGTTTTAGCACCATAGATTAGGTGCTGAAATCAGTAGGCAAGAAATTGTGAGTAGTAGGTGGAGAAGGGATAATTCTGATTCTCACCATATGCTTTGAGAAATTTAAATCATTACAGCATAAGTAGAAAAAGAAGGCATAACATGTTGCTTTTTTATTTTTAAGAGAGTCTCATAGATTAGCTGTATGATCCAAAAATATGCTTTGTTCTAAATCATTAAAAAAATCTCCATTTCACAGTTTTTATTCTTGTAGAAACAACATCCATCTCGCCTGCAATGTGCTGTGCATTCTAACACCTAATGTGTGGTGAAGAATGTAGTAACAGGGGAAATATATCTGCATAACACATGAAAAGTGCCAAACCTTTAATTAATTTCAGGCACTATGTCGCAAAATAGCAAACTCTAACTATAGACTTCATCTACACCACACAGAAACAGGAAAAGGAGGCAAGTGATGTTGTACGTGCTCTCATGATGGTGGTGCATATTATCTCTTTGATAGCTTCTTGGTTACAAGGGGCTGTTACTTCATCAGTAATGAAAATAACTGGTGTCATGGCCTAAGGATTACTGGCAAGCTGGGAAGACAGAGCTCTGTTCTGCATTGAAAGCTACATGGCTGCTCTACACAGAGGAAGCTGCAGAGGCACACAGCAGCAGACATCATCTTTGGCTTTAAAATACACTCAAATGTTCATTGGGGTTTTTTTAATGAAAATTGAGTGATTTGGATCATTCTACACAAGAATGTATACACACTCTTCTGGTGGGTGGGCCTTGTTACCCGTTTATTACCAAAACTCAAAGTTTCATGTTCACAGCAAAGGTATGGTAAACATTTTATCTCCATACCTCTTAATTTAAAAAGAAACCAGACAAAAAACAAAAAAAAAACCCTCCCAAAAAACCCCAAAACCAAACCCCACCAAAATGTAACCCTAAAAGAAGTGACAACTCAGGAACATTTCTGCTCTGCACTCCCAAAGTGTCTTTATTTAAACCATTGATATTAGTTTGAACTTTTAGTATTCAACTTAACTTTAAAAGTTAATCTCCCTTATTTTCAAGGCTAGTTTTGGGGGTTTTTTTGTGTGTGCACATGTGGAAGTTGAGACTCAGAACTTTTTAATGTTATTATAGCTGGGATTTTTTTAAATGTCATGTTCAATCCAAGAACCACTAGTTGTTGGAAGCTCATCTAAAATAGATTAGGACTCCTACCATTCATTCCAAGCATTTTCTCCCTGTTGAAAGTAGAGGATGAAAGTAATTGCAAATATACATTAAACCAAGGTGTCAACCCCTTTGTATTGCTAGGGCATTAGTAAATGCTCATTAGTAAATGAGAATTTGATCCACCATTTACAACTGACAATCCTATTCAAAGTGTCATTCAGGACTTCCAGCTTCGTTCTTTATAATAAACATTATTTTTAATGTTACTGTAAAGGAACAAAAAAGGTAAGACAAAATGCACAACATTGCTGCATGTTTCCCTTGAAAGTGAACCACAGGGTGTCCTCTTTTGATGGCAGGGTGAAAGCTGAAGGCAACAGAGATATGGATCCTTTTGGCCTTGATCCAAATGCTCCCTACTGACTTTGACAGCGTCCTGAAAGAGCTGTTTCTGTACTTTGGTGGAGTTCACTAATTTAATGTAAGACCTTCATACATTTTTCACATACATTTTTACCCAGCTGATCATCTTACTTTTATCTCAGTAGCAGAGCACCACACTCTCACATCAAACAAACCTTCTTGGAAGTAACTTTTCATCATCATTACTCTACTTACATGCACTCATTTAAAAAACATTGCCTTCTTCTCCCTTCCCCCTGCCCCCACATTCTTAAATACACACTTATCAGATAAAAATATTGGTGACCTTGTGTGAGGCAAGGTCAGTATTGTTAGAACACAGGCAATTTTTTTACACAGTGATGGTTGCAGCATCTTACAGGTCACTGGTAAACTGTTGAGTTTCGCATGATATTTTGCTACATAAATAGAGCAAACCACCCTTATGTGCTGCCCCACAATAGAGAGAAGGGAGGGAGGTGGTGGAACACACTATTGTTTCCTACAAAGATTTTATGTATTCCTACAGAACTGTTGGGGGGGGTAGATTTTTTTAGTTGTTTTTGTTTGGATTTGTTGTTGTTGTTGTTCTTTTAGTTTGTTGGGTTTTTTAAAAATAAATGCAGTATAAACAGTGAAGACTTAATCCTAGAATAAAAAAAGTCATTATGGTTGGTGGGTGAAGGCAACATGGCAGAGAAAAATTGTTTTGAAAAATGGATTTGATTTCCCATGTAGTTTTAAATTTATTTCAGGCTGATTCATTCAGTTTAGTTCTGTTCCTGTTACATTGGTGGTGTCTGAGTGGAGCTTGGCACTGACTGCTTTCCTCTGGCTGACTTTCACCTGGTTGTGCTGATGTGCTGGATACCGATGTGCCAGTGTTGATGCTCATTAGCAGGGCAGCATCTGGCTGAACATTACAAACAAACATCTGCCAGGACACTTTCCTTGTAGCTGGGGAGTCTGGTGCATAGGTCAGCAAGCTTTCTTGCCATCTCCTCCCTGTCTTATCATTAAAAGGTCTGCTCAACAGTAGTGAATCCTTACTTGCAGCAGATTTCCTTGGTTTCCCACATTCCTTTAAAATGAGCTTTAAGCACGTCTGTTGACTGTTGTTCTCTTTCCTCAATCACCAAGGATCAAGTATCCATGGTAATGGCCTCCATCTATTAGTCTGGATCACACAGGGACGACCTGGGAGGTCAGAATCCCTTTTTCTTCTCAAGGCTGTAACAGAGAAATGTGTCTATTATATTTGGTTTTACAGTGAAATTGTAAAGAATAGAGGAAATAAAATCATCACTGAAGGCACAACTCTATTGAATCTTTGCATGTACCTTGTTGTTTCTGAGATGTTCTTTAAAAGAAAGCCCTTAAGATGCTCTCTACACATGGTGTTTGCAGTTGAAAATTAGTGCCTCTGTGATTTCTGTAATTTATGTGTCCAGTCTGGTTGTAAATTTAATGACTTTGCATAAGTTGTGCTGCAACAGAAATCGCTTTAAATCTTAAATACACCAGTTAATATAGGCAGGGAGGTTATTAAATATGAGCTTGCTAGTTGAGCAAGTTCCTTGTAAAGGAGACTTACGTTTGCTTCTGACAAAATACCAGTGTGATGTAAATTGCCATTCCACAGCCACTGACTATCACAGTGATGAAAATTGCACTACTGTGCCTGCAGATTTAAAAATAAACCTAGTGCGAGCACCGAGGGAGGCAAAGGAGAGATTTCCCAAAATAGGTTGTGCAAAATGTTTCCATTTTCTCTTTTTGAGGTGTTGTTGATTATGTTAGTATCAAAAAGATTTCAGCCTTCTCAAGTTACTCACGATGCTTTCCTCCAGAATTGCTGTGCTTACAGATTGACTTACCCTCAGCTGCCTATGGACATATTCTTGTGCTATAAATCAAAGCAGAGCTTGTATAAAAAAAGCTCCTGGTAGCCTCTGTTATTGAATATTATCATAAGACAATGGAAGCAACATTGCTGAACAGTGAAAACAAAAAAGAAAAGAATGGCTTTTAACTTTATATATAGCAGGACAAAGCCCCTATTACAGTGGGAAAAGAAAATAACTCTTTTTCTTTAAAATTGAGATGGAAAAAAAGAGCACCCTCAGTCTTCAATGGTAAATAGAGCATTTTCAGAGACAGATCACCTAAATGGGTGGTCTTCCCTCACCTGTGATTTGCAGCTCATTATTAAATGTCAGTCTCAGACCGTTGCCTTCAGCATCTCCCCAGACATGAGCTCAGCAAGTGTCACTGCTCACTGGGAAACCTTCGTTCAAGCAGGAGCTGCATGAGCCAACAACCACTTATGACTCAGAAAATGATGGATCAGTTAGCTGGGCTGTACCTGCAGTAGATCAAACACAAGAGGGATGTAGGATGCTAAATCTCATTCATCAGCCATGTGTGACACGCTGTAAAGCTAGAAAGATTTTTACCTTGTCCTTCTACCTTGGATCCAACTTGGTTTAGAGGGTAGCAGTGTACATCTTAAAACAGAAACAGAGAAGTTTGCTCTGATCTGGTACTATGGGAAATGCTGCAACACCCAACAGCAAGAAGTGGATGGTCAACACTTAGGCAATGCCCATTCTTGGACCCTACCTGAATTAAGTCTTCTGCAGGGATGTGCAGGGGCATGATCTGATCTTCCCATCTCTGTAGGGCAGCGGAAAAAAGCACTTGCTGCCAGTTTTCTGGAGGGTTTTTTTCTCCCATTGACAGAGCACATCTCTGGCTGGGGTTTGCGCAGCAGATATTGCAGCTAGTGCAAGGTTCAACACTGATCAACAACCCACCCTCTGGATGGCCCATTCCACTGCATAGGTCATGGTAAAGCCATTAGAAGAGCCTGTAATTGATAATACAAGAAAGATTGCAATTCCATGTAGTCGAGTCTGTCTTAGAATTCCTACTAGTGTTTTGGGTTTTCCCACAGTAGTTCACAGAACCACGGACTCAGTTAGGTTGGGAAAGACCTCTGCCATTGCTGAGTCCAACCTATGACCAAAAACCACCGTGCCAACCAGACCAAGGCACAAACTGCTACATCCAGCCTTTCCTTAAACACCTCCAGGGATGGTGACTCCACCACCTCCCTGGGCAGCCCATTCCAATGCTTAACAACCCTTCCTGTGAAGACATTCATAATGTCCAACCTAAACCTCCCTTGGCATAGGTTAAGCCTATGTCCTCTCATCCTGTCTCTAGTTATTAAAGTCTGGATTGAATAAACAATTATTGCTTCATCATTGATCTCATTGCTTTTTTAATTTATTGACCTTGAAAGAATGAATAAAATCTTGAAATCAAGAAAAACCAGCTTTTCATTAAAAATAAGATGTAAATTATAATTATATGTGGTGGGTAACATAAAAAAAATACTTTAGAAAGCAGTAAAATTAAAATAGAAACAATAGTTTTAGGTTTTGAAAAGCAGGATATCATTTCTGTGAGTGTTTTAGAACAACATCAACAGTTTCACTATTTTCTTTCCCTCATTCTTCCTGTGATAAGTAGGGGAAAACAACAAGGGAAAATAAAATCCCCTCATTTTTGTGAGTTCTTGACTAAAGAAAAGTTAAAAAAAAGAGATGATTTTCAAGATGTTTCTGAATGGAACACATAAAATATATAGGTTATTACCATAACTATTGAGAAATTATAGTTATTGAAAAATAGAGTTTCAGGCTATATTACTAAGAAAGTGTTAGGTGTTGCCACTATATATTTTTGAAGCACAGTGCTGTTGAACATGCTTTTGAAATTATTTTCATAATACTGCATAACTGCAGAGAGAGCTATCAGAGAGGACTACGTGTCTGTCTAATGGTGGCTTGAAGCCACTCAACATTGTAAAAACATGCAATATATGAGATAGATGCATATAATTTAACTGTAAGAAATATTATGCTTGTTCTGCAAGGATACCCTCCTATCCACTATTAGAAAAAAAGAGAGCATTGAGGCTTACACTATTTGATTTTCACAAAACCTACAAGTCTTTTAGCTGGACTAGCCTAAGTGCTGTTACTTCAACTGTAGCCTAAAAGAGCTTAAGAGCCTTGGTTTTGCAATGCCAATAATCTTTTATAAATCCAATCAAGACTGGTGGCATCGTTGTTCTGAGTGTCCATTGGTAAATGTAAAAGTTGAATTTCACGAATGTTGTATTTTTCTTCTTAAAATGCGTAGAATTCAGATTTTGTGTTTAAAAATTTGGCTCATATTCTTAGTGGGAGGATAGGGTGCATGAACTCCTGTTTCCTCTCATAGACTTAAGCATACTGAAGAAATGTTGAAAAAAACATCCTTTAATCCACAAAAATTATTGCTAGAGGTGTTGGAAACCACAATGCTAATGTGCTAGTGTGGCATAGTATTTTCAAGAGGTTTTAAAGGCTGATGATAGCTAATCTAAAGATGTTCTCAACCTCTCACCAAAAATACAATGGAGCCCCTGTAGGCAATGTTATGATAGATTAGAAATCAAAAAGGTCCTAAATCCTAACCCAGTTTGATTCACTGATTCATTTTGTGGCCTTGGGCAGGCCATTATAACACTGTACTCCTCTACCAGTCTATTGAAAGAATGTACTAAATACCATAACCATGCTGAAGAAAAACCTCACATGCTAAACTCCTCTTTATTTTTTAAATAGAATTGGAAATAGTAAAAGAAAATCCTTCATCCTAAAGGTATTTGCAGCCTAAATTCAGAGTCCATTATTTTCCTCATTTTCAGCTGATGCCACAGAAGAATAAAACTGTTACTTTTTATCAATATATAACATGACTTGTCAGGGCACTTTAACAACAAATATCAGCTGCCACAAAAATTACAGATTTCAGTGTATTTTCCACAGTATATCCATTGATACCTCTCACTTTTCTTCATAATTGTTTTTAAGAACTGAATTTGGATATGTCTTGAATACTTCCTGTGTCCACAGGCAAGATAATTCTTTGCTGACCTCTCAAAATACCTGTAAATATACCCTCCTGAGTGCCCTCTCTGGAAAGAGGCTGATAAGCATGCCAGGACCACGTCCTGGCTCTCCAGGCAATTGCTCACTGTCTTTCCAAACTTGTTGCATCTGCAGCATGAATGTCCATTCTCTTTTTCAGCAGCATGAGTGACAGAGGGAAATAATTTTTATGTCATCAACATATTTTAGAAGTAAACAGGATTCACTATCGACTTCAATGACCACCCATGAAAGGCATTTCACTGGTTAGGGCATTAATCCCTGGGATCTGTGTCCTACTCTATCACAGGCGTTCCTTGGTATCTGAGAAAAAGCATTTAGCCTGTCAATGTCTCAATCCTGTATCTGCCAGGAGTATAGGATGCATTTCCTGACCTCACATGGGTTTTGTCAAGATAAATATATCACAGTACTGAGATTGTGTCAAGGGTGTCTCTAATCTACTCCTCTAAGAAACTCCAGCTCAGAAAATGATGGGAATGGAAGAGTAGGGTTGCAGTCCAATGAGATGGAAAAACTGCAAAGAAATTCACATCTTGCACTTCAGGGGTTTGGGGTTTTTTTCCCCCATTTAGTCTGATTTCAGTTGTTAATTGAAAAGTTAGCAGGAAGGGAATATCTGTATTTGTTCAAACTCATCGCAGTCAGTAAGACTGTGCAGAGATAAAAGTCAGGCTCTCCTGTGTCTTTTGGAAGATTTGTCATAGCGGAATTAAAGCTGATGTAACAGCCCCAGTCCACAAAGAGATTCTTGTCAAGTTATAGGATAACTTTTTGATATTCACTACATCAAGGACAGGAATAAATGCATGTGGAGAAACAGTGGTAGTGAGATTTGATGCTAACATTTTACCCTCCATGAGATCAATGAGTCTCCTTACGTTTTGCAGAAACACTTCCCTCTTTCTGGCATGGAATAAGATAATGCTTAACAGGATCTGGCATGCTCTGAGAGACTGTTTTGGAACAGGAGTTATCTGGTACTTTATGTGTGCAAGAGAATAGGACCAAAATACTATATGTGACTGAGTATACAAAGACATACAGGACAGTTCTGGAAAAACCCTGCTGAAATTTTTTCTCTGAAACACTGAAGGGATAAAGAAAGATCAGTCAGCCTTCAAAGAAAAAAAAATATTACAAAACGAAAAAGAAACCCAAACAAACTAAAAAGGGCTGTATACTGTAAGAAAATCACTGAATGTCTCATGTTACATGGTTTCTTTCTTAGAACTAAGGAAGAAATAGGAATACTGTAAGAAAGGAAGAGCAAGAGAGAGCTAGATTCCTTTTGCCTGAAACCATGTGTTATTGAATTGTGGAATCTATAGTTTTCCTCATTTCAGATCTTCTCAAGAAAGAAAACAATGTATTTTTCTTCCTTGTGCACAAACAAGTTTCAGACTATTCTGAGAAATATGCCCAGCTGAAATTCTTCTTTCAGCTGGGCATCCAAGAAATATTTCCTGTGTATCATGTATATAAAAAACTGGCCAGAAGGTCCAAAACTGTGATACAAATGTCGTTAAGTCTTTGTATCGGTAGGATTGCTGTAGTTTAAAGAGCTAGTTCTCCTTCAAAGGGTTCAATTCTGTGATGGCACATTGGGTTTGTATGTCAAGGTTTTGGTATTGAGGGGGCCACAGGGGAGGCTTCTGTGAGAAACTGCTGGAGGCTTCTCCCATGCCAGCCAGTTCCAAGGATGCCCAAGGCTGAGCCCATCGGTGATGGTGGTAATGCCTTGGGGATAACATAATTAAGAAGGGGTGGGGGAAAATTGCTGCAGAATAGCCGGCAGAAGGGAGGAGTGAGAATACGTAAGAGAAAGAACTCTTGAGACGTGCAGGTCAGTGAAGAAAGAGGGGAAGGAGGTGCTCCCGGCTCAGGAACAGAGTCCCCTGCAGGCTGTGATGTAGATTATGGTGAGGCAGCTGTGCCTCTGCAGCCCCTGGAGGACCACGGCGGAGCAGAGATTCTCCTGCAGCCCGTGGTGGACCCCATGCTGAAACAAGTGGTTGCTTGAAGGAGGCTGTGACCCATGGGAAGTTCATGCTGGATCAGGCTCCTGGCAGGACCCACTGAGGAAGGAATCCAGGCTGGAGCTGTTTGTCCCTGAAGAACTTCACCCCATGGAAGGGTCCCACGCTGCAGCAGGTGAAGACTGTGAGGAGTGCTCTCCCAGCAGAAACAATGTGTGATGAGCTAACCACAGCCCTCATTCCCCATCTCTCTGCACTGCTGCAGGGAAAGGAGAGAGGGAAAATCAGGATTGAAATTATGCCTGGGAAGAAGGGAAGGCTGGGGGGGGGAGGTGTTTGAAGATTTGCTTTTATTTCTCATTACCCTACCTTGATTTGATTGGTAATTAATTAATTCTCCCCAAGTCTGTTTTGCCATGATGATAATGGCTGAGGGATCTCTCCCTGTCCTTACCTCCACCCAAGAGTCTCTTGTTACATTTCATTGTATTTTTTACACAGCACCATGCCCCCACACCCGGCAGACAAATATCCATACCAGTGCAGTGGCTGGTGCTACAATCTGCTGGCAGAGCAGAAAGAAGAGCTGTGAGAGGCATCACAAGTCTGTGTTCTCCAAAAATCAATCCTGTGCAGGGAGCGAATTTAGGACATCTTCTGCCCAGTTTATGAATCATAAGGGACTTGAACAAAATGTAGGAGACAGAGCAGACTGACACCTTGGTTGTGAAATTCATGTCCATCACAGGGGCCCCTCATCGCGATTGTGTGAGGTACGAAGTTTGGCAGCACTGTGAGATCCTGCATTTATTACAGGGAGCTAGACACTGTTACAATATTGGATGTCTACACAAGCCAGGAATAAATTAAATGACAGACAGACTAAGGAGAGCAAAATATATAACCTCAGTAGACCACTCTACAGAGCCCTGGCAAACAGCCTTAGTGCTACCCAATTGAATTTGCTTTCGCCATACTCCAGGGATCTAAGTGTTTAAGGTCATAGACATTTTTCAAAGGATTGTAAATAAATTAAGAGACATGTAAAACTTTGGCAAAGCAAATATTGATGAAGTAATTGTTTATAGAGATAACGAGGACCTCACTTATATGAGAACTTCGATCTCTCAGAACTCAAAATCTCTATTAAAAATTAAAGCATGCTCAATGTGACATTCCTGAAATAGTATCTGCACCCAGGTGGGACACAATGGTATGTTTCCTTGCACTCTGAAGGCGATTCAAGGTTGGCTTTGTCCCATGCTGTTCCAGTCCCTGAGCTAAATACCAAAAATCCAAATCAACCAAAAAGAGAAGCAGACCAGATGGGCATCTGTATTTCTTTCACAAACTTGAATCCTAGGAATTCTGTAGTTTTTGATCTAAAAGGTGCTAAGGCATCTTAACTGCCTGCTAGCTGTGCTCTTTAGGAGCTACAAAGCTATCCCAAAGTTAAAATATGACTGTGCTGATAAAACTTCATGGGACTGAGACCTGATCTGCTGAAGAAAAGAAGCAGAATACTGGTCGTGTTGCCTGAATTGAGACATTTAGCAAAAAAATCATTCACTGGGTGTAAAATCATGTAGTAATTTTCTTTAAAGGTTGAACTACTGGAAAATCCATCCCTCCTTTCCTTATCTTGCTGGTTTGGCTAGGATAGACTTGACTTTCTTCAAAGTAGTTAATACAGTGCTCTGTTTTGGACTGTGCTGAAAACAGCGTGGATAGTTCAGGGATGTTTTAATCACTGCTGAGTGGTGACTTAAGGCCTTTTCTCCCTCCCATCACACCCCACCAGTGAGCAGGCAGGAGGTGCATAAGCAGTTGGGAGAGGACACAGCCAGGACAGCTGACCCCATCTGGACAGAGGGACATCCCATAACACACCACAACGTGCTTGGCATATGGAGATGGGGGAAGAAGAAAGAATGGGGGACGTTTGGAGCGATGGCATTTGTAATCCTGTGTAACCACTACATATAATGGAGCCTGGCTTTCCTGGAGATGTCTGAACACCTGCCAGCCTATGGGAAACAGTGAATGAATTCTTTGTTTTCCTTTACTTGTGCGAGTGGCTTTTGGTTTGCCTATGAAACTGTCTTTATCGGAACCCATGAGTTTCCTCACCATTTCTCTTCTAATTCTCTTCCCCACCCCAATGCAGCGGGGGAATGGCAGTGAGCAAGTGGCTGTGTGGGGCTGAATTGAGGGCTGGTGTTAAACCACAACACTTGTCTGCACAACAAACAAAATGGACAAATGCTAACTTCATGAAGTAGTATGCTCTAGCAACATAACACAGAAATTCTTCTTTTAGAATGTGCAAAAACTAAGGAACAAATCTGTTATCCTCACTGGATGATCCAAGGAGGGGGGTTGGGGCTCGATCTTCAGATAGAGAGTTCCCATTTCACTCCAAAAGTGGGAAGGAAGGCTGTGCAGAAAATGCTCTGCTAAAGTGAAATGGGAGGTGTGAGGCATTGTTGCAGTTAAAAATATTGTACAACAGCATGCACTGCTGAATGAAGCTCAAAGGAGTGTATGTTTTGATTGCCGAGGGAACAGGGATCCTGCACAAAGCTTGCTCTCAGTGAAGAGGTTTGAGGATTGGGAAAAACAGTCAATTGTTCAGGAGAGAGAAGCATGAAAACTAATAGATGAAAGATGAGCAGGGAGGGAAATCACAGCATGTTCCAAGTCGAATGTAGTTTTGCTTTGGTTAAAGTGAAACTAGCTATTAACTGGCAATAAGTGTTTATATTAGGTGGGGTTTTGTGAGACTTTGCATAAAGAACAGGCAGGTTTACTGTCTTAGAGCATTTTTTAAAAAAAATTATTGACAGTATTCCAAATTCTATTTGTTGTCTTGGATATACACACGAGCCTTCTAGGTTTCTTATATATTAACCTCAAATGAACCTATGTCTTAATTTTCTATCAAAAATCGATTGAAAACTTTCCATCCAATAACCTGGTCTTTTACATGCAATACCTTGGAGCTTTAGCTCTGCAATATTTCCCTGCAAGTCCTTATCAGCTAGAGCTCTTACTTGCACTTCAGATGAGAATTAAGCTGGCATCAAAGAATAAAGGGATGATAGTAAGGGTTGTATATAAAATAATTTCAGAATCTCCTTACCCATCATAGCATCCTTAGCACTGAGCTTTTTGTTGCTCTTAAGCAGTGATCCTTGTATGTCCTGCCCCAAGGAAATGTGGATTTCAAGGATAAAGTGCTAAAAATATTTTTCCTGTTTGCATTTTAAAAATTTTTAGTATATAAAAATACTGTAATGATTAAGGTGAAGACACTAGCTTTAAAAAAAGCCACCTTTCATATTAAAAATACACAAGAGGTTTCAGATCTTTTATGAGATCGAAGGAACCTATGTCTTCTGGAAGACAAGAAATATTGTTGACAGTTGAAAAGGATTTAATCACAGGTGCTACTACAAAGTGAAAATAAAACTATGGTAGTATTACATAGCAATTTATTCCATCACTATAAACCCTACATGTGGGATAGCAGCTTTCTCTACTGCTACAGCATTTGCAGAAGCACTCTAATTCATAAATGTCATTAATAAAAATAACTTCACAATCCCATTTCATTAAAATTGTGCATTAGTCAGTGCATTCTACAAATGTTAATGGATTTTTCTCTTTGGACTGCTCACTTGCAATGCCTTTCAAACACTCAGTACTTGAGATGCAATAGCTATTTGCAATTGGCTGGATAAGTCACAAGGCAGTATTTTTGCACGTGGCTTAATAAATGTGTTGGTGTACATATTGGTGCTTGTAAATGTAGAATTTTATCACTATGTGAATATTCATGCTTGTTATATTGATGTTCTCTTCCTGTAAATAGCTGTGCCAGCAAAACTGTTTTATGAATATTTGCAGAAGGGGAACAGATAAAAGAGACAGTACGTTGGAGGTAAATAATTTGAACATTTGTCGTAATATTCAGACTAAATATTTTGCAAGATTTGCCTTGCCTTGCTGGAGAACAGCTTCCCTGTAAACGAATTGAGAGTTTCTCCTATTCCCACCTCCTTGCTTCTAGGGGGAAGGGCAGAAACCCTGTCTTTCCCAACATATGTTGTCAGATCTGACCTATTATACCTAGCAAACCCAACTAGCTCTCCAGGGAACACCAGACTGTAGGAAAAATGTCAAGAAAGGCAGCATATATGGATCATAAGAGGTGAAACAGAAAGCCTTTGCATTACTTCTAATATACTCCCAAAATAGAAATTTCCATTCCAAGTTGGCACATTTTATATCCACATGATTTTGAATATTTGATATCTATTCCCTTGGTGCTGACCTTGTTCCCTACAGCTATATACAGCCCACTCTTTCTGCAATGTATAACACAAATGGAAATGTAAAACAAAATCATGTACTTGTGAGTAAGTTCGGCTTTGTACTCTCTGTGCTGCCGCAGCTGTGCCATGACAGCTGTGCTAGATTGGACATCCTTGAGGCCCAACATTTGTCCACCCAATGACAAAAAGCTATTAAATTTTCTGAAATTTCTAATGGGGTCCTTTGGAGAGCCGGTGTACTCTGGTACCAGGGCAGCCTCTGTGTCTTCCCCATCAGTGTTGCAGAGGGAGGGTAACCAGATGCTTGGGGCTCTCTGCCGCAGTTTCACCATGAAGAAGCTCCTGCTGGGCATTTGGCTGCTGCTCTTGGATGGGAGACAGCTGTGCCCAGATGTCAGTGGGGGAGGAATGAGGGGCTTGAGTGGCTTCTCCTACACCTCTGTAGCTGTAATGTCACATAGCCATATCCTAACAGTGAGATTTCAGTGACTCTCCACTGGCTGAGGAGCCGGATGATGCTTCACTCTCCAGGACATGGACAAATCACCTGACCTTTCCTTGCAACCACCAGGTAATGTCCTGGTACCTTGGTGCTGTTCATTTTTCTCCATCATCTCCAAATAGCTATAAGCATTTAATAAAATATCATTTTAGTGCTGGGAAGTGTCTCCAGGGGATAAAATGGCTATGTGAAATCCTCATGGGAAGCATTAGATGCCTTTTCAGGCAGGCTGAGTATAAATGTGAGGACTTTCTGATTTTTCTATCTTTCCCCAAATCAATGAGTTTCCAAACTACACTATCCATCAGCTCTTCAAAGATTATACAGAGCCCCAAATGCACCAACATCTTTGCCAAGCTCTGCCAGCAATCTGGGGGTCCTTCTTCAGCAACAAGCAGGAGGAAGCACGTGTGCCAGGGACAGAGGAAAAGCAGGTGCTCTCTAGTCAAAAATCTACTCAAATGCTGGAATAGAATTAATTTCCTTCTAAGCCCCAATCCCCTCCAAGGAGAAGCCTTGCCAAGCATAACCTGGTGTGCAGCACCATGCTGCCTGCCTGCCTCCTGGGGCCCCTGCTCAGGCAGAAGAATTTGGGGGAGAATGTGCATTAGGGAATGAAAGGTCACAAAATTGCAGTGCATGAACCACACCTGTTTGTATGGATTTTCACTGTTAAAGTCAGGAGTTGTGAATTTGGATATGGAGGGAGAAGACATGACACCTCTTTCAGCTGCTGTGTCTCAGCTGCTGAGTGTTTTCACTTCACTTGAGAGATCACTGGCTACGGACCACTGACCAAAGAAAATCTTTTTGCCTTTGAAGCTGTCTAATTTGAGCACATGACTCACCAGTTTTGGTTAATTATACAAGAAGTTATTGATGAAGAAGCACAAGAAATATGCAAACATGGTGTGACACACACCAGAGCAACAGCATTGTCTGGAGAGTGATCCTCTGTTTTGCTACAATCTCACTTGCTACAATCCCTCAGTGAAATAAATCACTCCACAGGCAATGCATAATTCAGTCTAAAATAGAATGGTTCTCACTGTTTGTAATCCAAACTGGATATGCCCTTATTGCCCTCTTTGTCAGACCTATCAAGGACTTGATAGCCTGCTTGTGCTTGCATGATTATTTCAAATCATCTCTCCAGTAATTTAGATTTTTACCATAAGGTGGGTTTGATCATGCTTGAACTTGCAAACATACCATTTAAAATCTTTACATCATTTCTTGGTAACAGATTTTATATATGATTTGCAAAATGAAACACAACATCTATCTCTTTGACCCTGAGACTGAAACCTTTTCCTCTGTGTTGGCTATCTCCACCTCAAGAATTGTCTCTGCCTCCTGCATAACTTTCATCTTGTCCTCTCTTTTTGTTACTTCAGAGATCTGTGAGCACTGGCCACGTCATTCTTTGAACGACTCTGCTGGCTTCCACACTGCTTCTGCTCTGCATTTACAGCAAATGCTGTCTCAGCCTCCCTGTTAAAAATCTTCACCCCTCTGGTTAATCCTGCTCCACTGCTGACAGAGATGATGTTGCTGTGCTATCTGACTGCTCTATCCCTCACGTACTTCTATCTTGCTGGTGAGATTCTGAGACAAATGCACCAGATCTGCCTGATAAACTGCTGTGACTCTTTCACTTGATGAAGTTCAGTATGTTTCTCCTAAGGGTGATGAGCAAACATTGGAAGCTTTAGTGCAGGGATATGTTAGTCTACTTTCCCTTCTCTCACTCTTCTCTTAAATGATCTGACTTTCTAATCTCCTTGTGCTTAATTATTAGCTACAAATTCCCTGTTTTCACATGGATTTCCCAGTGCAGTCCTAATTTCCATTTAACCCCTTCAAGGTTTGTTCTGGAAGACAGACAATTGAACTGGTTATTGAAACAGTACCAGGTTTATAGCCCCTTACCATAACATGTCCCCCAGCCCATGGTGTTTCTCTTGGCTGCCACTGCTTCTCTGATGAATGCCACGGGAGAGGCATGGCTCAGCAGGCAAGCCCATCTCTATCTGTCCCTTCTTTCACTTCTTCTCAGCCTTGGACCTGAGTGTCACCCAAGAAAGGTGCGGAGAAATTGTATAATTCACTCTAGGCTACCTGTTCTCAAAAATAATTTATATTCTAGGACAACATAGCCCTACCTGAATGTAACATATTCTCCTTTCCGCCAACCTGACCTTTTTTTCTTGTAACCTTCAAGTGTTGACCGCCAGGGTTGGTCATAGTGGGCGTGTCTGGTTGTGATGGCTGCATCTGACTCAAAGTGGATTCAGGGTAGACAGATAACACAACAGCCAAGGACTAATTTGAGCAATGACCTCTCTTAAATATAGTCCTGGTCAAGGCAATTTTGGAAGAAACTAACATCTGGATTCAATATACAAATGTAACTATGAGGCAATTATCTAACTCCATAACTAGTGGACAGTACAGAGTCCATTGTGCTTCTCGCACAGCAGTGGGCTGCATGCCAGAATCTCCCCTTGAGGAGGGGTGCCTCCCAAGGTTATTTCTTGAGGCTGAGAGATTCCTTGCTGCAACAGACTCTTGAAAAGTAATTATTAGTGTGCTAAGCTTTGAAATCTTAGCTAAGCGATATAAAGCATTGATTTTGCACATATAATCCTTAGTATATAAGGATTATAAACCATGGTTTGGGAGTAAGTCTGGATCCAGATGCACTTCAATTCCTCTCTGAGAATGAGTTTAGAATGCAAGGGATTTCTGAATCTCATGACTCAACAGGAGGCTCTCCCTGAAAGATTTGGCTGACCTTGTCTGCTACGTAGTACCTTGCCATGGAATGCTGTAAAACCACTGTAACATTTACTATCAAACTTTGCTAAATTACTGGTGTGTATCAATGAACATATTGATACTTCTCTCTAACAAGTGAAGTGCATCACTCCATCCATGACACTACAGCATTCAGCAAGAGAAGACATGAAGAAAATGCATTTGTAAGGGAAGACAATGGAATATATCTGCCCTTACTGGTGAAAATCAGCTCTGCTTCCATCTGGAATAAGTCAGTGAGGGCCAAAACCCAACTTTTCAGGGTTCCTGTAGGTGTTTCTATGTTCTTACAAAATATCTTCTTGAATAACCAAGTCTTTGTAAGATGAAAACCACTTGTCATTTTGAAAAACACGTGGCTACTATAATGGTGGCATAATTGAGAACCAATTAATTCTAAAAACAGGGCTGCAGATATACACCCTCTTCTGCCTTTTTCCTCATCAATATTTATGTGCCATAATCCTGACTGGACTCTCAAACTTTTATGTTGACATTGGGTTTTGACCCATGGGTCTCGGAGGTGCAGAGATGCAGCACGGTTGCTTGGCAACGCAAACACACCAGTTCATTGGGGGTGATGAATATTTTTTAAGGAACATTTCCTTTTTTCTGTTCCTGAATGGATAAGAGCGCAGATGACTCAGACCTCGGGTTTCAGGGACATAATTCAGGGTTTTATGGTTGCAGAAGTCTGGTTTGCATGAGGGAGAATTTGGACCCAGGCTTGACTTTCATTAACCCTGGGGATAAGGTAATTATGTTGAGATGTCCAAATATTTAAGATTTGGGACTTTGCCTCAGACAATAAGACTCTTCCTCTTAATTCCTGTTTTTAAGCTCTTTGTGAAGGCAGAGTGTGCAATTCCAAGCTTTTGCAAAGGGAGAGAAAGGGAGGATATTGTCTTCTGTGCAAGGGTAGAGCTTGTCTGTCTGCTCTGGGGAAGACCAACCCACCATCTCCGTGCACTGCATTTCACAAATCCATGCATACATGGTGCCTGAGCCTTGGAAAGTCTTAAGCCATAAAATGCCAAGATGACCTACCATTTACCAAGGTTTTAGACTTGCCAGAGCTTGCAGAAGACCAAGAGCTTCACCACAAAGGTAGCCAAATCTCTGTGCTTCTTTTTGTTGAGCACCTGTTCCGGTACAGCTCCCATTTTCAGATGAAGGGTTTCTGATCTGACTGTTCCTTCTCCTATAGTTCTTTGTGATTACAATTAGAAATTTCATTAAAATACTTTTATTAACAAGCACAATTTTATAATTCTTATAATTCCCTGTGTAATTCTTCCGTCTGGGTTTTGTTTATAACCCTTTCATGAATTTGCCTCCCTGTTGGGGCAAAAAATTAGGTAATTCAGTAAACGTAGAAAAAGGTAAATGCACATAGCTCTTGCCTCTATGGAAATTTCAGGTAGAGTTAAAGGACACTAAGAACAGTCCATTTTTGGAAGATCTAGATGTGTTTGACATATGCACAGTATCTCCAGTCTTTACTTAGAATTGATGCAAGCCACAGTAAATTAGACAGCCTCCAGGCTTACTTACATTCTGAATTTAGTCCTATAACGTTATTTCCTCCAAAGCAGCAATCAAGTCATCCATCAGGTTGTCAGCAAATTGTCTGTGTGTCATATATTAATCTCAATTTTCACATCCTGTATTCTTCCATTTTAGTGGGAATTCAGTCATAAATGAAGTGTGTTTAAACACAATATTCTACAAATACTGTAGCCCAAGAAAGAGTTAACTAATAGCAGAAAAGGTGGTATCTAAGCTGGTGATGTGTGGGTATATGTTACTGTGGGAAATTCTCACTTAAAAAAACCCAAACAAGTAGAATTTAACTTATTTCCTACCAGGTGATCAGCAGCAGGCTTTAAGGTAACAGTGATATCAAATGGTTTATTTAGTTGCCAGTTGCAAGGACAGAATTCTTAGTGGAAACAAACAGGCAGCCTACAGTGACATATTTAAGAGAAGTCTGCTTTCATATTACTGGGAAAGCACAGACTTATCTCCACTTGGAAGTAACAGAAAAAAATTGCATGGAATATTTTATTCAAGACCCTTGCTTTTGTTCCACATTTCCTGCAGGGACCAGTGGCCTGTGTTGCCACCAGAGACTGTGGATTACAGACAAAGGCAAAGTAGATTGGAAAAAGGAACCAGAATTTGTGCCATGCTGCCTTTCCTTATGTTTGTTTTCTCACAGCAGTTCAACAATACAAAACAAAGCTTTAATGATACAGTGACTGAATCAGTACAGGCCCATGACACAGGAATCTTTCCAGCTTGTTTTCCTTTAAAAATAAAGTGAAGGAAAATTTGTTTAGAAGCAGCATCTTTTTATCTACTAGAAATGGTCAGTGAGAAAATAACAAAGTTATGGCAAGAGAAAAGTTGCTCACAGAGCTGACATAGGGACAGTTGTTGAATCTTTTAATTCTCTGTCTTTATGCTAGGTCTTGTAGCAAACTAGGAGTGAGAGCTGAAAGGTGATAAGGTTTTTCCCTTTGCTTTCAGCAGACAGTCCTTCTCTGCACATGTAGGAATCCCTGATGGTTAAAGAGAATTTAATAAGAATTTGCACAAGTTTCCTGTGATTTAATTTTTGGGTGTTATGCCAGGTGCAGACACACTTACTTGACTTTTTTAATCAGTTTATTCTAGAAAACACAGTACTGATAGCAAACTGAAAACTATCTTCACCAGCAGAAGGGGATTGTTTACCTTATGGTGGGAATTAAGTCACCCAGTGATACTGAAATAAAGTAAGTCATGCTTTTATATTTCTTCTCATGAAGCAAGTGGTCTGACAGGGAATTCACCCAAGGCACTTCATATCTCCAGACAGGACTGAGAGCTTTTGATCCTGAAGCAGAACCTGGTGGCTGTACAAGTATAGAGTTCTGGGAGGGCACTGCTGCTTGCTACAAGCCCGCAGCCCTCTGATGGTCTGCAGTTGGAGCTGGTTACAGCTCCTATCTCCACCAGCCAAACTACTTCTGACTAAGTGCAGAAAAAACCAAGGAAAGAGAGGCACTGAGTGTCCTGGGGCACAGCCAGGTCTTAGTGCAAGGTTAGGGTGAGGAGAGGGCTTGCCCCAAAGCTTGGAATCTTCCAGATTTGATATGGGACAATTGTATATTTTTATGGTTATTTGGGTATACAATATATTTTAATGAATCTGCCTAATTCTATCCTTTAATTTTAGGGGGTTTGTTAAAATTGAAATGCAGGAAAAAGCCTTTAAAAAACTCTGAGATGGTGCTTTTCATTAACCTAAGCTCTTGACAGGCAGTAAAGAGAAACGCAAGAGAAGAAGAATGTCATTTTCAGTTCCCTCTTGGATTTTTTGATATCTACATCTTGTTGGCAAAACCTATGTCTTTCTCAATGCTTGTACATTTTTTTTTTTGTACAAGAAACTTTCAGGATGATTGGACCAAGGAAGTTTCTGTGAAACTACTTCATTGCTCTGGGGTCAGCATGGCATTGAGATCTCCAGGTTTATCTCAGAGTAGAATTCTTTTTAAAAAAACAAAACAAAACCAGAATAACCAGTCAGCAGGAAAGGACAGGAAAATAACCCCAGACTTTCAAAATAAGGAGAAATAGCTTAATCTGAGGTTGGAGGAAATAAATCAATAAAGTAATTTTGTGCTATGTGTGAAGGATTCACAGACATAGCTTTCAACTTTCTGTCAGTTTTATAGTTTAAATTCAATTATGGAATTTTAGATTGAACCTATTTTTGTCCAGTCATCCTTTTTCTTGCGATAGTTTATCAAATCTGATTTTGAGACACCTCATCCAAATAGTGATGTAGCCCACCAGCACTGGCTATGTCACACAGCATGAGAGAACATTCTCAGGGACCCAGGGAAATATATAATGTGTTGCTGGATCTGGAGGCATTGGGGATATGGGCTGAACTGCAGCTGGGCTTTACAGGTCAATGGTGTATGTGGAGTAGCCAGGGCAATGTGAGTTTGAGCTCTGTATACAATTTTCCTAGGTAAATATTGTGGAAATGCAATCAAGTAGAGGCAAAGCTTTTTCTTTTCTCACCAGGCATTTGACCCGCAAGATCTGGACTCCTGTCACAAGAGAACATACTTTTCATCCAGCACATCTACAGGTGACTGTGCCTCAGACTAAAACTTTACAAAAACATCTGAAGAAAACAGAAAACAAAAAGAGGACATCTAATAACTTCACAAATTGGCTGGCTTAGGGCAAGTGTCAGTGGATATACCCTTCAAACTTCATTATTTGCTACACGCCTTGCAATTATAGCTGGTGTAGCAGTGCTTCACTCAAAGTCAACACGTTCCCAGTTATTTCCTATGGCAATACCTCCAGAGCTTTGCAACTTGCTGCTTTGCTGGAGCAGCTGGGATTTACCAGGTGCTACTGCAACACTCATTGCAGCCTCCCAGGGACATAGATCACTACAACTGGAACATGTCCCCACATCCCTGCAACCCCACAGCAGTTTCCCTCTCATTGCAATGGCCCCTCTGACTGGCTCATTGCCTTTGCAGGCTTTTATAGAGCAATGACTTCGTTTAGTGATAACGAACAGGTTTCGCTGCATGTGACCCCTGGGTTACTTCATTTCAGCCACTTGCACTCTTGCAGACCTTGTTGAATGTATCCAAGGGAAGTGAGCTCTCTACATGGGCAGCCTTTGCCAGAGGGGACAGAACGAACCCGTGTCTCTGCCTGTGACAGCTTTGCAAACTCTGTAGTGGCCCGAGGATGCCCCAGGGGGGAAACGCTGGAGTTGCTGAGTGGCCTCAGTCCAGCTCAGTCATTGCCAAAAATGACTGATGGACAGGGGACCTGGTAACTGGAACATCTTCCTCAAAGTCCTCTGTATGTTAAATATTTTTAAGACTCAAATTCCTTTCCTTGTAACATATAAAATTATTTTCCAGAGCACACTTTTCAATTTCAGCCATTTCATGAACAAATCTGAAGCCGTGGGACTCTCCAGGCTGAATGGAGAGGCCAGTTTACATCTGTCAGCAGATTCCCCAAAGGGAATTTTTGGGAAAAGACAGAAACAGCTTATGAATCTTAAAATGAAGGAGTGTCAGAGATATTGAAAGCAATGGTATTGCTGTTTAAGAAACCAGTGGCTTCATCTCTCTTTTTAGATGCTTACAAGAAAATAAATGAACCTAATAAATATCATCACTAGCTCCATCAGCACTTCTCAAGCACTATCAAGACCAGCCGAAGGCAAGCGAAAGCACCGACGCCCCTTTGACCTCATAAAAACTAATCTGGGGGAGAAGTGTTAAGACAACCAGCGGCCCCGAGAGAGCGTCCCCCCCCGCTCCCCGCGATCCGCTGCTCCTTCCCTCCGCCTCTCTCGTCCTCCCGCGGCCACCAGATGGGGCAGCGAAGCTCCGTTCCCGGCCCAGCCCGGAGCGCTCCGGCCCCGCGCCGGGCTCTCCCCCGCCGCCCGCCCGCCCCCGAGCCTGCCCGCGGCAGCCGGGCTGCCGGGAGCGCTCTCTGAGCACAGCGAAGGAAGGAGCACACCGCTTCCGTCCTCCTGCCAACTCTGGAAGGCGAAATAGCAGCGGTTTCTTCTTGTGTGGCAATAGAGAGAGCAGAAATCGGCGCAAACCTCTCGGGAAGGGTGACTCGGTGGAACTGCGCCTTCGCTGGTGTTTGGTGTGAAACTGCCCCTCCCCAAAACCCTACGCTTCAGCTGCGGGGTTGTCGGTTTTATTCCACAATCTCGAGGTCATCCCTATGATTCCTGCATTTTCATGGGTAAATAGATAAATAAAATGCAGCCTAACCCACTGATACAATTGCAGCTGACCTGTACACTATAGGGAAGACATCATCATTTTTCAAATACCACAGTGTGAGAGGATCTTAATTCTCCCTAACCAAAATCACTGGCATAAGGAGGAAAACGAGGGAAACGAGGGAGAAGAAGCCCAGTCTCATACGGAAATCTTCCTCATAAAACGAGCGAACTGCTGCCCACAACGTTTTGCAGTTTGTTTACTTGTGGCTTCATTAAAATTTCATGCAGATTCAACGACTAGATTTTGTTAATGGCCCACAGAGGGATAATCACTGCTGAAGCCTGAACACTGTGATCCATTTTCCCTAATTATTACTTTGTAACCGTTTCTAATTTGACAGCTCCTGCTGAACTAGGGTTCATTTATTTTGTTTCATTGTTTCATATAAAGAAACATCAGATAAGCATAACAGCAGAGCATTAATAATAAAACCCACTAATTTGAAACATGCATTAATTGCACGTTAAGTGCACATCATGGCCTTCATTGGGGATCCTGGATTTTTCATTGTAGAACCCCTTTAGAGGGTATAAATCACAGGGCGGTGTTGCACACTTAACAGCGAGAAGGAAGATTATCTAATTCCTTGTGGCCTACATGTCAAAAATGGAGCATGGCTAAGAGGTTAGTTTTCCTCCTTAGCTCTGTTTTATAACTGTTAAAAAGATGGAATAAAGATGGATATATTTGCTCACAATGGAGTGGTTTCTAACTTCGTCTGTGAGCTTTGAGGGCTTAGCTGCTTTCTTTAGAAAAGAAACATCTGGGGTGGTCAGGTGTTTCTAAAAATCCAATGTAGCTCATGGCTTTGTGAAGGATTTAACATAAGGCTACGTGTTTCTAAAGAAGCAAAGTGAGAATGTTCGACTACAAGGGTCAGCCAGTCCAGTCTCCTGCTAGCTCAGTGAAATGTATCAATATTTCTTTCATGAACCCATGCAATTCTATTTTAAATATATTGGGGTTTTAAATTTTGGTCCTTTTTATTACTGTAACTTAATTTTAGAAGGCTATCCCAACACTCCATTTTATTGACTTGCCTCAAAACTTGTGTCTTCAGGAAATTTCATTATCTCGTTCTTCTACTTCCCATTAACCCCTTCTTTATTCACTTTATGACATAACTAGTCCCCATCTGCAGTTTAAAAGTATTTGTCATTTGTACATTTGTCATTTTTGCGTTTGTTTCATTTCATACCCCTGACTCTGCTACTACTGTAGCAGGTTTTTCTCATGGTGTTTACCCCTTGTTTATAAAAATGTGTTTGATTTCAAGCTTCAGTTTACTAAGCTAAACTGAGCAGGCTGTTTCAGTCTCATCTGGTAAGACAAAGTTTATTCTTTTCCTTCATTCCAGTTTGTCTTTTTTGAGTGTGAATGATTGGAATTATGCATTCTTCTATGGTTGGAATATCCACAATGCTTTGTAAAGTGCATCAACACACATTTATCTCCTCTGGAAATGGTACAACTGATAAATTCTTCGAGTTTTTTTTATTTTTATTTAATTTTTCTGTTGCAACACATTGGTAGACTGTAGCTCTCCTAACAATGCTTTGCTTTGCCCAGACACTTTTATCATTTTTAGCTCTCAGCTGATGATGAGTCAGCTTGGAGCAGTCATTTTTGCTATCTTTTTACTAAGGCATGATTTGCACTCTTGCACATTGCACTCTTAAATTTAAACTATTTCTATTTTTCCAAGCCTCGTGATAATTCACTTATTCCCATAAAATATTCTGATCTTCCTCAGGTATTGGCAATGCCTCAAAATTCATGTCACCTGATACTCCTTTGCATTAGCCAGTTTTTAACTTTTCCTGAGATTTAAATAGCTCCTGTCTTCTCCAGTGTGTTCTGCTTTCAATGTCTCATTGAAGTTCACATAGATTAGGTAGTTCTGCCTGCTTACTCTGGATCTTTAATTACCTGTTTTATACAGATGTGAAATTGACCTCATTTAATCTGCTGCATTTTATGCTTTTTCTCCTTTCCTTTCCTTTC
>VZRS01005760.1:61575-74391 GCA_013398055.1 Ifrita kowaldi | reverse complement strand
AAATTCAACCCGCTACACAGGTTCAAGGGGGAATCCAGGAAGGCTGCACCTTCCTGGTGCCTCAGCCAGCAGGGAAAGGAAGAGGGCAACATGTGGCCGGGAGTTTAGGAGAAAAGGAGGCTGTGCCCTCCAAAACCTCAAGAGAGAAAACGCCGCGGGTGTATGCCCCAGTGGAGTCTCTCCCTTCATTCGAATGAAGTTGCAGGACTCCTCTGTCTCTTTCATGGAGGCTCGCTTTTCAGTGTGTGATTTTCCATACAGCCTGAAGTCAGTCTTGCAATGCTGAGGGGGACAGAGTCTGCCCTGGGGATAATGTGGACTACCACTGATAATCTGCTGTTTGCAAAGTCAAACCAAAGGCTGTGCCCTCTGAAACCTCCAGAGAGACTTCATGGGGATATGCCCCAGTGGATTCTCTCCCTTTATTTGAATAAAGTTGCAGGACTCCTCTGCCTCCTTTGTGGACACTGGCTTCTCTTAGTATGATTTTACACACAATTACTTCTCTGCCAGTTTGGAGGAACCAGTTTCCACAGACCTGATTGTGGGTGAAACCCAATGAGGCAATCTGCCACATTACTCTGCACTTTTCATAGCCTGCCTTCGCTATTAAAGACATACCGTTTGCTGCCTTCCTACCTCCATCAGGATCACACTATTAGCAAGGAAGGGATGGCTCAGTCATTCAGCAGTTTTGTATTTCTAATTATTTTAGGCCAGTGAGGTACAAGGCAGTCAGCAATGCTGCTTTGCAGAGAAGAACAGTACCTGAGGAAGGTCCACCACTGCCTTGCATCTTACACACCTAATTTTCCACTTGAAATATTTCCTTTCTGGCTCTAGAGACACACAAGTATTAGCAGCATGGGCCAGCTGTCATAAACATACTTGCGGTTCTGATCTGCTTGCAACCTGATGGACCTCATCAGCAGAATGGCAACAATAATCTGAATAATCTTTGTAGAAGATGCTCACTTCTACTGCTTTAAAACAAGAAAAGTTTGACTACTGGAGACTGATACTGGATTTGTACAATATTGCTGTGAAAGTGTGTGTAAAGTTGTTTTGCAAAGCTGAGGTGCTAAGGGGTGTGAAAAACGAGGTTCACTCTCCTGTTAGGATTGAAAAGTTTAATAAAGGACAATAAGGGACAAAGATAATAAAGCAAAATTCACAGTGCTGGGTGCTTTGGCACTCAGCCAAGAGCATGCCTGCTACTTCGGAGACCCCCTTTACATACACACCGGAGTATTACATATTCATAAACAATTATACATATTCAAAACCCATACCAGGAACAGTTCAAAATGGAATCTCGCCCCGATAGTTCCTGGAACCAGCAGATCGTTGTGGGGATAAGTCCTTTGGTGACGCATATTCAAACCCTTTCCAGTTCAAAATGGAGTGCCGTTCTCCCGTCTCGCCCCCAGCAGATCGCTGTGGGGATAAGCCTTTTGGCGACGCATATTATCTTATCTGTTGGTATGCCGGTAGCAGAGGTCCAGGCAAATAGTTCATAAGCATAGCTATTTCTAAGTTTTTGGTTGAATGAAAAAAGTATTAAAAAACCCCACATCTTCACAACAAAGCTACCTTATATAGCATATTTTACATATAGCATCTATTTGTGACAAAGCCACTGTTACAAAAGCTACTTTAACATCACTTATTTTAACATTTGCAGAAAGCCAATATTATAGCATCTATTTATCACAGGGGCTTCTCTGCAATGACCCCTCTGCTTACAGTGGCAGACCTCTCTTCAAGGGCAAGTTGCAGAGAATTGTCCAGTTCAGCTCCCTGTAATGTGCTGTTTTCTGGCAGAGGTGGCAAATGCAGTGTTGCTGGTTTCTTAAGTTTTCACTGCCTGGTACAGGAGCACAGGGTATAAATTGGCCAGGAATATTTGGTGCCATCTACCTTGAGTGGTGCAAGGTGCCTGCATTATTCCAGGTGGCATGTTGCTGCTATGCCTCTGCTTGGCTCCAGAGTAAAGTTTTAGGGGCAGGGAGCTGGAGCGGGTCCCAACTTGTCAGTGAGGCTGGTGTTGTTGCTTGTCTGTGTCACTGCAGGAATTTCGTTACTGATCATATTCCTTTCCTGTACAGCTCTGATAGGCTGATATTCCCCCATTGCATCTCCAGCATGACAACTCTTGGACAGTGCCTCCTATAAACTTCCTGAAGGTAAGATGTGCTGGTGTAAGCGGTGGCAGGAGCAATGTCAAGGTAGACTTCTGAAAAGTTATCTGGGCTCCCTGCACTTGCCTTCTCCAGTGGCCATAAAGAACACTGATTTGAGAAACGAGGGCAGGCATGCTGCCATCCTGGTACCTTGGGATCTTCCCCCACACCCTGACCTCAGCATTTCAGCACTCTGACCCTTCATGCTCCCTGGTGTGAGTCCACTTTGGCTGAGCAGAAAGTTGCTGTGTCCATGCCTAATGTCCCCCAGAGGTAAGCTCACCATGGTGTTAACCAGGGAGGAGTGTGTTTGAATTCATACTGGAAAATTAGAAACGCGTGGGAAGCCTGTGCTGAATTGCAGCTGCTCAGGGAGGGTTCTGAGAGGGGTCAGGGTTGCTCTAGTCCATGGCTAACATAGGTCTAGTGCCCTGGTTGACAAAGGTGTAGTGCCCTGCTCAGCATGGCCAGAGGACCAGACACTGTTCCTGAGATAGAGCCATAGCTTAATATGCAGATCCCCATCCTTAGCCAGATGTCTTCGTCTGTGTACCTCATGCTCTGCTTGCTACAGATGTTTCTCTAACATCTCAAGTCTAGGAAGGTGCCATTTAGAACAAAAGATGGAATTCAGTACCCAGTGATTTCCCAAGAAAGAATTTGAGCAATTTACTGGAAACAGTAATGCAATAAGAAAACCAACAGTAACAGCAACAATTTTAATAACAGAAGTATACAAAAAGAGGGTGATTCACATTCAAAAAAGTGCTCACTGACTGACCAACCAACCAACCTGGCAGGTGCTGCATGGTTCTGCGACAATGAAGAAAATGGCCCCTGGGCCCACCATGTGCACCTTTTCCCCCCTTCCTTCTCAGAAATGAAAATCCCTTACTTCCACCCCACCTCCCCTGATGTGATGTCGATGGTATAGAATAACAACCTGAGCACACCCACAGAGTTCCAGATTCTGCCCCCTCATGGGTACTGCAAGAACATTAACGCTGTCTTGGCCTGTGGAACTACATACCAGTGACTGTCACCTCTGCGCCTGGGAAGGTGTTATAAGTTCAGGAGGATGCCTGTGCACAAAAAACTCAAGATGCACTTAGAATTGCAAAGCAAATCAATTTTATTAGTCGCATTAGCCATTAACACATACCGACCCCAGGATTCTAGAGAAGCTGCCGAGCAGGAGAAGGAGATGGAGCATGGCTTCTGAGCTGGAGGGCTAGGGAGGCAGCACACCTTCAGGGTGTCCCCTGGATGAAAACGGCATGCATCTTTTCTTCCTCTCCCCTCCGCCCCAGGGCCACACCTTGTATCTCCTCCTCAGAAGTAGCCAGTTTCAACATCATCTCATGTGGGGCCAGCACGTGAGATGAGGTCATAACAGCCCATGATAACACCTCCATGCCAACAGTGGCTTTATTGTTTATTATTTCCCTTTCACAGGTTGAATCCTACCAGGTGACCAAATCATAGTTTCATTTCTGAAGGTTAAACTCCTACCAACTAACAATAAGGTCTTCTTCTACATTATCTTGTCGACGTGCACAACAGCGAACCAGATATGGCAGGCCTTAGACACGTCTTTGATCCCTGACACAGAAAGTACTGGAGCAGATTTTCATGGAAGCAATGTTAAGGCACATACAAGACAAGGAGTTGACCCGAGACAGCCAGCACAGCTTCACCAAAGGCAAGTCATGCCTGACCACTTTGGTGGCCTTCTATGATGGAGTTACTGCAACGACTGACAAGGGAAGATGACCAATTTTATCTACCTAGACTTCTGTAAAGCCTGTGACACAGTCTCACGTGGCATCCTGTTGGGGTTTTAGGAGTTCTCCTTTTGTTTTCTTTTTCTCTTGAAGAATTTTCCCCATACATGTTGCCATGGGGGACAAATTACCACAGGGGGGAGGGGTCCAGCTGGCTACTCTCTTTCACCTGGGGTTTTCTCGTGTAGGGCAGGGGATGCCGCAAGATTTGAACTGGGAAAAAGGGGTTGGGTACAGCCCCTAGCTCTCGTACTCCCAGCATTTGGAGGGAGAGGAGGGCTGCAGTCGTTGTGGAGAGAGTTGGTCGCTGGTGCAAGTTTCTGCTTTCTGTTGCCTTCCTTCTACTGTGAGTGGAGCTTGCTCGCTGGAGCGGCTGTTGCACTGGGACCCCAACTACCCTACCTCACTAAAAGAGGGACCTTTTCACCATCTGCTCGGGTGCCTCAGGGAAAACCCTGGGATCCCAAGCTCACCGTTCCCTGCCCCGCTGGGAGCCGGGCCACGGCTGCCCTGCCCCCGTCGTGGCTTTGAGCCTTCACCTCATCGTAGCCCGCACGCCCTGCCTGCCGAGACCTCCCGGGGTTCCCGCTGCAGCTCCGGAGTTTGATACATCTCGTCTGCCACCCGGGATCTGTGCTCGTCCCTGCTGTTCCAGCCTGCTGTTCCCGAGGGTCCGGCCGGGCACCGGGATCGGCTGCCCAGGGGGTTTGTGGAGCTTTTCTCCCATCCCTTCCCGGGACCCCGAGCCGCCATTGCCGCCTGCTCCCCGAGCTCGCTCCGGAGCGCCCCCTGCAGCCGCGGGGGAACCATCGCACCCGCCCTGCTCACCGGGAGCCGCCAGCGCCCCTGCCGGCTGTGAGCGGAACTGCACCCGAGGGGAAAGGGCCTGTGGCTCTGGGTTTGTGTTTCTGTTTGCTGTTACTGCCGGAGTTATTGTTGTTTGTTTGCCTTGTTATATATATTAGTAACGAACTGTTATTCCTAACCCTCATGTCTTTGCCTGAAAGCCCCTAATTTCAAAATTATAATAATTCGGAGGGAAGGGGGTTACATTTTCCATTTCAAGGGAGGCTGCCTTCCTTGGCAGACTTCTGTCTTTTGAACCAAGACACATCCTTGTCTCCAAGCTGGGGAGACATGGATTTGAAGAGTGGACTATTTGGTGGTGGTGTGATTTAAGAATAGTATTCTCCAGTTTAGTACTCCCACTAACACCATGAGCTGCTTCCCCTCCACCCCCCTCCAACTGGAGGCTCAAAAGGCAAAGATCATGGGTTGACATAAGAACAATTTACTGGAAACAGCAATGAGACAAGAAAACTAACATTAACAGCAACAATATTAATAACAAAAGGTACAAGAAAAATAAATTATTTTCATGGAAAGCCTGCCAAAATAAACAATACCAGGCCATTCTGTCCACCATATTTCCTCAACTGGAAGGAACCACTTCTTCCTGGACAAGACAGAGGGAGAGTCCCTTTTATGTCAAATAACATCTTGGCTACTGCAAAAAATTAACCCTGTGCTGTCTGAAACCAGGATAGGTGGGTAAGAAATTGGCTGGATGCCACAGCCAGAGATATATGGTCTGTTGAGGATTAAAATAAGTTTACTTATAGAATATTGGAAATTATTTGTGGAGGTTGAAGTTTAATTGTAACTTGCTTACAGTTTAACATGAGTGGGCCCTGCTCAAAGCTTGGCTTTGAGGTGAGCTGTAGATGAACTCCGTGAACATGAACGGCTGGGCAGGGGAGAAGACAGAGATCTGGAGACTGGAGATCTTCAGATAAGCTGAAACCCTGGAGGGCCCCAAGGTTGCCCCAAGCTGGAAGAGAAGAGCAATTAATGGTCTGCCCACGTGGATATGGAGAAAGAATCCAATGAGGTTTTAGAAGACCCCAGATCATAAATTGCCATTGGACCAAGAGGCATCTGCAGAGCGTGTGAAGAGCATGTGAAGGTCAGGTGCACAGACTGTGAGCAGATAAAGGCCCAGGGGTTGCGCTGTTCAGGGTTGTTCTTTGGAGGCACCAGCTCAAGCTGAAATAAACTGGCTGCCTCATAACCTTCTCAGAAGAGGAGGCTCTGGGGTGACCTCAACTGCAGCCTTTCAGTGCTTAAAGGGAGCTTATAAGAAGAGGGAGAGTGACTTTTTACACGGGCAGATAGTGATAGGACAAGGGGGAATGGTTTTAAACTAAAAGAGGAGAGATTTAGATAATGCTGAGTTTTGAGGAGGAAATTCTTCCATGTGAGGGTGATGAGGCCCTGGCACAGGTTGCCCAGGGAATCTGTGGCTGCCCCGTCTCTGGAAGTGTTCAAGTCCAGGTGAGACGGGGCTTGGCGCTACCTGGTCTGGTGGAAGCTCTCCCTGCCTTTGGCATGGGATGGAATGAGATGGCCTTTAAAGTCCCTACTAACTCAAACCTGTCTATGATTCTATAACTACACACCTCCAGATTTAGGGTCTTTCTTTTGTGGTCTTGTGCAGAGCCTTCTTTAAATGTGGATAGGCTGAAATCCTGAGGTTGGATGCTACAACACAAGGTACTAAAACAGGTACCCACCCATTCAGAGATGGTAAACAGAGAGGCGAGAATTGTATAAGCATAGCCAAAACCATGGAAGTACAATTTTTCAGTAAGAAATTGTGAAAAATCAAGTGCTTGCTTCCCCATCTAGTGGTTATATCCAGGAGGAAGAATGTTCCAGTAAATATAAACCGCTAGTCTCTGAAGGCTGGGGCTTATGTGCATGCACTAAGATCAAGCACCACAAATGTGGTCTTATGTGTTTTTGCACGTTGATCCTATTTAGATGGACAAAGAGTTGCAGTTTTAACTGTCCACGTCCTCTCCCCCTTCTACCTGCACAGCTAATTTCAGAGAGTCTTTTAAGAATGAAAGAAATCAAATATATCACAAAATCATAGAAAGGTATAGGTAGAGCAAGACATTTTGTACTTTGAAGTTGCTGCTTAAAACAAAGCTGTCTTCAAAGTTAGATGAGGTTATTCAGTTGAATTTGATCCAGCTAAATTTGAAACTCTCCAAGGATGGAGCTTCATCGCCTCAGTGAATATACCACCTCAGTCCATATACCAGTACTGTTCCACCAGCTTGGGAAAGCACTTGAAGAAAACAAAGTCCAAGCAAAAAAAAAGCTCCCAGTCCTGCCAGAGAATGGGAGTGCAGGTCCCCTTTTTCTTGCACACTGTGATGTCTGCAGGAGAAGATGCTCTTTGCATTACAGCTCTTAGGTTGTGCCAAGAACAGGCTCAAATTGCCAGGGTCTCCCAGCAATGCAGGGTGGTGAGTGAGTTTTCTAAGCCTTTTAGTTTAGCTCCTGAATAGCTCTAATTACTGACAGCTTTGCTCATGCTTTCAGGGTCTAGAGTCCTGGGCCAGTGTGCCTGGAGAGTCACAGGTCAGGCGCAGCACTGACATTGCAAGTGAATTAGAAATGTGAACCTCAGACTATGAATGCTTCTAAGGCATTTCTTTGTATTTGTGAGTGGACTTAGTTGCCCTTGCACAGATGCACTTTGCTAGAAGCAAGCCACAACTTGTAACAACACAGCTTCCTTCCTCTGAGAGAAAATATCAGGAAGGTAGCTTTAATGACCCTCCCATAGTGTTTTAGCCCCTTGCCTCCAGGTCTAGCGTTTTGACAAATCCCTTCAGTCCCTCATGGGAAACAATCCTTTGCTCTCAGGGCCTGATAAGCCTCCTTCTTGTTATCCCAGACCACCATCTAGTGGGTGCTGGGGATCCCACCACAGCTAGGGAGGAGGCTATGCCATGGCCTAAGGACACAAGGCTGCTCTTTTGAGCAGCCCTTAATTGATGCCCAGATGAGCAGAGCTCTGTGCCTGCAGGACATCGTTGGAATTTTGGAGCTTCACTCAGCTGGGCTGTTGGTTATCTGCAAAGCATTTAACAGAAAAAACCTTCCCCTTTGCGTCAGTGGTGCCTTGGCCCGTGCTGTTATATGATCTGCAGTTGAAATTGCATACAATTCCTGGAAATGCTGAGTAAGCCCCCAAATAGCCCCTTATTTTTATAAAGCCATATTCAGTTCTGGAATGTGTTGAGCATGTGAGTAGCTTCACTCATGAATCAATTCACTGATAGGACATATTGATCATTCCACTTTAGCAAGTATTTTACCCTGTAGATATTCCCACTGAAATAATTGTAAATCCTTGCAGACAAGGATACTAGAAGGAACTGAATTTAATAACAACCTGAAAACCTTCTGAAACTACACCAGATGCCAGAGAAAAGACAAAGTGTAGGCTGTGTAGCTGGTTGGTTCCTCAAAACTGTCACGAGATGACCTCTTTCCTTACAGTTGGAGAAAAATTGATGGCTCTCTTTCCTTGGGGAAAAATTTATGAATTTATGATTCAGTCCTCACAACGGGGGAAACAAATGCTTCATAAGAAATCCCCTGCTGAGTTAGAACCTCTGAAAACATTAATGCTGGTAAACGTCACTTTCGTGTTGCTAAAGACTCTCAGATGCAGGCGTGGCCAGCCCCACCATGACACCCCCCCCAATACTTTAGGGTTAGGGTTACATGCAACTATTAATTTCCAGTGATGAACCACTGCCTTCACATTGCATGTTGCCTGAAATCAGGTTAACAGATATATTTTCTTTATTATTGTAATTTCCAGCAAACAAGCGCTTGAAAATACTTGGCTTGGCCACTGCTCATTTACCCAGTGTCATTAACATAGCAGTTTCTGGCTCAGGGTCATGATGTCACAGGAGGTGTGAGCTGCCACAAGAGGGATCAGGACTTTAACAGAATATTCTGAAGTGGATCTATAAGACCCACAGAAATCGTCTGGCAGCTGGGAAAGCATGTGACATTGGTCAGCTGAGTGTGACATAAGCCCATGCTGCTGATGAAAAAGGAGGACCTATTCCTCTTAAGGTTGCTTGTCCTTGCCAGTTCTCTCATGCCATAAGGAATGAGTTATCTGAGAAATTACTTCATTAGTTCAGAAATAAGTTTAAAAAATAGGTTTCAACTGAATCAACACCAGCGGAACCTAACTTACACAGAGTCTCGGATATATCTCCCAATTAATAATAATTACTGTACTACTGAAAATCATAGAGGTGTGGGCAGAATGGACCTCTGGAGGCCTCAGGTACAACTTTCTGCTTGATCCAGGTTTGCCACCAGAAGCAGACAAGATAGTATATTGACTGACCCACATGGTGTGAGCATCTAGTGACTGCCTTCTTGTCCAGGACACTGGTAGAGCGATAGAGCTAGAAATGACATAGTGGTACTGTCTTTACTCTGGAGCCTCTGTTTCTTTTCTTGCTGATGAATGCTTATGACTATGGATCAAAATGCCACTGTCATGCTATGGAACAACTGTGAATGCTCCAGGGTCTGAGTCCATCCAAACGACAGTCTCAGAAGTAGAAAGTCTTCAAACAGGGTGGGTTGGTTTTGGCTGGGGTTTTCTTTGTGAGGTGGTGGCTTTTTGCCTTTGTGGGGTTTTTGTTTGTTTGTTTTTCATTTGTTTGGCTGGTTGGTTATAGTGTGTGGTTTTTTGGTGGGTTTTTGGATTTTTTGTTGGGTTGGTTTTTGGTTTTTGGAGGTGGTGTGGTTTTTTTTTCTTTTGAGAGCTCAGCTATGGAAAAATATTTAATTTGTCAAAGTCATAGTGACTTTTAGGCCATGTCCCTTTAGAAATACTGACCTAACAATAGTACTAATCAGAAAGTATGGCATTTATAGTATCTTAATGGCATGCACCCAAAATAGATTCTAGTTATATCAGCAAGTTGACAAGCTCATATGGTACAGATAACTCTTGTAATTAATTTCTAAAAGTCACAAGAACTGTAAAGTTGGTGTGGGTGGCATTTACTTTTTATTGAAATAATAAATTGCTAGAATCACATTTATCTGGGTATTACTACAGATTTACTTGAAGGTAAATTAAATCACAATCAGAAACCTCCCAACACTGTTAGGATAAAACTGTTAATTTTCCTCTCTTATGTTAATGATTCTGAGAAGTATGGGCTCTAATTAGAACATCAATAGAGAACACACTGTGACCTGCTGGTTCTTAAGGTCTAGTGAGTGTAACTTTCTGAGGTACATTCTTTCCAAAGCACTCCCCTTAAATAGGTCACATCACTCACTATGCTGGTACCACACATTCATTAGAGAAGAACAGGACAGTAATTCCTATAATTAAAGTTGCCCAACATTTTCATAATAAAAGCATGTTCAGAGTTTCTTATAGGTTTAACAGGTTTTAATTCTCTAAAGTGAAATTTTCTGTAATCGATATCTGTATCAGAATAAGTACTTAAATTAAAAATCTAATTATTGTTTTTTAGACACATAATAAGTAATTACTCTCACTTTTCAATACTAGTGTTTGGCTCAGTTTGTAGGACATGTCTGCTTTGGGAAAGGAACTTAATTCCATGAAGACTGGAGCTAAATCAGCCATGTTGTATATCCCTGAAAATTACAGTTCTTGTGTGAATAGAAACAAGCTAATTCTTTTGGCTAAATTCTTTGCAAATTGTCTGCACCAAATGTTCTCCAGGGAAAAGGCACAGGCAAGGTCTAGAACCACACACAGACTCAGGCTGCCATGTGGACATCATGCAGCTGCCAGCACTAATGTCCAGCCCTGTAAGCTCCCAGTGGACATGCACAAAATGAAAAAAATCTTACAAAGCTATTCGAAGTGTCAGGTCATGATCAGAGTATATGCTAAAATCAGCTTTAAGTCAGATGGGATCAAATAAAAAATGCTGCAGCCCCAAGTATCTGTGGATACCATGGTTGGAGCTCTACCCTCAGGGAAAATGAGGATGACTTGTTCAGGACCATGTATAGCTCATTGACTAGTGACAAGTTTATTTAAGCCAGGGAAGCATGACAGGACCCATCTCAGGTGAAAAGCAACACTTTTAATGGTATTTTTCTTCTGCCTTGGTAGACAGAGAGTGAGAGGTTAAACAGAGCCTCCTGCTGCTTAAAGTGCCTCCTGGAATGCAGACGTGGTCTTCACTGATCTCCAGGATCCTTTAAAGATGGTGGAATGTGTCTGTTCAGTAACATGAGCCAGCTTTCAGCCCCCTCCCACATAGCCCACTGGATCCCATGGACTCATGTGGGCTGAGAGTTCTCAAGAGATTTTTTACTTGATCTTGTTTCTGAATCCTGTCTCAAAGCTCAGAGACCTGGGGAGGTCTCCCTCCACTCTCCTTGGTGGAGAGTAAGACCAGGAAAGCATTTGATGTCCCTTGGCAATTTCAGCTCTAGTTGACCTTTGGCTTTCCTAATACCATCTCTGCATGCTGAAGAAGTATTCCTATATCCCACTTCAGTAGTCTGTCCTTGCTTCCATCTCGTGTATACTTTTTTTTGTGTTCATTCACAAGTTCTGTTTACCAAGTTTGTCTCCCAACACATTTACTTATTCCTCTGATTGCTGGGACAGACTGTTCTTGTGCTTGGAGGAAGTCCTTAACAAGCTGCCAGCTCCTTTGAGCTCTTTTGTCCTTCAGAGCTAACTCTCAGAATCTCACTTCACTTGAATAACCCAAAGTCATTCTCTTGAAAGGGCTGCAGTCTGCCACTTGTCTTTGTCACTCCCCTCAGAACCTTGAACACCACAATTTCATGGTTGCTATACCCAATACGACCACTGATTATCATGTCCCCAAACATTCCTCTCTCGGTCATGAGTATCAGATACAGTTGGGTGTCCAGCTGAACTAGATGGCCTGTCTAGGAAGTGTGGTAAGAATTTGTCCCTAACACGCTTTAGAAAACACCTGGATTTCTTGTGCCCACTGTCTTGCTAATTCAACTGATAATGCAGCTTGCACTAGCAATCATAGAACTCCAAATAGTATTGTCTGATCTACAGTTGTATCCCAACCATATGATGAAGATGAACATTTATTTAAAGATAGGTATTCTGTATGTAAAGGTAGGTATCCTGTGTAGTGTGGTCAACATGCTGGAGGGAAGGGATGCCATCCAGAAGGACCTGGACAGAGTGGAGAGGTGGGACTTAGAACTTCTACAAAGCTCAACATGCCCTGGCCACAGGCACGTTGACTAATGCATAGAGACTGAAACTATGCAGTCAGGGGAGCTCTGGCGCACCAAACAAAGCAGCCAACAAAATATGGGGCACCATCAAGAGAACAAGAGCAGTAGCGTGGTTATAAACTGTACTCTTTGGACTGACACTCTGTGACCATATACCACCCTGGTGCACCTGCATTTAGAGCAGTGTGGACTTCTGTAGAGCTAGATGTCACCCAGAACAGCAAACACAGATGTGTGGGATGGAGCAGCATCCTCCCAAAAACGGAGAGTTTGAGCCTTAAGTTTGGAGAAAAGGCTCAGAAAGGTATGACCCACAACCAAAATGAATGATGTGAAGCTATGTCATGGGAGGTTTAAGCTGGATAGTAGGCAATGGTTCTCCCAGAGGGTGGTCAGGCACTGAACAGGCTCCCCAAGGCAGTGGTCACAGACCCAAAGCTGCCAGAGCTCAGGGAGCGTTTGGACAATGCTCTCAGGACCAGGGTGGGATTGTTGGGGTGTCCTCCGCAGGGCCAGGAGTCGGACTCGATGATTTCACTCAGGATATTCGATGAGTCAATGTTCAGGCTGGCAGCATCCCAGAGGAGTCATGTCCCAGAGCAGGCACTGCACGGGGATTGCTGCCCCGTGACCGGCCCCGGCAGCAGCACTGCGAGCACAGCATGTGGCACCAGGAGCAGCTCATGGCCTGCCCGCCTGGGCTCCGCAGCCACGGGAGGAGGTGC
>VZRS01005760.1:0-60340 GCA_013398055.1 Ifrita kowaldi | reverse complement strand
TCGCCCGGCCGCGCGATGCATTGTGGGCGCGGCTGAGGAAGTAAAATGGCGGACCTGGCGAACGAAGGTAGGCGGGAGCTGCAGGCGTCGCTACCCTGGCCCACACCGGCCCTGTGCCGCCGCGGGCCCGGGCCGGCCAGGCCAGGCCAGGCTAGGCTTGGCTAGGGCAGGCCGGCCCATGCCATCCGCGTTTAGGGGCGCGTCCGGGAGCGCCACCTTCCCGCGGCCGTCCTGGCCACTGTTGGGCGAGCGGCCGGACAAAGGAAGCGCCTTGGCCGGGCCACCGCGCTGTCCGCGAGGCGGGGACGGACGGGGCTAGGCTGGGGCTGCGCCCTCAGGTGCCTCCCGCGAGTCAGTGTTCCCTGGATGCGGACAGCGGGCCCGGCGCTGGGCATGGGCCCTGGAGCGCAGCAGCGAGCGCTGCGTCTCGGCCCCGGCTCTGAGCCGCTTTGTGCCCCGCCTTGTCCAGTTGCTTTTTGAAGTTACTGTCCACAATTTTCGCACCACTGTAACTGTTTCTTTTGCTTACACTCATTTTAATCTTTCTTTAGTTAAAGGATTAATAGAAGGGCTATGTAAAGCAAGGTGGGGTATCATAGTACATGCATTGTATTTTTTTTTGAGCTGAAAACATCAGAGGTCCACTAGTAAAGTGGCTTCATTTTTTCTTCTGAAGAGCATTAGGAGAACCTGGGCTGCAATACTACGGTGTTTGGGTATTCTGCCCCAAGGTGTGTATAGTGGTGTTTTAAGTGGCAGTAGGTATCTGTATTTTGCCTTTGGGAATGATAAATGTCTCTCAGTGTTTTGGCAGAAGCCAGTTTGCCCTGCTGTCTCTGTTGTTTCTCATCATTCTTCTCAGGTAATGTCAGAGGGAAAGAAATGCCCAGAGGCGGGTGGATGAAAGCGTGTGTGAGGCCCCTTCTTTCAGGACTGTTTCTTACTTTTGAACTCTGTGTTAGTGGCAATTACTGTTCCAATAGTAACGTTAAACAACAGGAAACAAATAAATGTAGGTGCAGCCTTTGAATATGAAGCCTACAAGCAGCTAACAATACAGTTAAACTTAAGTTAACAAATCCTGTGATGCAGCATGTCTTGGGCTGTTGGCTTCCAGACTCAAGATGAGTTGTCAGTGCCCGAGGAGGCATGGTAAGTGGTCTCAAGAATGGTAGTAGCGAAATCTGTAATGACTATTTGTGAGTAACTTAATGTCAGTATTTACTTTGTATATTGCCATTATAATGACCTTATAATAAATTTTAATGGATTCTTTTGTTCTTTTAGAACCAGAAGCATGGCAATAGCTGTCTTAAAAGTCATGCAAGCCCCTCACTTTCCCTCCCCTTTCTGCTGGAGAACATTGAGCTCAACAGTTTACCAATATTTATTACATCTTTTGATGACGACTTGTTTTGTGTTTCTATCTCTACTTCTGTTTTTCTGCAGGGTCTTACAGACTGTCTGGGATGGCAGGGGGAGTATGATCCCATCCTTAAGACCCTTTCCTGCCTCCGGAGAATTACCTCACCTGCAAACCTCTTTAATTTATATTCACATGTCTTTCCGGCGTTGTCACCTTCATCTGTTGCCGTTCTGTTTCTTCTTCCAATAAGCATGTGATACAATCTTTCCTCAGATGAAGCAAGATTAGCTTGCTTCGGAACTGTTGTCTCCTGCTCCTTCTAATGTCATTGACTATTGNCAAGAGCAGTAGCGTGGTTATAAACTGTACTCTTTGGACTGACACTCTGTGACCATATACCACCCTGGTGCACCTGCATTTAGAGCAGTGTGGACTTCTGTAGAGCTAGATGTCACACAGAACAGCAAACACAGATGTGTGGGATGGAGCAGCATCCTCCCAAAAACGGAGAGTTTGAGCCTTAAGTTTGGAGAAAAGGCTCAGAAAGGTATGACCCACAACCAAAATGAATGATGTGAAGCTATGTCATGGGAGGTTTAAGCTGGATAGTAGGCAATGGTTCTCCCAGAGGGTGGTCAGGCACTGAACAGGCTCCCCAAGGCAGTGGTCACAGACCCAAAGCTGCCAGAGCTCAGGGAGCGTTTGGACAATGCTCTCAGGACCAGGGTGGGATTGTTGGGGTGTCCTCCGCAGGGCCAGGAGTCGGACTCGATGATTTCACTCAGGATATTCGATGAGTCAATGTTCAGGCTGGCAGCATCCCAGAGGAGTCATGTCCCAGAGCAGGCACTGCACGGGGATTGCTGCCCCGTGACCGGCCCGGGCAGCAGCACTGCGAGCACAGCATGTGGCACCAGGAGCAGCTCATGGCCTGCCCGCCTGGGCTCCGCAGCCACGGGAGGAGGTGCGGAGGGCAAGGCCGCGCACGGAACGGAGACCCGCAACTGGCCCCGCTCCGACGACCGCGGCCGCCACCACGGTACACACGGTGCGCGGGCCGCAGGGGGCGATCGGGCCAACGGGGGCCCTGTAACAAGCCGGCCCACGGGGACGCTGCCCAGACCGCCCGCCCGGACCCGCGGGGACCGACTGAGCACCGCGCGCAGCCCGCGCGTCCGCCACNCTTTTTGAAGTTACTGTCCACAATTTTCGCACCACTGTAACTGTTTCTTTTGCTTACACTCATTTTAATCTTTCTTTAGTTAAAGGATTAATAGAAGGGCTATGTAAAGCAAGGTGGGGTATCATAGTACATGCATTGTATTTTTTTTTGAGCTGAAAACATCAGAGGTCCACTAGTAAAGTGGCTTCATTTTTTCTTCTGAAGAGCATTAGGAGAACCTGGGCTGCAATACTACGGTGTTTGGGTATTCTGCCCCAAGGTGTGTATAGTGGTGTTTTAAGTGGCAGTAGGTATCTGTATTTTGCCTTTGGGAATGATAAATGTCTCTCAGTGTTTTGGCAGAAGCCAGTTTGCCCTGCTGTCTCTGTTGTTTCTCATCATTCTTCTCAGGTAATGTCAGAGGGAAAGAAATGCCCAGAGGCGGGTGGATGAAAGCGTGTGTGAGGCCCCTTCTTTCAGGACTGTTTCTTACTTTTGAACTCTGTGTTAGTGGCAATTACTGTTCCAATAGTAACGTTAAACAACAGGAAACAAATAAATGTAGGTGCAGCCTTTGAATATGAAGCCTACAAGCAGCTAACAATACAGTTAAACTTAAGTTAACAAATCCTGTGATGCAGCATGTCTTGGGCTGTTGGCTTCCAGACTCAAGATGAGTTGTCAGTGCCCGAGGAGGCATGGTAAGTGGTCTCAAGAATGGTAGTAGCGAAATCTGTAATGACTATTTGTGAGTAACTTAATGTCAGTATTTACTTTGTATATTGCCATTATAATGACCTTATAATAAATTTTAATGGATTCTTTTGTTCTTTTAGAACCAGAAGCATGGCAATAGCTGTCTTAAAAGTCATGCAAGCCCCTCACTTTCCCTCCCCTTTCTGCTGGAGAACATTGAGCTCAACAGTTTACCAATATTTATTACATCTTTTGATGACGACTTGTTTTGTGTTTCTATCTCTACTTCTGTTTTTCTGCAGGGTCTTACAGACTGTCTGGGATGGCAGGGGGAGTATGATCCCATCCTTAAGACCCTTTCCTGCCTCCGGAGAATTACCTCACCTGCAAACCTCTTTAATTTATATTCACATGTCTTTCCGGCGTTGTCACCTTCATCTGTTGCCGTTCTGTTTCTTCTTCCAATAAGCATGTGATACAATCTTTCCTCAGATGAAGCAAGATTAGCTTGCTTCGGAACTGTTGTCTCCTGCTCCTTCTAATGTCATTGACTATTGGTAGTTTTGTTCCCTTCAGTTCCATTTTTGAGGTGTATGTTCTTTGTATAATAGTGGAAATACATGCACTTTCTGGAATTTGCATCTTTGTGCTGAAACCTGGAGAATTCCGTAGTCTTTTTACTCGCCTTATTTGCAGTCTCTATCATGGCAAGGATCTTCTCAGGTGACTGTTTTCTCCTCATTCTTAAACACATCAATTAGTTTTATTTTTCCATTGTTTAGGTGAACGCTTTACTTCCTTGTGCTCAGGTATTTTCAGTTGAATATTTGAAGTAACTATTTTGGTACTGATAATTCTTTGACCTTCTGCTTCATATTGGTCTTCTATTATTTATAGTATTTGATAGCTCAATGTTCATGTTCACGAAAAAGTGTGATTACAGCAAAGTTCTTAATGTTCCTTAATCTTGATTGATCTGTACAACAGTGCTGTCTCAATCATACTTCATTGTGAGGTGTGAAACTGATTATTCTTTGACGCATAGTAGACACAAGTACCTAGAATGAGGTTTCAGTCATTCTTCCAGACTGTTTTTGTTTGGCGTGTTTAAACAGTAGCTTTTATAGTCTCTTCATGCAGGTGAAACTCAAGATTCTTACCTGTTTGATTACTGCAACAAACCTGTTTGGCCTTGGAAAGTGCTGAGTTTCATGCTGCCTGTGTCTTCTCATCTTACTAATGCAAAGCTGTTTTAACCTGTAATTTTTACCATGACAGCCATCTTTCAGTTCATTGATTGGTGTTTTTGTTTCCAACAGTATATTAGTTATCTTTACCTTCTAGGTTCTGATGTGTCTCTTGAACTATTGAATGTCTTAAATCACCACTGAGCTGTCAGTACTGCCTCCAAGTAGCCATTCTACCAACGTCCTTTGCAACTTCAAACTGTTTTAATGGATGATCTTTCTGTGATGCATTTCTTCAAAGCTACAAGTGTTTCCTCTAATAATTACTTCATTTTTTTCATTCTTACTGTTCCTCAAATCTTTTTCAGTCACTTGTCTTTGCTTCTGTTGAGTAGGTGAAACGGTTGGCCATCATTCTTTATATTGGAGTGATGGCCAACTGTATCTTGACAGAAGAATGTTGTTGGTTTAAGGAGGTCCTCTACTGCATGGAAGGGGGATGAACGATGAGTCCTAGTCCCACTTTCCAAAGAAGTTTGTACTGTGAAGTTTCCTAGAAACAGATCCTGGTCTTGGCATTGCCTGTCATGGTGAGAGATGAGCTGATAAGTGTGAAGCTAGTAAAAAGGAGGAGAGAGTAGCTTCTCCCTAGCTGTGTGAAGTTGATCGACTTTGCTGCAAAGATTTAGTGACATTGTGGTAAAGGTTTCGGGGACTTCATTGTGAGGGTGATTATTGAAAACCAGGATTTTAGAATGGTAGGCACAGTTGTTATTGGTACTAATGTGTAAAGCAGTTACTAAATGTTCTTAGAAACTTTCTTTGAAGTCTTTGGTACTTCACTGCCACATGAGTGAAGTGACAGTTTTAAGACGATCCAGCTAGAATACCAAAGAGAACTAGCAACTTCCTGTCGGTCCCACATATTCATGAATGCTTCTCATTAACATGCAGCTAATACACAACTAGTAATTTGCTTTTCTATAAATTACTGCTGAAGCTGCACTTTCAAGACAACAGGATCCCCTTGTGTGGGGAATGAATTACTCTACATTTTCAATGTCTGAAAGGTGATACAAATTTTTCTCAGGGCTAAAATTTGATGGATGTGTTCACATTTCCCTTCAGGAGGTGTCTGCAACTTACTTGGCTTTATGAAATTGCTGAGCATACAGTTCACAATCATAACAGGTTTACTGTATGTAACTGCCTTAAATTAATTAGAGGCTAGAGAGCAGTGCTGCAGGAAGGGACCTGGGGGTCCTGGTCCTATAGCAACTTGGATCTGAGTCAGCAGTGCCCTGGAGCAGGACGGCCAACTGTGTCCTGGGGGCATCAGGCCAACTTGGTGCGGGAGGGGATTGTGACTCTCTGTTCTGCATTGGGGCAGCCTCACCTTGAGTTCTGGGGGCAGTTTTTGGCACCACAGTATAAAAAAGACATTAAGCTAATAGAGAGTGTCCAAAGAAGGGCCACAAGGATGGGGAAGGGTCTAGAGGGGAAGCCGTATGAGGAGCTGCTGAGGGCACTTGGTTTGTTCAGCCTGGAGAAGGGGAGACTGAGGGGAACCTCAATGCGATCTTCAAGCTCCTCATGAGGGGAAGCTGAGGGGCAGGTACCAGACTCTACACTCTTGTGACCAGTGACAGAGCTTGAGGAAACAGCATGAAGCTGAGTCAGGGGAGGTTTAGGTTGGATACTGGGAAAAGGTTTTCCACCCAGAGGGAGGTTGAGCACATAAGGCTTCTCAAGGCAGTGGTCACAGCGCTAAGCCTGAGTTCAAGAAGCTTTTGGACAGTGCTCTGTCACATGGTGGCCTTTTTGGGGTGCCCTGTGCAGAGCCAGGAGCTGGACTCAATGATCCTGATGGGTCCCTTCCAACGCAGCATATTTTATGATTTTATGAAATGCACAGAAGGTGAGCAAACTCAAGTAGTTCCTTTCAAACTAATCAGTATCATTTCTTTGCCAGACTTGTAGGATGCTGACATTGCTTCTGTGCTGTTTTGGGGTGGAGGTTGCCCTGTTTGTTTATTCTACTTGTCTCATGGTAGCTTTTGGACAGAGGAACGTCTGCTGTTACTTTGAGGGGAAAATGTGGCATTCACCACTTGCTCTGTTTGCAGACTCTAGCAACAAGATCTTTTTTTTCCTCCATGGTGACTTCAGATGGATTAGTGGCTGCAAAGTTAGGCTGAGTGACATGTCCTAATAATTCACACCCAGACACCTTAAAGATATAGTTAATTGACAAGATAGAGCTATCTAAATGCTTTAATATTTTGTTAACGCTTTTCGGAATTCTTTATAAATATTTTATCTACATTGCAAAGTAGTTGGCCAGCCTCATGGCTTTCTTTTTCCTCTCATATGAAAATAAGCTACTCTTTTCTTTTCTGACTTGTAACATTTGTGGAAGTATCTCTTTTCCCCTCATCAATTCTATTCATCATGACATCATTTGTGAAGTTTGGCCATAAATGATCCAGTTGTGTTTCTCGTTCTTTCTGATATGAAGTATATCTGGATTTTGCTTGTGGAGGTCTTTTCTGCAGATCAGCTCTTGGTGTGGCAGCTTGCTTTTTGCTTTGAGTCTATTCTTAGCTATTGAATAAGAATCTTGTGTTGTTATCAACACCTTTAGAATTTTATAGTGCTGCAAATTGTCTGTATCTCTTCATACGTTACATTTAGCGCGATTATTCTGCTCTTCGTAATGTAAATGGTGAAAAAATCCCCAAGAACATTTTTTGTGGCCTGCAATGTTCCAATAAGCATAATTAAACCTAACTTTGAACTTTTATTTTCTTGACTCTCAGGTAAGTGTTTTATAAGTGATAAATTACCACTCTTGAGTATTTTCAGTCAGTTAACAGCCTAATTGCTGTTCTTTTGAACACTCGTTCGTTGTTTGAAGGTCCGGTACACTTTTTCTCTCAGGTGATGTATTACAGTTGGAGTAGCTATTTTCAGCTTGTATGCTTCTGGTGTCAAAGAGTGCTTCTTGAAATCCAAGCAAGGACTCATTTGGCAAGAAGTTGCACTGCAGTTTGGGGTTTTTTTCCCTGCCTCATGTAGTTTTCCATGTGATCAGGAGCCATTGCATTTCTAAATGTAATTTGGAGTAAATTTAAAAAGAAAAAATGTTTGAAACATTGTAGTTCTTAGCTTTAAAAATAAATTCTCTTAACGACGTGGCTACAGCAGATCTGGTGAGGTCTTGAAATTGTTTTCATGACATGGTTCCTTCTAAAATTTAAAGATTAATGTGAATCACCAAGGTATTTGATTATCTGGGTTGCATGTCCTGTGAGGAGACTGGGTTTGTTCAGCCTAGAGGAAAGAAGTCTTCAGAGAGGCACATTTGGGGCTTATCAGGGTCTGTGAGGAGGTTATTAGAGAGACAGACCCAGGCCCATCAGAAACAGCGTATGTTGGAAGGACAAAAGGTGAAAGGTGGAATTAGATGTTCAGGCTGGAAATAGGGGAAAGGTTGGGTTGTTGTGGTAGTGGTGGGGTTTTTTCACCGTAAGTACAGTCAAGCAGTAGAAGAGATTACCCCGGGAGGCTGCTCAGCTTCCATCCTTGGATGTTAAGACCAGGCTGGATAACCTGATTAACCTGGCATAACAACATAACTGACCTTACTTGAAGCAGGAGATCAGACTAGAGACCTCGAACCTGAATTATGCTGTGCCCTTATGGTAGAGGCACCATGAGCTCAGCAGTGAAGATGGTGACTGATTTTTTGGCATTTCTCAATGCTGTGCCATGAGATATACTCTGTGAGCCTGAGAACTCTACAGAGATACACACTCCTGCAGGTGTTTCTATTTTCATAAGAACTGTAGAATGGTTTGGTTTGGAAGAGACCTTTGAAGACATCTACCATCTACATACCACACCCCCCTCCCCCCCTCCCCACAGTGTTCAGGGACACCTGCCACTAGACCAGGTTGCTCCAAGCCCTGTCCAGTCTGGCCTTGAATGTTGGCAGGGATGGAGCACCCACAGGTCCAGGAAGTAACCTGTGCCAGGGCCTCACCACCCTTGCAGGGAAGAATTTCTTCCCAATATCTAATCTAAATTTACCCTCTGTCAGTTTGAAGCCATTCCTCCTTGTCCAAAGTCCCCCTCCAGCTTTTTTGGAGCCTCTCTAGGCCCTGGAAGGGGCTCTAAGGTCTCCCCAGAGCCTCCTCTTCTCCAGGCTAAACACCCCCAGCTCTCCCAGCCTGTCCCCTGAGCAGAGGGGCTCCAGCCCTTGAGGCAGCTCCATGGCCTCCTCTGGAGTGTCTTCAGCAGCTTCACATCCTTCTGATGTTGTTCCCCAGGGCTGGAGGCAGCTCTGCAGGTGGGGTCTCACCTGAGTGGGGCAGAGGGGCAGAATCCCCCCCTCCCCTGCTGCCCACGCTGGGTGCTCAGCCCAGCACAGGGGGGGTTTCTGTGTGCCAGTGCCTGTGGCCAGGATATGTTGAGCTTCTTATCCACCTGCACCCATGAGTCCTTCTCCCCAGGCCTTTTCTCAATCCATTCTCTCCTCAGCCTGTGTTTATGCTTGGGATTGCCCTGACACGTGCAGGAGTCGCGCTTGGACTTGTAGAAGTTCATAAGGTTTGCACAGTCCCTCCTCTCCAGCCTGTCCGGATGGCATGCCTTCCCTCCAGCACATCAGCCACACCACACAGCTTGGTGTCATTGGCAGACTTGCTGTGGAGGCCCTCAATCCCACTGTTCACGTCACCAACAAAGGTATTAAACGTTGCTGGTCCCAAACTTCATCTCCACTTGGACACTGAGTTGAGGACTGCAACTCTGGGTGCAACCACCGGCCAATTCCTTATCCAGGGAGTGGTCCATCTGTCCAATTTAGAGACAAGGATCTCCTGTGGGACAGTGTCAAATGTTTTGCACAAGTCCAGGTAGACTGTCAGTTGCTCTTCCCTTGTCCACCAACACTCTAGCACAATCATAGAACTCCACCAAATTTGTCAGGCATGGTTTGCTGTAAGTGAAGCCATGTTTCCTCTCACCAATCACCACCTTATTTTCCATGTGCCTTAGCACAGTTTCCAGGAGGGTCTGCTCCACGATCTTGCCAGGTGCAGAGGTGAGGCCGGCCAGCCTGTAATGCCCCAAGTCTGCCTTTTCTCCCTTTTTGTAAAGGGGGCTATGTTTCCCCTTTTCCAGTCACTGGGAACTTCCTCAGATGGCCACGACTTCTCAGTGAATGGAGAGTGGCTTAGCCACTTCCTCTGGCAGTTTCCTTAGCACTCATGGATGCATTTCATCAGTTCCCATGGACTTGTGCACCTTCAGCTTACATAGATGGTCTCAAACCTGTTGTCTTATAGCAGGTGGTCCTTCATTGTGCTAGTCCCTGCTGCTTTTTCCTTTTATAACTTGGGTGGAGTGTTTGGAGCACTTCTTGGTGAAGACAGAGTCAAAAATTGAGTACCTCAGCCTTCTCCATAACCACAGTAACCGGGTCTCCTATTTCCTGCTGGAGAAGGCTCATGTTTTCCCCAGCCTTTCTCTTATCATCAATGTATCTATAGAAGCTTTTCTTTTTTGCCCTTAACCCCTTGGATTTTTTTCAATAATGAGTCATTTCATGCTGCAATAAAGGTCTGACAGCTCTTGGCTGCTAGAGGTGCACCAGCTGCCGTGGTTGCATTAGTGCGAATGGATGTTTTGTCTGGCTGTGAGAAAGGTGGTTCACATGGGAGAGTTTGCTGCAGCTACTAGTGGTCACGTATCTAGGTTAAAAATCTCATATTAAATAGTATATATGACTTGAAGATGGTATCTCTGCATGAGCTATTGAGGTAGTATTTTCTGTTTCTGCGTTCTGATTTCCACAGCTTGTGAAGGAAGCTCAGCAGGTTTATTAGTACATGTTTTTCTGACAGCACATGGAAGTTTATTGATAGTTAATGACTTGATGGTAGAATATATTAAAGAAATTTAGCCTGTGAAAGCCAGCTCTTGAGGTTTTTGTAGTTATTCATGCAGGTTGAAATACCTGTAATGTGAATAAACTGCAGGAAGGAGTTCTGTGGATTCAGTTGGTTTTCAGTTGTGGATTCAATTTGATTTGACAGCCTTAAACCACTCAGGTTTGTATGAGTTCCAGATCTTGAGATTGGAGAGGTGCTGTCTCTGATGCTAATTACTGAAGGTTTGCTTTCCTTCTTGCATGCTTGGGCTTTATCTGAACACTTTCATCAAGACTGACTTGGTTAGAAAATTGACATTTTTTTCTCCAGCTTTTTGTTTCGCCATGTTTCTGTCTGCTTCTCTGAAGAAAAAAACAAGTCTGTTCCTCAGTTTTTAAGAACTATGTGCTCTGACTGCTCCTCTCTTGGTGAAGGAGATCTCATGTTCTCTTATATGCATTCTTCCTGAAGTTTGAAGGTTGAGGCATTTTCCTTCATCTGTCATGCTTTATTTTCTTTTTAAGTTGCTGACAGTTTTGTGGACCTGGCAGATCCATTTTATCATAGGTCATTCTTCAGACACCCTGGTGGAACAAAAGCGTGATTGAGAACATGACCGTGTGGCCCGGAGTTTGGCCAGTACACATAACAGTGGAATTCTTGTTTTGGACCAGCACTTGACTGGAAAAACTGAAGAACTACCTAACATCTGCATTTTTGATCTGCAAAAATACAACCTGGTATGAGGGTTCTTCATTTGATAAGGAAACATGGTATGTGTAAGTGTACGAAAAACATTAAGTGCTAGAGAGGTCTACATAAATGCATTTAAAAACATCACTAGAAGTAGGAAGCAAAAGCTGGATGTTTAAATTGGAAATTTGACGCTAGAATTTTTTACCAAGTGTGGAAATGGATGATTGAGGGCAGTAATACTTTGCTTTTGATGTCTTCAATGAAAACATTTACCCAAAATTTAAATAAGGCTTAGAAAAATATGTAGTGTTTAATGAAGGTGGTCAGATTAGGCAGTCCAGTGATTCCTTCTTGCCTTGGGCTAGACTTAAGGAGATGTTTCCAGTGGTCTTGTTGCAGACTTCAGAAAGGACACAATGAACAAGTGTTCCCTGTGTCTGTTCCAGAGTAAGCTCTGGCACAGTTGGTAGCTGTGAGTGCCTGTTGTGTCATTGTCATTCCTGACCCTGTCAGTTGGTCTCACAGTCAACAAGAGCAGTAGAGATTCTTGGACCTTGAGTACAGGAGGACTGTGTTCCTTCGGTGGACAAAAACTGTCAAATGTTGCACAAGTGTTCCCTTTTTCAGGCTGACTAACAGGCCTGGCCACAATTTGCTTTATTAGATCCTTTTGCCATTCTCTTTTATCACATCTGGACACAATCTCAAATAGTTGGGTTTTTTTTCACTTTCTTTTGTTCTTTGATCTAATTTTTTTTTTTCCTGGGAGCTTTCTGCTGTTCCCGGCATCTGTCTTCTTTTTTCCTGAGTGCTTAGTTTTCAATTACTGGACTCCATCTCCTATTTTGTTGTGTTACTTTGCATCAATTTCTCTGGCTATCCATTCCATCTTTCCTCCAGCTGTCCCATGCTTTCTCTACACTCTGCATTGTTGTTGGATCTGTTTTTCTTTGTTTGCTTTCTTCTCTCTCAGTACTTCAATCAATTATGCAGTAGACAGACAAGTGGTGTTTTTGTTCAGTTTTCCTTGGTATTTGTGGAATTTGGTGCAGGAGTCTCTTGTAAGGTGTGCGTGACACAATCAAGTCCCACATTCTGGTAGATCTCCATATTGACTGGTTTGGCAGAGAGCATGCTACTTCCTGCTGTAGCAGTAGCGCTAATGAGCATTAAAGTATACCACATGGTATCAAGAAATAACTGTCACTTTGAAGTCAAGGGTTAAAAGCTTGGCCATTGCCTAAGTGAAGCCTCCCACAGGCAGGTTATACTGAGGCCAAGGGAATGAAAAGGGTTCCCTGGCTTGTTTCAGCACACTCTGGTTTTTGGGACAGGTATCACATTTAAGGGTCTGTATTGTTTTCACTTTTGAAATGGATTGTCTGCATTGCTCTTATTAATAAGCATTTTTTAAGATTCAACAGTATTTGATGGATAGATAAACTTAAAAAATAAAGGGGAAAAAAGAGCAGACAAAATGTCGTAAGTAGCTTAATTTCTTGATTAATTTTACCTTTTGTAGAACAAGTTATGCCAGTCTTGCAAGATCAGTCTTGCAGTGTTTTCGGTTTTGCTGGGTTATCCCTTTGAGTTAGATCCTCAGAAAAGTAGAAAGAGGCTCTTCCACCCTCATAATTAATTGCACAGTTCTTGTAATAATTTTCATAATTTTGTGTACGTCAACTAAAGTTTCACTTTTTCAGCCAAACTGATCTGGCACTAGCAGTTCCGAAATGGACAGTTTAGTCCCTTTTTCCTTATATGGGTGATCCAAGTACTTTACTGATGCAACTGATTTATGGAGGATTTTGTGATACTGTTCTTTTTTTAGGTGCAAGGTAATTCTTCCTGATGGCTTTTTTTTAATGGTAGCCTCTCAAGTTCTGAAAGGTTTAAAATTTTTAATTTTCTTAGATGTCTAGACTTGTTTATAAGACTGGATAATTGCAAAGGTGGAACTTTTTGGCTGATTTCTTTGCAAATCTAGCTCTCCCTAAATCCCATTTTCCAGACTGAAATATCATACTCATCTATATCCCTACCAATATACAGGAGGGCTGCTGACTGCACGGTGTGCATGCAGCTTCTCTCCAAATACAACTCACACACAAAGTGCATCAGCTTGTTGAACTCTCAGGAATTCTCACCTCTGCTTTATCACACACACTCCCTCTGTGTGTGTATACTTTTGTTATTCAGGACACTGAGGTAGTTGTGAAATCTCGAAGGACAATGGAAACATACATTCATTCTAGACATTAACTCTGTTCTTGTAGGCTAGATGCTGATGTGCTTATTTAGAAAATAGCATCCTGCTAGTAGTTGATTCAGAGCTTTAAGATGAAAGCACATGTGCTCTTAAATTATGCAGAAAAGACAGATTCCTCTGTAATATGTGTGAAATATGTGGTTTGAATTTTAGACCTGCAAATACTGATTTAGGACCTTTCTAAACTTTTCAATGATAATGAAATACAAGTGTAATCAAATGTCAGTGTTAGGTCACCTTTAAGAAAAGGGTATGCAGGGGTGCACAGCAAACTCCCTTTTCATTAATGCGTGACAATGGGGAAGGAAAAGCATCTGTTCAGCTAGTGAACTGCTGCAGCAAAGGGTCTTTTCCATCTGATGTACCGAAGTATGGTACTAGCTTGAAAGTGATCTGGAGGAGAAACACGAATAGCTTTTAGATATTAGTTGTGTTATTCGCCTTAAAACACTCATTTTTACTTTTGGAAATCAAGTCCTTAGAAACCTGTGTTACCAGGAACTGGTAGAAGCAATATGCGTAACTGAGATTTAACCGGTTTAGGGATTCATTGTTGGTAAAAGCATCATAGAAGATAACATTTTCATAGTAGTCAGTATGAATGTGGTTGGAAAAAACCCCAATGATTTCTCTTTTTACAGAAAAACCTGCAATTGCTCCACCTGTCTTTGTATTTCAGAAGGATAAAGCACAGAAGGTAAGGAGATATTGATACTTTTTGTTCTGTTTTGTTCTTAGCCCTGACTCCTTCCTTCCATGGTGATCAGCCCTTTGTCTGTATTGTCTTGGAGATGGCTAATCGAGCATTAACATCATTAATGGGCATAAAGCAAGCAGGTACTGAAGGGCTAAAAGTGGGAAGATGTATGATAGTTTCACAATACAAGTAGCTCTTCAGCCAGAAGATGGACCAATATGGGAGAAAAAGTATTATGAAGGTGTATCTTGAACTTGTGGCGGAGGAGTGCTGGCACTTGAGTTGCGTGACAAAGCTACAAAATTTCTTTTTCTGATCATAGGATTAAGATAAAGTGAAGAAAACTGGTCTAGATTATTGCTCTTCACCTCAGGGTATTTAAATGTCTCTCATATCTTTGGTTAGTAAGCTGTGAAGTGTCTAGTTTCCTTGGGAAATAGTAATTCTGTTCCCTCAGCTCAATATACTATGGTCTTTAATTCTGTCTGGTTAATAGTAAAAGCTATTAAGATTTATGGGGTAAAGAAATCAAGGGTACTCTTGTTTCTGTTGAAGATGGTGGGAACCAAGAGAAGTGTATGATACACTTTCTGTTGGATCACTGGATTGTTTTGTTACCTGTGGGGTCAGAAATGTTTGAATTGAAATACTGAACCACTTTTCAGTTGATAACTTTTCTCTGGTTTGAAACAAGTTCCAGACTCAAGTTTTCTCACAGGTTCAGTAGGCATATTCCTCAGCAGGAGCTTGAAATCTTTTCTCAGCCTGGAAAGGATTTAAGTCTGCTGTCCTCCTAATATTAGCTAATCAAATTAAATCTGCCGGAGAATAAGTACTCTCAAGACATTCTTTAAGTTACATTTTTTACATTGACTGTTTACATATACCTTGGGATGAAGGGAGTGGTAGTGTTTGCACTACCAATTTTGATCATGTTTCCTTTTAGGAAACAGCTCCCAGTCACCCACTGTTGCTTGGACTGTTCTGAAGTCCCTTCTGAGTTGCATCGTGGTGAGTGTTCTCCACAGGTGTCGTTTAGCCTGGCAGTGATGATCATAGCAGTGTGCAGTCCAGGCAGAGTGACATGGTCCTGCATCCTTTTTTGCTGGCCTGGTCCTTACATGCCAAGATGGCAGTTCTTGTGCTCTCAAGTTCCTTCATGTTGTACCTTTGCTTCTGCACCCCTCCAGCGGCCTGCACACTCCATGCCTTCAGCATTAGGCTGTGCAAGCTCCTGCATAGGGCTGTGAGACAGATCTGTTGCACTCTAATAGGTCTCAACAAAATATTTTTAAAAATATATTAATTAAAGGCATAATGTATTTTGGGGCTGGTAGAGAGGATCCAGGGAGGGAGATCTGTGATTTAGTCTTCCCAGCTGCCTCTGAGGATGCTGAGGTGGTGCTGAACAGGTAGCTGTATTCAGGACAGCCTCTGTCTGGGCACAGACAGAAAGTCTGGCTTTGTTTTGTGGAGGGTCTGTGGGTTCCTGAGCATCTTGAAGGCACAGGAGTTCGAGATAACTTATAAATTGATCTGAATGCTAAGTGGTGGTGGTGCTGTCAAGGGGGCTAGCCACTGTTGCTTTGGGCATGAAGTAAGTCCGGCTTGGCTGGGGAATAGGGATTGTTCCTTGAAACAGATCAGAGAGTCTGATAGTAGCATCTGTCAGTTAGTTGCCAATTTTCAAAGTAGTAACAGACATAAATGCTTATGCTAAACTGTGTATTATGTGAAGATGTAGGATTTTTTTAGAGGGGAAGGGGGAGTGGTTAGTAATTTTAGTAGCTTTTATTGTGTATTTGACACTGCAGAGAAGGACTTGTAGAAGCATCAGTGCTGTGCTTCTTGCAGTTTGATTAAATAAAGAGCTTGTTGCTCATGCTAGTAGGTGTTTTTTGTAGTATTGATACAATAGTAGTACAGTCAGAACATGATGCTGTGAGCCAAAAGTAACAGCCGCTTAATCTACGGTGTATATATCAGAACCTAGCATTCAGGCCAGTTTCAATAAACTTAATTAAGGAAAAGTGCCTCAGGTTACATACCAGTTGAGCTCTTTTACTGTATTTTCAGAAAGACTTAATAGCTAAATATTCCCAATAAGAGTTAACTCTGTTACTGTTTCTGTAAAGTGCATTGCCTACCACAAAAGACTATCCTTATTAAAGTTAACAAGGAAATCCTGTAAACAGAGGAGTTTTTCCTAGAGCAATGTTTTGAAGAAAATGCAGAAATAACTTCAAAATAGTTGTCAAACAACACACTACTTGAATATGTAATTTCTCTATGTAAATTACAATTTTAATTTAGCAAAATGTCTAGTCAAGTCACTTCTTTCTGTAAGCAAAAGTGTTAGTGGAGGCTTTTAAGTGCTGACTCAGCAGTCTGACAGTAAGCTGAGGGGGAGAAAAAGCATTGCATTGTGTATTCAGTTAACTGACTGTGATGGTTGTTTATATGTTTGACGAGGGTTTTTCCACATGAACCTGGACATCCTGAGCAGAATTATTTCATTGCAGCATCTACAGATCATCTCAGTATTACAGCTGGGTTGATACAATTCAGCAGTCTTACTGACTTTTCTGGAGCTAACAGTGTCTACTATTAAGTTAAACAACATTCTTTTTCCAGAAATCTTGACTTAAGTTTGTGCTTGGAAGGTGTCAGACATGGTGGGTCATACCAACATAGGACACACTTGAGGCTTGGGGGAGAGCGGCTGGAAAGCTGCCTGGTGGAGGAGGACCTGGTGGGTGCTGATCAACAGCAGCTGAACTTGAGCCCAGGTGATCAAAAAGGCCAATGGCACCTGGCCTGTACCAGCCATAGTGTGGCCAGCAGGACCAGGGCAGTGACCATCCCCCTGTGCTGAGCACTGGTGAGGCATTTCAAATTCTGGGTTCAATTTTAGGCCCCTCATGACAAGAAAGTAATTGAAGGGCTGTAGCATGTCCAGTGAAAGGAGCAGAGCTGGGGAAGGGTCTGGAGCACAAGGCTGGTAAGGAGCAGCTGAGGGAGCTGGGAGGGCTCAGCCTGGAGAAAAGGAGGCTCAGGGGGGACCTTCTTGCTCTCTACAACTCCCTGACAGGAGGGTGGAGCCAGGTGGGGGTCAGGCTCTGCTACCAGGGAGCAGGGACAGGATGAGAGGAAATGACCTCAAGTTGTGCTGGGGTGGTTTAGGTTGGATACTGGGAATTTCTTCACTGAAAGGACTGTCCAGCCCTGGCCCAGCTGCCCAGGACAGTGGTGGAGTCCCCATCCCTGCAGGGATTGAAAAGCTTGGGTGGATGTGGCACTTGGGGACATGGCTTAGTGGTGGACTTGGCAGTGCTGAGGGAATGGCTGGACTCTGATCTTGGAGGAGTTTTCCAACCTGAACAATTATATGGTTCTATGATCTTTTTTCCATTAGAAATTGGAAAATACTCAGCATGTTCTACGACAAAGTTCATACTAGTCTGGAAACGAATTTTTTAACTGGATCTTCCAGCTAAGGATGTATATATACTTGAATAAAACATCAGAACTTGCAGTTTGACATGTTTATTTAGAGGGGACAAAAAGTGTATGGTGTTCGTAATGCTGCCTCTTAATTTTACTTTCAGTAAGGAGGTTTGAGTTGTTTTGTTTTGCAGTTAAAGACAAGATTAGTCTGTCCTTGTTTTCAATTTAGGTGTCAATTAATGATGGATGTCAAGTTGGCAGTTACTAAATTTGAGTGAGTCTGCATTTTCATGATTTTCACGTCTCCTTAACTCTTTGAGAACTATTTTTACAATGTGTGATATATAGTCTTGCAAATGTCTGAATAGTAGTGCTGCTATTCATGTTTCTAACAAGCAGATTTTCTAGTGCTAACACCAGTTGGAAAATTGCATCAGCTTAAGACTCAAACTGTTGAGATCTGAAAGTAATACAAAGTCTGAACCTTGCTATGTTAGGCATAGAGTATTTCTGTTACTCCATTATCTATCCAAATAACTTATTAATGAGCTAAGCTGTGCTTTTCATAGCACTGTCTAAATTAAATATTTAAATTGATGGATACAACTTATATACGTGCTTAATGTTAGACACTTGTTTGACTTGTGTTTCTGCTCTGAAACTGACTTTAGCTTTTGTCATAAAACCATTTCGTGACAAGTTTCTGGCCATAGGTTACTTGTAATTTTCTGACATTAACTTTTAACATGCATTTCTGAGGTGAAAGTATTTTGTCATTTTTGGATTGACACATTTTTAAGCAGGTATAATAGCTCAAAAAAAATTCAATCAGTAGCAGTGTAAAGAAACACTTTGTCCAAAAATGTTTTTAAAGTACTGTCATTTGTTCTGCAAGTGTGAACTTTGATAATCTGGTTGTTACTGATTGTCATCATGTAGGATTACTATGACCTCCCTAGTCACAGGTATAGGAAAAGGTAGATTCTCCACTCGGATTTTAAAAATTTTTGCTCTTGAAAACACCACTGTTTATGATGTAGCTTGCACCTTGTCCTCTTCCCTCCACCTGCCTGGATTGGGGTATTGGTTGAATATAGAAAAGAACACTTTATTTCTTGTTTGTTGTATAACTAGTTTTGATCGGTCTACTGCTTTCCATATGTGAATTGATAGTGGTGATCTTTTAAGAATGACTCTGAAAGAAGGTAAGTTATGTGATACTTGGGTCATGTTCCATACCAAAGTGGTACTAGAAGTTTAAGGGGTAACTGGGTCCTAAATGCAAAGGTTCTGGAGTGAATAAGGGGTTATGCTGTTAAATTGTTCTAGCTGTCATCATGGTCTTAACTATGGAGTTTTAAAAATAGATACAGAGTTGTAAAAATGATGTAGGTGATCAGAAGATGGCATTCCCAGATAGCCTGGAGAGCAAAATCATGAGTTTAAAAAAAATTTTTTTTTAGATGATATGTAAAGTAGGGGTTAGTTGAAGTCCTGCTCTGATGCAGTGTTATTTGGAAATCTTGGATTTTGGTGGTTTGGGGAGGCGGATGACTAGAAAAGGTTCTTCGTGCTGTGGCCATGACACCACAGATGAGGTTGAGTAAAGCTCTATATGTTTTTTATTTTTTGAACAGCTCTTTTGTAGAGCCTGATCCACCAATTTTCAGACATTTCTCTAACAGTACGAGAGCAAAGTTAAAAGAAAATCCGCCAGTGCTAATCAGAAACCTAGAAACAGGGCAGAGAGAGAACTGTGAATGAAGTAATTTGTGTATGGAGAGGCAAACCATTCCCTTTCCCAGTCCGGCTCAGCATTGTTAGCATGGCTGCCAAGAGGCTTTGTTAGGATACCCAGCTGAACTGTGTTGTAAGTCCATAGTATACTTAAGGAGTTAAAATTTATGCTTAAGAGCTCATAAATGTGAATATATTGCTGTACTTAAAAGAACAGTCTTGAAGGTGGAGAGACAGTTGTGCAAGACAAAGCTTGGAGGAATATAGAGAGGCTGATAAAGTCAAAGGCTGTTAGGCATACAAGCAAGAGTTGTCCTTGGCTCTAAGCAGCTAAAAAATGTGAAAAGATACACTGACTGTAGTCTTTTTAGGCCATTGGATAGGGGTGCTAGGGTGAGGAAAATGAGGAAAGGAGTTGCAAATAGCTCAGCTTAGAATTGGGAAGAAAAGCCGGTCCAAGAGTGCTTGTGCCAGTCTTTATTGAAAAAGAATATTATTTCCTTGCCTGTATTTGGTGATTGTAGTATCGTGTGAGTCTTAGCTTTTAAGTATTCCTTCATGTCTCTCCTTACTTCTGCAATGCAGACGAAGCCAAATCTCCAAATAGACTTAGATGTATTTAGTCTGAGCGTGTTATTTTTAGTTTTAATAAAATAGATGTTGTTTGATCTGGCTGAGCAAGGTGAATCTGTGTAGGTGGCTTCCTAACATTATTCATCTCTCCCTTGATCTTTGCCATAGTGTTTGAGAGACAGGAACAGGTTTCTGTCAAGTTCTCCCGAGAACTGTCTTTTATAAGGAATGTTTTATGTAGAGAGGAGGAGGCTAAAGGATAGACACATTTCTCAGACAAAACATTCCAGCAAAAAGGAAGAGAGTGAACTGTTCACTAGCTCTAGAGAACTTCCAAGAAGAGCTTAGATCAGAATTCATGAAGCCAAGAGACTAGGAAACACTTTCAATAGTATGCATGACTAAGGATTAAAATTAATTTTAAGAGTTCGCAGTTTCTTTTGGATATGCTTTTTTGAGAACGGCTGTACAAACTTCTGCCTGGAGCAGTTCTGGTTTGAGAAATCCTTGAATCCTTTGTTGGTCTTGTCTTCCATGACTTAAACCACACACTATTCACAAAATTCTGAAACTTGCAGTCGTTTTTGATTAATATATTTTTTCTAATATAATTTTATATTTTTTATGTATTTATAAATTGGCCATGAAATTCTTAGCTTGGATTCAGATTTTTCTTCATGGAAGTGGTGATTTGCAATAACTATTTTTTGTTTGTTTCTTTTGTGGGTCTTGAAGCAGATATTCCAGTGTCGCTTAGGATAGAAATCAGATTTATGCTTATTTCCACTTTTTGAAATGCTTGACGCCAAGTATTTCAAGTATTATAAGAGTTACTAAAATCTGTTGGACATTTACTTAGCCTACTTTAATATGTTCTAAACTGTGTCGATATAAATTACTTGCAAAATATGTTGTCATTTTCACTTGTGAGTGTTTAGCACAAGTGCGTATTAAATGTTCTTGCCTCCTCTTCATTATTAGCAATTTTTTGAACTGTACCTAGAATTCAGTGTAGATTTCTGGTAAGGCTCTTTTTTGCATATATTGTAAGTGCTATGGCCAGCTCCAGGCAGCCTTTTCCTTCTGTTCTCCCCAGACGAAAAGGTAAGGATAGGTTGCTGGACTGCTAGATTTTATTAAATGTTTGGTGACAAAATGTTTCTTTAAGTCTTCTCATTCTGTGGGATTTTAAGTTAGTGCTTGGGTCTGTTATTAACAACTAAATATTAAAGCCAGATAATTTTGACAGTACAGAAACCCAGCATCCTGAACTTTTACCTGACATCCATAGTATTATCCCCAGTAAATATTTTTTGACTATTTTGAGCTTTAATTATAGTAACTTCTTGCATGATAAAATTTCATGTATTGCTGGCTTTTAATAATTGCTTCTGTTATGAGGACAGGACAAGTGTTACTTGAAGAACTTGGGGCTCTTAAGATGTTAAGTGCTGCTGTTTATTTTTGAGGCTTTTGCTTACTTTCTTGCGTGGACCTGGGCAATGATGAGCATTTTTAGTCTCTTTTTTTTCTACCAAGTGTTTTCTGGGAGCAAGCCAAGGTTGTGTGCTTTTGAGTGCCATCTTCTCCTTAACTGCTTGATTCTTCAGATACTTCAGCATAAGGTGCAGGGAAGCTCAGCCCACAGATTGCAAGTGGAAGCACATCCTTGGACTGCATGTTATCCACGGACTATAACATAGTCCTTAATCACAATACAGTTGTTCATGCTCAAAGCCTTTTTAACTTTTTCGTTCTTCAGACGTGTGCAGAATATGATAATGCTTAATTTTTGTTGTACAAGCAGGGATGTGCAGCGTTAAATGATGTGAAGGAATGAAACGTCTGTGGCAGAAGTTCAGCAAATACCAAATCCCATTAGGGTGCACTAGTTATCCTGTTACTTCCCTCCTTGAAATAGATTGAAACTTGCTAATTTATGAAAAAAAGCATTGGTGTTTTTTTTCAGGTAATTCACTGTCATGTGAATATGAAAGGATCCTGTGCCTTGTGTGAATGCTAAAACAATTAATTTCTGGGAGAATTTTATAACCAACCTCACCTCCCTCAAACGTGGGCTGAAGAGGCAGTGAAGGACACTTATTACAGTAATTGTCTGATTTATATGTCTGAATCTGTGGGTAAAAGCTATCAACTGTCCTTCAGTCCTTGAGAGAGGGGAGAGGTTAAACCCCAACAAGCCTGTAGCTGGCAAAATCCTCTTTGCGGGGGACACAGATGATTTCAGGGACACAGATGATTTCGGTAACTTTCAAAAGAGTGCATTTGCTCCAGCTGAGGCTTTTTGCAGGGAGGGGAAGCTAATTCTGTCAGCAGGCTCTGTTACACAGTTTTTGTGTATTTTAATTGGTGTCTCAGCAACAAGCAGCTGCTTCTGCCATACAGTGAAAACAGTGAAATTTAAAAATGGATTAGCAGATCCTCTCACTAGGACAACCAATCTCTCATGTTGCAGCCTTGCATTGAAGGGACGTTGTCTTTTCTGCTCACAGTCCCCTGCAGAGCAAAAAGCTTTGTCGGATTCAGGCGAGGACCCCCAGGGAGAGGTTGAGCCCCCCTACCATGGTCTGGGTCACACAGAACCAGCTGGTGAGTGCGACTCTGAGTACCCTGCTCCTGCTGTGGCCTCAGTCAGTGCTACCCTGAGTCCTGCTTCTGAAGCCCAGCTTGCTCCTATTCAACAAGAACTGGCAGGGGTAAGTGTCAACCTACCAAGTACTTCTGCTGCTGAGGGGATTAGAGGAAAAAGTCCCTTCCACTAAGTGGAATCTATTCTGTTCACTGTAGGAAGTGCAAATCACAGTCTGTCTGGTTCTTTGATCTCCAGTGTTAGTCCTCTCTAAACCCTTGTTCCGTCCAGTTAGAAGAAATGAAATTTGTGAGTCTCCCTAATATAGCGTAACTGTAGAAGACACCTCAACTATTTTAAAATTTAGGGTGTAAACTGTGTGTATGCTAAGGGTAAGAGCACTTCTAAATGAATGAGAAAGTGGGTCTATATTTGAGGGATTTGCTTCAAGCAGTTACAGGAGAACTCTTTGTTCCCTCTCTGGGCCATAATGCTGCTGCTTGACAAAGCGAGCAGCTAATACTGTTTCCACTGGATACGTCATGCCAACCTGTAAGGTATTTAACAGATTAAAGGCACCAAGCATCATAGCAGAGTTTTGAATTTGGGTGTTTTGAGTGGGGAGGAAATCAGTACCTTGTGGAAAAGCTGTCAGTGTTCATAATTTGATTTTTCTACTGGTGATGGAGCAAAATCTTCTCTGAAAGATTGGATGACTAAATGACTGCTACCGTACAGTCTTTCAGAGCAATTTTAAGTGTTCCTGGTCTTTCTGGTTGGTGGACCGTGTTTTCTTGGTGCAGGTGAGTGTCAGTGTTCACTCTGGCATCACACCCTAGGCATGTGCCCTTTGCCAGATCTTTGTCTGTTAAGGCTCCTTCACCCAGTATCTGCACCCTTTTCTTGTACTGGTTGGTTTGGGGGTTTTTTGTCCAAGAATCGGCCATTTCAAGTAAACCCAGTACTGAATGGATTGTCGTGTCAAGGTGCAAATAGCTGTAGGTTAAGTACCTCTCAGTATTCAGACTGTTGCTTGATTACCTGCAGGAACCTTTCTGTTTTAGTTTCTTTTCTGAAGGTTAAAATTTTCAAGGGTTAATATTTTAAAATATAGCTAGTAAACATGTGCGGAAAATCACACACTGAAAAGCCAGTGTCCATAAAAGCGACAGAGGAGTCCTGCAACTTTATTTGAATAAAGAGAGAGACTCCACTGGGGCATACACCCGCGGCGTTTTCTCTCTCGAGGTTTTGGAGGGCACAGCCTCCTTTTCTCCTAAACTCCCGGACGCATGTTGCCCTCTTCTTATGCTGCCCTCTTCCTTTCCCCGTTGGCTGAGGCACCAGGAAGGTGCAGCCTTCCCGGACCGCCTATCACATTCCCCCTTGAACCTGTCATTTTATCCCAAAGTTCAGAAGTTCAGGCCTGTGCAGACACACTTGTCTGTTCCAGGAGCCAGGCTCCCTGGGCTCTGTAACAAACCTGCTGCTTGAAGTCAGCAGAGACATTAAGACCCATTTCAAAGACTTTAACACCCATCCCCTCACCCATCGAATTGTTTGTAAAGACATTATCACACATCTTTCCTACCAAACATAATCACAGACTTTTATGTCAGTTTTCTTTCATTTGAAAGTGCGGTGTTACTAGAACTGTCCAAGAGAACTGTATTAACCAGACTTTGAGGAGCACTGCAGCAAGTGGTTATCTTTGTCTTGTTCTTAAAGAGCAGAAAATCTACCCCAGTTAACCCAGTTCTGAAAGAAATTTATAACCCACAAATGCTGTTGGGGATCATATACAGAAATTAGTGGCTGTACAGAGCAGCTGTTTCAGCATTCTTCTTGAGTCCGATCAATGAAATGTACAGAACTGTACAGTACTCAGTATGGGCATGTAACTGGCATGCATTGGCAAGCACTCTTCAAATTATCCCAGTGTCTCACAGTAAAACTATCCCTTACCTTGAAATCTAGAGAAGGTTGATCCATCTTAATGGTGCTTGTACTGGTTTGCTGGAGTGGCAGTTTTCATGCAGTCTTCCCAGGGCCTGGGAAGATGGATGAATTAGGATGGAAGAAGAGACACTGCATGTTTATTGTTTGTACACACAGAGGCAGATATTTTTGATACTACATTAATTCAGTGTTGCCATAGGTGCAGCCCCTTGCAGAGCTGATGGTCATGTCCTAACTCTTTGCTAGCCCACACCTGCCTCCCACAGCATGTGGCCGTCCCAGCAAGACTGCTGCTTAAGAGGTTCTGGAACAGCTGTTAAGCAAATCATGGCAGTTCTATCATGCCTGTGTATGTGCAGAGTGTCTGGACTGCAGACTTGCATTACTGTGCTCTGGAGTCCTTTATACATGACTTTTTGCGTCTTAAAATGCATTTTTAATGGTGAACACTAGAAGTGTACTCTTAGAGCTTTCCCTGAATTACATTGACCTTTTCTGCTTTACCCAAATTCTCCCTTCCTGTCCCTGTTTCTGCTCACTAGTGTGAATTAGCAAAAACTGACAAATTTGTTGAAGTTTTGAAGTTCTTCTCTTAGCTTGGTGTAACAGCTGTGTGAGGAAATAGTGTTTGTATTTAGTTAATTACTGTGACTTACACTTTTGAAAAGCAGTTGGTAGCCTTTTTTAACTAGAAATGTGTCATAATTGTAGGAGCCTCTATTTATGCATAATTGTAACTTTTCTCTAGCTGGATTTCTGAAAGCCAGGGCCAGAGCGAATAAGTGAAAAGTGGCTTCTGCTCTTAAATGGGAAAATTCTAGGTTGGATTTTGCTGTTACCAGTTTGTGTCTCGTTGGCATCTAAGTCTAAGGAACTGAATGGAGATAAACCGAATCACCTTGGTGGTTTCTTACAGGATGAGATGATCCTGCCTTTTGTTTCCATTGTGTGGGATACTTGTGTAAAGCACGTGTTGCTGTAAAGTACTGACTGAGTAGGGTGAGAAGAGAAGCGTAAAATGGAGAGGCTGGACTGCTGTTAATTGTCACTAAATGTAATTTGCTGTTTTTTCCAGTCTGTCAGGCTTGTCATGCATGTATTCCCCTGTTTTTTGTCTAGTCTACCCAGCTTCCTCCGAAGTAGTACTGGTAAGCAATTCTGGCTGCAATGGTAACTTACTTTATCTGTGGCTTCATAGAAAAGTGAAGCTTATGCTAATACAGTACATCTGTGTACCCCCACCCCCATGAAATCTACCTGGCATCTGTTTGTCCAAAGGTGCATAGCTTTAATCTCCCAAAACTCTTGGACTAGGAAGCATGGAAATAATTTGGAGCAGATTCTCTGTTCTGCTTTGCCCTCAGTAGGGTACAGAGTTGGTTTTGGATATTGATGCCTGTTGCCCACTAAACATTGTGATGGTGTACATTAGTTGTGCTTGTCAGTTATGAAATTACAATGATATGATGATTTGAGGTTTGTGCTATATAGGTTTGACTTTTTTTGTCTGTGTTACTTGAGCATCGAGAATGAAGCATGTGTTAGTAACATCTTAAGTTTTTGACATTCAGGTGGAAATCACTTGTTTATTTTTAAGAATTTAACTGCATATAGAGATCTGCAGTTCCACTCATGCAAATTTTTTACCAAGTGTTTTCTTTTTGCTTTCAGGATTTTTGATAAAAGTTGAAACAAATTGCTTGCATACGTGACAACACTTTATGTGCAAAATGGAATATTTTCTGAGTTCAAATGCTGGTTGCTGAAATATATGATATCATGGTTTTCCATTTTAGCCTCATCTTTTGGGAAACTAGTGTATGTTGGCAAGGGCAGTGACTAATAAGACCACCTTCCAGTAGTACCATGGACTACTTGACTAATTATGTAGGAAGAGCCATCAATCATCAAATGCAGTATTAACATGGCTGGGCTGATAGGTGTGTGTGAAAACAGGGGGTTGTGTTCCAGAACTGTCAGTTCCTTCTTGTTCCCAATGCTAAAGGTTTCAAAAGTACTCAACTAGGATGCTAGTGAGGTAGCTATACTTTCCTATGAACGTAAAACAAAACAGAAAATCCCTTGAAGGTAATTAAATAGGCAAAGCGCACTGTAAGTGGGTTTTTATTAGCATTTAGCGGAGTACTGATAGTACAATATTATCTGGGTTCTAAATGTATGCAGTGCTAATTAGAAAGTTTTGCACTTTCTGGTATCCTTACACCCAAGGTATGCCTCAGATGTCAGTCCTGTGCAGACTTACACAGTCCTTTTGTGTGTCTGCTTGCTCTCAGTGCCCAAGTGGGCCAAATCATGGTGGGGAAGGCGCTTTGGGGCTTTGGTGGACTCTGCCCATGAGCTGCCATTCCTCCATTTATCAGCCAAGCTCTGAAGTGAGACTGAGTGAAGGGGAGGTGTCTGTCTGCATGTCCTGGGACAGGAGTGGGGTGAAAGGGTGGTGTTGGATTAGGCAGATGGTCCAGTATGTCAGAGCTACCTGAAAGGATGGTGTAGCCACAATGGGAGTCCGTCTATTCTTCCAGGTAACAAGTGACAGGACAAGAGGAAATGGCCTCATGTTGAAGATTTAGATTGGATATTAGGAAAAGCATGTTCTGCAAAAGGGTTGCGGAGCCCTGGAACAGGCTGCCCGTGGCAGTGGTGGAGCCGTTGTCCCTGCAGGGATTTGTAAGATGTGTGGATGTTTCAGTGTTGGGCATGGCAGTTCTGAGGGATCTCTTAGACTTGGCAATCTTAAAGGTCTTTGCTAACCTAAGCAATTTGATGATTCTAAGATGTTTTGTAATGAGATGAAGATGCTGATGCTGCCCTGATCGCCTTCTGCAGTGAAAGGAATCTGCCATGGGGTTATTTTTTGAAGGAGCAAGGGAGATTATATTAGTTGAGGAACTGGCAGAGCAGTAGGAGGAAAGAGCCATAGAAATCGTCAGAAAATATGTAAAACCTTTGTTCAAAGACTTTTTGAATATTTGTGATAGTTGGTAGCCTGTGATGCTTCCTTTTTTGTTCCTGGTACTGTGGAAGATGTTAGGGGACTATCCATAGCTAATTCCAATAAAAATACTATTGTACTGGTTTATAGAGCATACTTTGAAAGACATTCCTCCAATGCTATCATTTTGTTGAAGGAACTAGCATCACTTAGAGTAATTAGGTAAGGTGCTTTGGAATGAACTCCCAAACAGTGGATATGTTTATGTTGAGCTTGAAACTTCATGATATTTTAAAATCAAACCAATTTTGAAAACTGTCATTTTCAAATTTTCAGTATATAGAAAATGTAACTGTAGTAATTGTTACACAGTCACTAAAGATGTTAGTGCTTGGGATATGAATTTTCAGGAATTTTATTTGTAAGTGAAATATTTTGAATTAATTGTATTTGATAGTGTCTGTGTGAAACTCTGTATGCCTACATGTAAGCCATAGAAGATTGTTGCATTGAGTGTGTATCATTAACAGTAAAGAAAAAAAAATCTCTGGACTGATGCTTAAAACCTTTGGATCAATCTGAAGAGACTGAAATGTTCAGTATGTGATCTTTGTTTGATCAGTGTAATCTGATTTCAGAGATCTGCAGATGGATCAAGTCCGGAAGACGGAGATGGTAAGAGATGTTATTGTAAAATTAAAAGCCTCGAGCATGTGTCTTGCTGGGATGTTTTGCATTTTCTATGATTGTTTTTTTTTCTACAGAATCTGATCGAGAGGATGGAAGCTACTGTCCACCTGTAAAACGTGAGAGAACTTCATCTTTAACTCAGTTCCCTCCTTCTCAGTCAGGTAAATGTTGCTACAGTATTATATATGAGGGATGGTTTTCCTTCCTAGGCATTCTTTTTCCAGTCATGTAAGCAGTCGTCTTACTGTGTTTTGTGCTTTGGATTAAGACCACAGCAACCATGTACTCATGTTAACAAATTTGGTGAAGCCCAAAGGAGTTGGTAGATAGTTTTTTAAAATGTTTTCTATCTGTAAGTTTCTCTTCTCCCATTCCTTTTAAAATGGAGAGGATTCAGTGCATTCCTGAAACACCTGACAAACGCACACAGCTTTGTGTGTGCACAGTCCAGGGCAGTGAGATCACTAGGGTAAATTCATGCGGTTCACTTGCACAGGAACGGTCATGTTTAATATTTGTTCACCCACAGGAACAGTCTCGATTTGTGCCTTCTCTCCTCACAGATCAAATGAAGGTTTTAGCTTTGGCCAATGGTTATTTTAGTTAAGATATGTCAGTGTTTGAGGCAGATTTGATGACTGCTACTTTATTTCTACCATCTTAGTTGAAATAAATGAGGTGAAAAACCTTGAAGGAGAGACAGTAAAAAAAAATTCCTCTCATATGCAGCGCATTCTAGAGATGTGACTAAATGATGAAAGCCTGGTTATTTTGATTTTAATTTTAAAGAAATAAGTGACTGTGAAGTCCAAAATGTAGTTGCCAATGCCTTATAGGCACAGTATTCTAAATTCATGCACCAGTGCTAGTCAGGGGAAGGAGCCCTTCTCTTTCAGATCCCAGTTTTCTGATGTGCGGCTCAGTGGGTCTCCACATGCCATCCTGTGAATTGAGTGACCAGCGTTGCTGCTGTCTGCTTGCCAACCACTCTTAGTAAAGGAACGCACAAAAGTAATCAATATGGGGTTTTGGTCTATAGATTTTCTGTTAGAATAACAGTATGTGTTACACCCAGGTTCCCTTATAATTTTTAACACTTCCATTCTGCAATGTCTTTGTCTTATAAGATTAGAATCTCTATGCTAACATCTGTTTAGAAGTGGAGGAAAACAATTTACTCAACTCCTTCATGGTTAAATACTGGATGTTCCAGGAGACCAGTATCTTTTCTCAAGCCTCTGCTTAGCTAATGTATTTTGACAGGATATGGTATCTTAGTCCCTGACGCCTTTGTTCTCTTCTGATGTGTTGTTGTCAAGCAGCGACAACTTTGATTTCAATTGCAACTTCCATGAGGGCCTCCTTGAATATTGTTGACATGATTCAATGGCTTTGGTTTCCACAAAATCTTTTACTTTTNTTTTTTTTTTTTTTTGTGGGGTTACATTTCTCTCAAGAATAGGGAAATTTTAGTTACATGAAAACTGTGTCATGTTTAAGCTTAAGGCAGACAGTAATAAAAAGAGAGAAGATGGAATTAAAGGGAATATGAAAAATTACTTAAGGCAATTATAAAAGGCAAATGCAACATCTTTTAGTACGGTGGTGTTCAGAGATGAGCTTCATTTCTCTTTTCAACATACCTAAGCTTTTTCTACAGCCTTGTAAAAGCTAAAAGAGCTAATAAATACTGGTATGCTTTTCCTCGTGCAAAATGATCTATTGGAGAAGTCTGTCTCCTTCTCTGATTGTCCTATTTCATAAACTGGATTGTGATTTTTGTTTAACACCAAAAGTACTCGAACTGCTGGACAGAGCCTCAACCAAACTCCCTATTGCTTGCTTCTTTAGGTCCCAGCAAAGGGTGGAAAAGAAACGCTGTCCTTTGCCTGGTTTTTCAAACATTTTTTCCCCTTTGTTGACTGTTACGCTGCGGAGGTGACATCTGACAGTATTCTGATGGGCTCTCCTCTGTTTCTGTAGGAGTTTTGTCTTTGCAGGGCAGTTCAAACCTAAGTTGCCTCTTGGTGCAGACAGTGCTGTCCGTCAGAGCGCACTCCTACTCTTTAGCAGACATTACACACCTTTCTGCTCTCTCTCTGCAGAGGCCTTTTGAAATGGTATTATACATTTTTCAATGCTATTATATATTCTAATTCACTCACCACTTCTAATTCTTAATTCAGATACAATTCACATTGGAAACCCTGTATTTATAATCCCTTCAGAAAAAATGAAATTTTTTCTTTTTCTGTTTCAGGATGCACTGAGGGGATTTTATGGGCAATGACTTGTTTGCTACTTTGGCTGTAATATTGTTTTAGTTTAGAAGAAATAAAACCAAATTAAAACAAATTACTAGAAAGTAATTTTCAGTTTGAAGTCTGGGAACAGGTTTATAATAAAGAAAAACATACACAACTTCCCTTTTTTTAAATTTTTCCTTGACTGCAGTAACAAAGAACAATGTCTTTATGCCATCAAGCTTCTGTGAACCCTCTACAGGAAATTCTGACTCAGAACCAGGTGAGCTTCCTGATTTTTCTGCTTTTTTCTTGAACTGGTGTTAATTTGTCATGATCCAAAGTACTGTGATACTTCAGAAGTAATACCCTGTCTGTGAGAATGGAAGTGATGAAGGTTCTGATCTTAGAACTGTTCTCTTGCTCACTTCATTGTTTGACTTCACCTTGCTGGAGGTAATTAAAATAATACCAAAATTGTTAAATGTGTTGGGAGTGATGGTAGAATACTGCAATATGACCCCTTCCTGCTAGCTTCACAATAAAACCTATGGGAAATTTTCATTTGTCTTCTTTGGAAAACTGTTCTCTTGTACTGGAAAGCAAAGCAACCATAATGTATGGTCATGATTGTGTTCAGCTATGACGTGTGAGCCTTGTGTTGACAGAACTGCTGATTTTGTTAGTCCCCGTAGTTCTGGTTCCGTTGTGTTGGTATCACTGTAGTGCACGCCAGTACCGTATGCTTATAACCAAGCCCAGTGAGGCTGTAAGATGCTGAGTTGTCTCATTCTGAGTACAGATATTAAGCCCCTAAAAGGAAAAAAGTATAATTATTCTTTGTAAGTTCTTAGGAACTCGATTTTTAATAGCTGTAGATTTTTTTTTTTTTTGGGATTTTGGTACTTTATTTAAAAGCTAGAACTGTAGTGAATGTGAGCAAAAGAATTTATTTTATCTTCATACTACAAAAGCATTAGTAAAAGCTAATGGTATTACAAGCAATTAAGCATTAAGCAATTAAGTTTAACTTATTATAATTAGCAGTTCGATAATTGTGTCAGGGTTTGACACTGACTAAAAGCTAGGCACCCACGAAAACTATTCACTCGTTTTCCTCTGCTATAGCTGAGCAGAGGAGGGGAAAACAAAATGAAGGCTTCAGGAGTTGAGATAAGGATTAGGGGAAAAACACTGTAAGGCAAAACAGGTTTAAAATTTAAACAATATAAAGAAAATTTGTTATCAATTAAAAGTAATTAAAAGTAAATTTAAAGAACTAAAAATTAAAAGTAAAAACGGTAATGAGAACTAAAATAAATCTATAGAACACCTTTTCTTCCCAGTCCCTCCCTCTTTCCCTCTGACAGTGCAGAGAGACAAAGCAGGGGGTCTTTAGTCAGTTTGTCCCTTCTAAAAATCTTTCTTCAGTTCGCTTAGGGAAAGGAGGTTTTTTTTTTTTCTGCTGTGCCGTGGGATCCTTCCTACGGGAGACAGTTCTGTGTGAACTTTTCCAGCGTGGTTTTAGCTTTCACAGTCCTGCCTGACCTGCTGCAGTGTGAGTCCCTCCCACAGGCAAACAGTCTTCCCACAACTGTTTTATGTGGGTCATTAGTTCATGGAGTGTAGTTTTTTAAGGATGAGCTGGTTTAGTTTGGAAGCAAGGGTCCTCTTTATCTTCTTCTCTCTCTGTTCGAGTTCCTCACTAGATTACAGCTTTTCAGCATCAGCTCGCTCCAGTGTGAGTGCTTGTTCTCACGGGCTGCGGGTGGGTCTCTGCATCCCCCCATGCACTTCATGAATTACAGGGAAACAGTGTTGTATTATAATACTCACCATGGCTTTGTAGACAAATCTCAGCTCTGATGCCCAGAGCACCTCCTCCCTCTCCCTCACACCAATCTTAGTGTCGCCATGTTGTTCTCCTCACATGTCTTCATCTTTTCCTTTTCTTTGACTTGGGAGAAAATTGTTGTCCGTGGGTTCGTTTGTTCTTCAAGTTCTATCAGTTGGAAGGTTCTTATAGGGTTTTGCAGCACTGAAGAGTTGTTTTCGTCTGGGCTCCATACTGGGGAATTGTTCGCCATGCCCTTTGCTGTTGGCCGCATGGTCCCTGCCAGCACTGCGTGGGCAGTGCTGGCCACCGTGACGCTGGCTCTATTCAGCATCTCTCTTCATGTGGGGCACCAAAAAAAGAGAAGCTGCTGCCACTGCTTCTGTCTTCTGCTCACAACGCTGGCTAAAAGTGGCTAAACAAGCAAAGTTCATTGTGAGCCGTACCTAGATAGCGACCACCGCATGGCCCCGGCCACGCCTGGATTGCCCCCAGCGGCTGCCTCACCACCCCTCAGGAGAAGAAAGAGAATGCCTGCATTTCTTTCCCTTCTTAAATACGTCATCACAGAGGCATTACCAACTTCTGTAATAGGGCTAGCAACCTGCCTATTGTCAGAGCCTTCAGCAATTGGCTCCGTGCCGGACATAGTAGAAGCTTTGAGCAGCTTCTCCTGCCCACCAAAAAACTAGACTGTTTTTAAACTAACACAACTTGTTAGCAGCTGTCATGTTCAGTCATACTTTTGATTGCTCTTTCTTTAGTTTGATTCTCCCTTAAAACCTTTATTATCTATATTAAGTCCTTCACAGACGGAGCCCCATTTCTCTGGTGAACAGTCTTTTTCCTGTTTCTCATGAAAAAAATTTTGAATTTTTTGCTTAGTGACATATGTTTATCTGTGATGTATATTTGGTGTGACGATCACTGGAAATTCAGGTTTCTTTCTTTCTGAAGAGGATTTGTTCTTTGGAAATCTCCTAATAACTTGGCATATTTATAGAACTTGTGGGTTGTTGCAGTGGGGAAAATATGAGGAATTGTATGACTGAATGGATATTAGAAATATGTTACAGCTTTGTCCTTGTAATTTTGTATTTCACTTCCAGAGGAAAAGAGCAGTGGATTCCGGCTGAAGCCACCAATACTTATCCATGGTCAGGCACCTAGTGCAGGTGAGTTCACCGTTTACTGCAACAGTACAAAGAAACCAGTTTAAGTATTTTATTTAGTTAGTAGTTTCATCAGCCTGCTATTGTTAATAGATGGCAGCAATACCTATGTGTCTGCAGAAAAAGATCTTGGCTTCTCTAGGGTGGTTGTGCCCGTATCCACTGTGTAACGTGTATGGACGCATCCATGTTTTGTGTTGGATCAGCTGTGCGTGTCTGAAGTGCATCTCCCAGTTGTCACTGCTTAGCAAACTTCTGTTTGTGCTTGGAGTAATCCTGCAGTCAGTGAACTCGATTCCTTTGGTAGCAAACTGGAAGAAAAAGGGTGTTCCAGGAGTGCCTTGAGCAAGTTCCAGCCATTTCTGAGTGTTCAGTCTGGGACCAGGCCAGGGCAGTCAGAAGTGTCAGAGAATGCCCACTTCTGCTCTCCCTGGCTTTTGGCAGCAGTGTGGGTTGGCAGGTCCTTGATCATGTCAGTTCTGCACTACAGGTTGGCTATGACTGGGTTCCCTGTTTACTGATGTAGACCCAGCCACTATCAGAAAGACATTAGTATCACAGCTCCTTAGGAATTTGAGGGGGGAAAAAAACAAACCCAAAACTATTTTGGTAATTGAAAGCTATTACTGCGTAACTATATGGCAACTTCATTTCACTTGTAGAAAGAGTGGTAAATTTAAGAAAGGAACAAGCTTTTTTGAGCTTATGAACATTTGAACTTAGGATAGCTATATATTCTGATGTCATGCCCTTTGATGAATATGGGTGGCCTGAAATAGAACCACTTGGTATGAGTGAGTTCTGTTGCAGTATTTTATTGGATCAAGAGTTCATCTTGACTTTTTCAGTGGTGAAAACTGAACCTTCTGGGCTTGCCATAACCTTCTAGAGTTGATGTTACAATGTTTGGGTTTTTTTTAATTAGGTAGTTTAAGGTCAATTAGCTTTTTGAATCATAGCAGAATTAGAGTTGTAGTGCTGTATGTCTTACTATAACAAACCAAAGAGGCCGGGTTAATTCAAAAAGCTAAAAGGTTGTTAAATGACACAACACAACTATTACAATACCAATATGCTTGATTGTATGAATGACAAAAAAATCTTTTACCAATATCTGAAAATTACTTCATTGGAAGGAGAAAAGAAGACTTGGAATGTGTCTTTATTTTAATAAAATGTCAATGTATAAATAGGATTACTGGTGTACTTGTACTGTTCATTTCTCTTGCATATTGGCTTTTATTTCTGGATCAGTAGTAAACTTTCCTGTGCTTTCCTGGATTAGGTAGACAATGTATTTTAAAGTGTCTTTTAAGGCCAGGAAATAGTCTTCCCGATTTGGGACTAACTCTCTTTTGAGGCTGAGTGAGGGATGGAAAAGAAGAGAGTAGAAGCTTTTCTAGTGTCTGTTTTTTCATTGTGTTCTGTTGGAAGCAGTTAGAGAAGATTAGATGAAGCTGAATTTTCCAACTTTGAAGTCTTGTAGTTCTTGAAAAAACTTTGACCTTGCAGGTCTCCCTAGCCAGAAACCGAAGGAACAGCAGCGAAGTGTGCTCCGTCCAGCAGTATTACAGGCACCGCAGCCAAAAGTTTTCTCACAGATGGGTAAATAATGCTTTTGCATTCTAAATACAGTGGAGAGAGGACAAAAATATTGTATTTGTTTAGTGTAGTGGTTTGGTTTTACTCAACACCCACCTTGGTTTTTCTAGTTTTCTCCTTTCAGAAGAGAAACATCTTAAATGGTAAGTGTATCTGTATTACATGAGGGATAACATAGTGGAATCTTCAGGTCTTGTGTAGGATGACTGACTGATGTTGCCGGGCTTCTAACTTTGGTGTAGTCCATGCTTGAGTTTTGGAATAAAAAGACTTCTAAGGATGTGGTATAGCAATCTCAAATGACAGCATTGACCATAGTGTAATAAGCTATTACGGGCAATTGATCAACAGTAAAGTACCTAAATCAATGAGAGGTGGCTCTGGGCTTGGAGACCATTTTGGAGTTGGGACTTTGAAGTGTAATTTTCATTCTGAATATAGAATTTTAATTCTTAAGTTTGGTCATTCATATAATGCTTATTGTATTATGGAATTTGATATAGCTGATGATAGGCATGATTAAAGTCTGGAAGTTAAAGCAAAAAAACCTGTTTAAAATGTCCATGTCTCCTAAGCCCCATGTTCCCCCAGCCTGATGCCATTGGTTATGTGGAAGTTCAGTTGAACAGAAACAGGAGTAACTTCAGTTAATGCTGAATCTGGCATAGAACCGAACATATCTAGGTTGTTTTCTTGACATGCCTCCTGACACAGATTGGACTCTCCAGAGAACTTACTATTGGGGTACAAATTTTCAGTGGGAGTTCAGTATGTGAGCAGGTAGATCAGTCTGAAGGCAAGCCCTGCTGGCTGTGAACAGTATTAGATTGGGGCAGGATGGTTGCTTGAAGTTGTATCTGTTGCAGTCCTTATGACATTTGTATAGGTTAATTTGCTGACTTGGTTTTCTGTATTTGGAATTTTGATTCTGCTAAGAATTGCTGAATTGTGGTCTTCATGTCTCTTGCAAAATACTGTGGGAACTTTTTAGTTTATGTAGCAATGTTTAATGGACTTAAACAAGAAAACTGTATGCAATTTGCATAAGAAAACCTTTATGACAGTCTAAATATCTAGAGAGTTTATGTAATTTCTTTCTTTCCATGTTGCAGTTCTCAGCAGTGGCACCAATGGTGTAAATATCCCTCCAGATTCTGCAGCCACATCAGAATCACCAAGTGATGCAACGCTGAAAAGTTCAGACTCTGAAGACAAGGTGAGTTGGAGAAGGAGACTCAAGGTGTCACGTAAATATTCTCTGAGCAGAGTAAAAAGCCAGTGGCAGCACATGAATTTCCTACAGGAAGTGGACAGTGCAGGTAATGAGGGGCTGAAAAGCTTCATGTAGAGCAAGAGACATCTAAGTGCATCGGAAGTTGTCTATTGGCTATCATGAAAGAAAGATAATTAAATATTCACTTCCAGTTCTGTGTAGTGTGTCCAGTCCTTTCCTTCCCTGCAGGTTTTGAGCTAACCATTAGCATCTGAAGGTCTTGATTGATAGCATGTGGAGGATGTTTGGGGATTTTGAGTGTGGGTGGGTTTTTTGGTAGCTTCATCAGGCAATTGTTTGCTTTTTGTTGCCATATTGAGCATAGAAATAGTGTTGCTAATACAAGAATATAGAACAGTTTACTTGAAATTCAAGTCTTAATCCTGAATATGCAGGCGGAAACACTTGCAGTGTGAATGGCTTTTTAAGGTTTAGTGATAGGCTACTGCCACAACTAAGTAGCGATAAATAAATTGGATGCATGTACCAGTATGAAAACTGTGGAACATGCTTGTAACCCAGCTGTGTATGTCATTAGGGCCACCCTCTATCTGCTTTTAACATCCAAAAGTCCTCTTAAATTTTTTAATCAGCTGACCTTGGAGAAAGTTTTCTGGTAGAAGAAAGCTCTTAAATCTGGTTGCTATTTATAAATGGTATAAAGCTTCATAACTGAACATTTGTAATTTTACCAAGGATTGTGGTGAGATATTCTATTGTCTTGGCATTCGTAGTCAATTTTGTCTGCCTGAAGCTTTCTAGCACAGCTAGAAGTCATTTGAGTTCGTGCAGGAGTTGTGTTAAATGCTGGAGTCTCTGCAGAATATTAGATGGCTTGATGAGAGTGAAGATTACTTCTGGAATTGTTTCATATTGGTAATTGTATGTGCAGATCTGTGGCATAGATTCGTTGTACCACAGAGAGAGCGCTTCCTTGTGAGGGCAAGTATATAGTATTCGCAGTGTTACGTGAGTATGGTCTGCGTTTGTTAGAGCAGATGTGAGTCATGGTCTTGTTTTACTGGCAGAAGAGATTTTTCTTTGATGTCTCTGTCTTGTGCTTATACAAGGGAGCAGACTGGGAATGTTCTCAGTCTGGTGGTTGTCATACCCTGAGCAGCTCTGTGGCAACTTCTGCCTATCTGGTCTGTCTTGAAAATCCGTAGTTGACTACAGGAGGCCTAAGCAGCATTGTCCTCAGATGGGTACAAGCTACAGCCTTTGATCCAACCTTTCTTGACTGGTAGGAGCATCTGGTAGCTGAAAGTCGTCAGATGTGCAAGGACACTTGATAGCCCTCAGCCTTTTTGGTAGCAGGGAGATGCTGATCCTTATCCAGAAGAAAGAGAACGCGAGCTAGGCTAATGATTTTTTCTTGTGGTCAACGGAAGGCTTCTTTATGCTATGTATCATTCAGTGGTGAAGGACTACTCCCAGTGATCAGCACTGGTCCATTTCTAATTGCAAGCAGAAGAAGGATGTCTCTGAAATGCCAGAATTAGAATCTGAAGGCAAATGATACAGCTAGGTTATGTGAAGGTTGTCCCTTAAACATGAAATGGGATTTGCGAAACTCTTGGACCTAATGTAGCGTTGTTTTCCTACTGCCTTTTTGACCTATGCGATATGTGCAGGAGGCACCATAGCTGGAATGTGGAGGCAGCAACACCCTACTTGAGAAGCTAACAGAAGAAATCGGAGGTCTGTGTTCAGTGACGGTTCTGTAACCTCATTGGGATCACGGATACAGGAGGTTCACTTGGACAACTGGAGTACTGCATTAGATACATAAGGGCTTTTTAGGAAATAAAGCAGGAAAGAGACAGGAATGGGTTCCGCTATGCTAAAAGAAGGTGTTTGACTGCAGAGGCTTTGTTTTGGGAAGGCACTGAATTGGTCAAGGCTATATAGGTTAAAATCAGAGGGGAAGCTGACAAGAAGGAGATTAAAGTGAGCCTTCACCAGATTTGGACTCATCAAGTAGAGAAAGTAACTAAAACCCTTGAAGAACTAGAAGCTTCGCAATTACAGGCCTTGGCTCTAAAGGAGAACTTTAGTACTTAGACACCTGATAAAATGGCAACATGTCTTGGTAGAAATACTCCAGAATACTCCTGGAGATTTTAGGAATAAGTTGATGAGAGTATTTGCATATGCTGGTTAAGTTGACATGGGAGGTATTTAGCTGTACCTGGTATTCACAGCAAAGAACTGGCTAGAAATACGAAGGTTGAGAGTAGCTGTCATTGCGGCATTAATGAGATGGAGTTTGAGATCCTGAGGGAACTGGGGAAGATAAGTAGCAGAATAAAGATCCAGACTTCAGGAGAGAAGACTTCAGCTTGTTCATCAAGCTGGTTGGTAGGATTCTGAAGGACAGCAGGGCTCATGAGAGCTTGTTACCTCCATGGACAACCACCTTAGAGAATGAATAATTTATCCCAAAGTGCATGAAATTGTGCAAGTGTGGCGGGAGGCCAGCATGTATGGGCTGGGAGCTCCTTAAACCCAGAAGGGGAATGTGCATGTAACTCGTGAAAGCAGTCAAGACACCTGAGAAGTGTACAGAAGGATTGCCTGGGTGTGTGGGAGAGCTGAGAAAGTCTAAACTTAGCTGGAGTTGAAAATGACAGGGAATGAAAAGGCTGCAAGCAAGGCTTCTACTGGTGTTGGCAGCAAAGGTAAAATGAAGGAAAATGGTAGGCCTTTTGCAAAATGTTGAAGGGAACCTAGTGATGAAGGACGTGAAAAAAAGCTGAGGTACTCAATGCCTTTGTCTTGTTTTCTACTGAAGAGGTCTGCTGTCAGGTCTACCAAGTCCCTTTCTTTAGGGGAAGTTTGAGGGAGTGAATTATTACAATAAATTTGCTTAAGGACTGTTTTAGACAGTTTGACATATACAAGTCTGTGGGACCAGACAGGATGTATCCATGGGTGTGGAGGGAGGGCCATGATTTAACCCCAGCTGGCAGCTAAGTACCGTGGAGCCACTTGCTCACTCTCTCCACTCAGGTGGGATGGGGAGAAGAATCAGAAAAAAAGTAAAGCTAGTGGACTGAGATAAGAACAGTTATTTAACTGTTAAAACAGAGTTAAGTATAATAACAATAATAATTGCAATGAAAAGAGGAGAGAGAGAGAGATAAATAATATACAAAGAAAACAAGTGATGCCCAGTATAGGTGCTCAGCACCCACTGATCTGTGCCCAGCCTGTCTCCCAGCAGCAATCGGCCCCTCACCAGCAGCTCCCCCAGCTTACACACTGGGCAGGATGTTCTGTGGCATGGAATATCCCTCTGACCAGTTTGGGTCAGCTGTCCTGGCTGTGCTCCCTCCCAGCTTCTTGTGCAGCTCCTCACTGGCAGAGCATGGGACACTGAAAAGTCCTTGACTTGGGGTGAGCCCAACTGAGCCACAACCAAAACATCAGTGTGTGATCAAGATTATTCTCATCCTAGGTCCAAAATACAGTGTTGTACCAGTGTTGTACTGGGAAGAAAATGAGCTCAGGACAGGGAGCTGGGGGGTGCTAGTGTGAGACCACTACCTGTCCTCAGAGAGTTGTGGTACTGTGGAGGGTCCCAGTTACTGCGGAAGAAGAAAATGTGGCACATGTGTCCAAGAACAGCAAGAAAGAGGTTCCAGGAAAGTAGAAATTGCTCCTTCCTCTCCCTTGGTGGTGAAGGAGTCCTAGGATATGAGGCACCTTAAAGGGATTGAGAACAGCCAGCATAGATAAAACAGAGACCAACCTAATGGGTTTTTTTACCCTTTGAGATTATTTGCTCTGCAGAGAGCCCTAGTTGTTGACTTTGACTTTAAACAAGATCTTTGTATGGTCTGAAGTATCACTGTCATAGCCAAAATGGAGAGAGGTGTACTGGTTGGGTGGAATTTAAAGTGGGTGAAAAACTGGCTAAAGCAAAAACCTGAGCTTTGAGGGTAGCAGCCAGTGGTTGGAAGTCTGACAAGTGTCAGTCACTAAAAGCACTCCTTAGGAGTATTCTGTTCAACATTTATGCAAACAACCTGACAAGGTGGAGTAAATCTAAGTTTGTGGATACCAGTACACTGTGGGAAGGGGAAATGGTCAATATGTTGGAAGGTGGGGGCTGTTCAGCAGGATCTCAGCAAGTTAGAAAAACGAACTGAGAAAAACTAGCTGATGGTCAGCAATTGCAAAATTGTTTACCTGGGGTGAGAGAACCCATGTGTCACAAGGACTGAAGAGGGACCGGCTAGAAAGCAGCTGTGCAGGCAAGTCTTGGAGGTCCTGATACTGCGTGAAAAGTGTTGAGACAAGTTCTCACATGCAGAATGTATTCGCAGAGATATAGCTGATAATACTGCTTTTAAGGGTGACAGTTATTTTATGTTGGAGGAAGGGAAATCAAAAAGGGAAAGAAAAGGGAAAACTTCACATTGGCCAGCCATAAACACTAGTAATGGGTTCCCTAGAGAGGCGTCTTCCCCCTGAGTGTCCTTTCCAGTGGAACAGGTGGTACCCTCTGATGTTCTTCCCATAATAACTATATCATTTTCTTCAGAGTATGCTCAGACTTCCTGTGGTTTTGGGGTTTTTTTCTGCTTATGGTGCTGTTGATGCTGATGGAAGTGCGCTTTGCTGAGGGGCAACTTCTGTATGCAGGTTACTTGTGAGGCTTTGTGTATGGATAGTGTTGGGTCTTCCCATCAGTGTCAAAAGCTACGGGGTAGGAAGTTAGGACAGAAACGGGAGAGAGTGATTCCCATGCAGGTTGCAATTGCTTTCCAACACTACTCTAAGGGTTTGTAAGTGCAAGGCTCTGAGTACAGTGGAACAAGAACTATAGTATGGGAATATTCAGGAAAAGTGCCACCAGAGCAGGAAGAAGTTATGAAGCCACTTGTGGGAAGCAGGTGGCAGAGGTGCAGAATAGAAAGTCCATAGCAGAACAAAAGGTTTAGGAACCTTCAGGTGCTGTGCAGCAGTGATGAACAATAGGTCTAACATGAATAAGTAGCGTATCCTTTTATTGATTAAGGGAACTTATGGGCTGCTTTACTAAAACTGCAGCCATTAAGTTCAGGAAAGTGATCTTTCTCTTTTTGTGCCGCTGGTGGATGGCATCAGGAATACCATATATAGTTTGGGGCTTGACAGTACATGAATGACACTTAAAAATGACCAAGGGGACTAGTGGCTGGAGCCCAGGATGTGTTATGAGAGAATGAAAAAGCTGAGTATGTTCTGCTTGGACTAGGGTGGGGGAATTGGATTGTTCCCCTCAGCTCCCAAGTGGTAGGTGGTGGCAAGATAAGAATGAAATTAGGAAATGTCTGTCAAACAGATGAGAAGCTGCAGGTGTGATGTGAAGGGGATTCCAGATGGGTTTCAGAACAAAACTATAGTACTTAGTGTAGTTGAACATTGAACCAGACTACCAAAATGTAAAACTGTCACATGTGGATTTTTTGAAACTTGATATGAGATCTTGGGTTGTTTGAAGTTGATGCTGCTTTGAACAGAGTTTGGACCAAATGTTTGTTAGAAATTCCTTTGAACCTTAACTATTCTGTGATTTGCTAAGGAAAACACTTTAACAACAACAGAGACATTATTTAAATGCAAAATGTGCCTAGTAGATCTGGAAGTGTTACTGGCTTGTCATTGTAAATTAGCGATTCACCTTGTTGTAAGGTGTTTTTATTTAGAGAAACTCAACTTCTTAGGCTACATTTTTCCATTTCTTTAGGCAGCAGAATGTCAGAAAAAGGAGTCCAGCAGTACTTCAGATGATGACAGCTGTGAGAAGGCTGAACTAAATGCACAGCAAGCATTTGTATTTGGGCAAAACTTAAGAGATAGAGTTAAGGTAAACACGTGTTTATTCTCTTGACTAAGAGTTTATGAAGTACTGTGAAGCTACTATATGAAAAAGTTAAAACCTCCATGTGTGTAAGTAAAATTAAAAGCTGTGAACACAGAGTTGACTGTTTAATAAAACTAGTCTTCTGGACATTTAATAAATGAATTCTGTTAAGTAGCATAAGAAGCTTTTTCAAAAACAAATGCATCTACTGCGATCATAAGTAACAGCTAAAGCTCACTACAATGTAGTGTTTTCTCTTACCTTTTGGGCGAGAATTAAGTTGAAATGTTGTCCTAAGATGCTTCTATGCAACCAAGACTTCACAGAAAAGATGGAAAAATGGGGCAGCCTGGGCTCAAACTTGTGCATAGAATAACTGAGTTGGATTGTTAGTACTTCCTGTTGAAGACAGGTTTGCACAGGTATCCTAGCATAATAAAAGAAAGTTGTAACATTGGGACATAGACTTACCTTGTTTTATTGTAGAAAGCATTTGTGGATGGAACTTTGTCTTTGGAAAGAATGAGTTGAAAAATTTGTGGTCAGTAATTAAAACTATTGATATATACTTGTTCTTTTTCTAGCTAGGAGATGAAAGTGATGAAACTGCTGACGTGCAGAATGCTGGCCTTCTGACATCAGATATACCTTCTGCAACAAACTATTTTCTACAGTACATCAGTTCCAGGTGAGACTACAGGGAAACTAATAGAACAGTTCTCCTTACTCTTTATTGAAAATTCTTTATGATTCTGCTCTTTATTGGATGCAGGGCTTAGACTGGGTCAGTGGGCACCCAGGCTTCTGAAGAATGAAATGGCAGTCTTCAGATCTTGGGGAATCCTCAATCATCTGGTCAAGGGAGATGCATTTGATACTATTTATTTGACCACATCCTCACCAAAGCCTCTTCAGAGAACCAACAAGCATGAGATGAGAAGTCTTCTCATGAATGATTAGAAACAGTGATGGACTAAATTTGAGCTACGAGTAGAATCCTGTGGAGATCTGCACTGTATTTGTGTTGTTCAGTATGTTTCATATGTGATATGGATAAAAGGAAGAGTAGTTAATTTTTTTTGTGATAGTAAGCTTTCCAGAGTAATGTAGAGGGCCTGTATGAATAAGTAGGAGCCTAACTGTGGGAGGATTTTGAAAGAACTTCTGATGAGGCAATAACATCAGAAGAAATGTGGTGTGTCAGCTCTGATCTGACAGCCTTCACTTGAGGCTGAGGTAGTGATACAGCTCTGTGAAAATGCTAGCTTAGTAGTGGTCAAAAAAATGAAGTATTGTATAGAATGAGGAGAAAACAGAAGATACAGAGCTGTGAATTCAGGTAATAACTGGAAAAGCGTGAGGGGAAATCGCACCAAGAGTGATGATGTAGAGCAACATCTCTGGTCCTGGAGTAAGCTGAAGTTCAGATTATTTGAGGCCATGAAATAGTTGTCGGAAAAGCACAAATACATTCTTGCTTTGTCCTTATATTTGGCATTTTTAAGATCCTGTTGTTCACCATGCAGTAGGCTGTTTTGCAGTCCAATGAACTTTTGATGCTGAAGTTTTCAGATGATGCGCTGGAGAGGTGTAGAGAACACCTTTGCCCTCTTGATGCCAGATCAATGTCTTTACAAGAGACACAGTCAGATTTGTTCAGTCAGATTTGGCAGACAGTAACTACTACTATGTGACCTTCAAATACTGAAATACTTTTTTCGTATTTTCCAACTCATATGACATCTACTGTCATTTCATTTGAGTGTTTACTTTGGGAGGATTTATTCATCATGAGTCAATTTCCAGAAACCTAGCTTTGGACTTGTCTTAAAAAAAATAGTGTCTCTAAGGGGAGATGGCTCTTGTTTTCAGCTGAGATGGCAAATTATGGTAATCAACTTGTAAAAGGAAACTCCTCCCTTTGTGTAACACTGTCAATTCTTTAAAAACTGTAAATGTGCTAGGTTGCATGGCAGATGCTGGTAGGCCACATTGGGTTCCCTGTCAACATTTAGAGTTCAGAACTGTGGTATTTAATTCCCTTAGTAGGTAGAGCTGTCTTCCACTGAGGATCTCCTCTATTCTGGGAATCCCCTTATTCAGAAGTAGCAACTCTACATGTACAGTTTAAAGGTTTGTTTGGTTTCACGTGAATCATGTAGATGTGAGTCCCCATTTTCCAAACTTGGTGAAATGCACATAGCCTTGATTCAGAATGGTCTGCCTTTTGTATGTTCACTTTGTGAGCAAGCTGGTGTCTTAGAAAGGTGTGCCTGATGGGGAGGGACAGGAGCAATGACTTGTTAAGTCTTTTGAGTCTGTAGAAGAATAAAACTGTTGTCCTTCCTAAATAGGATTTAAAATCTGTTAATAAAAATACTAATGGGAGGAGGATGCTTTTTCTATAAGGAAGAAGTAAAGGCTGATATTTGATTGTGAAACTTCTTGGAGAAGCTGTGGTACTGCAGCTAGTCTGATGAAAGGCATTACTTATCCTTGCTACCTTTGCTTCAGTTACAATACTGGAAGTGCTTTTGTTTCAGTTCTTTCCGTTTTTGAGAGAATTGACCTAAAAATACGTAGTAGTTCAAGTCTGTGCATGTAGAATACTGTTTTAAAAAAAGTATGTTACATGATTAGACAATAAGCCCTCACTTAGCACTCGACATTGCTCTGTATGTTATTAGTTACCTGAAGGGGAAGATCTTTACAGAGACAAAACCATTTGTTGTCATTCTGAGAGAATTCTCGTTCTGTAAAACTAGAATGTGCTCTCGTGTTAAATTGAATTAATTTTTACCTATGTTTGTGTCAATCAGTGCTTACTTCTTTAAAGCCAGTGACAATCACTCACTTTCTGAGGAATTTTGTTAGCAGAAAATAAAAGATGTATTATTTTCTGTCTTGTAAAACCTGGTTTATTTCTTGGGGTTTTTTTCAGTGTAGAGAACTCTACAAACAATGCAGATGCATCTAGCAACAAGTTTGTTTTTGGACAGAACATGAGTGAGCGAGTCCTAGTGAGTATCCACTATGTATATGTTGTAATTTTGCGAGCAGTTTGTTATGGATTCTCACTCAGGAATTTTGAGAGCCTTTAATTATACTTGTCACTTGAGTATGGGGGGCTTTTTTCAGTGGTTTGCCTTGAAGGTAACTTACTTTGAGTGCAGCACAGGAAGTTCATTATGAGCTATCATCTGCCCAGCAATACTCTCCAGGTTTTCCCTGCCAAACTCTCTCAATGTAAGGACATTCAGTGCCCTCTCTGTAGTGCATGTGGTTCTTGTTCCCAAGCGCTTTATGGCACAGCTTGTTGCTTTAAATGGCTATTTGAGTATAAATATTAGAGAGTATTATATGCTTGTCCTCAAAATTGAGAGCAGTTCAGTTATGTGACTCCCCCCAGGATGGGATTTCAAGCCCAGCAGTAAAGCAGCTGCCTCAGAACTGAGGTATGATTCCAGAAATGCTGTTTATGATGTACCAACCTAAGGAATAACTTCTAGTACCTCACTGTTTCCTGCTGGTTTTGTTCCTGTGCTGGAACAAAATGGAAACATTTAATGCTGAGTGTTCAGACCTGTCTAACCAAGCAGGAGTTCAGTCAACTATGCCATGAGTAGCCGTAGCTGAAATTGACTTGCTTTGGTGAACAAAGCAAGTCAAAAAGCTTCAAAATAAGGATTGAAATTCGGTATGAGTTCAAGGGAAAATTATTTGAACTGGTTTTCAGGTCACACTCCATTCAGTTCCTTGGCTAGCTAGTAGGATAGCTTTAACTGTGAAAACATGTTGTCCATGAGATTCTTTTTTTACTGTATGGTCTGTAAATACTGGAGCTGCCCTCAGTACTTGGTCACTAGTCCTGTTCAGCAGAATTAGTGTTTGTTTTCTTTCTTCTGTTTACCTCCTCTTATTTCTGTGATAGAGTCCACCAAAATCAAATGAAGGTAGTACAGAGAGTAATAAGGAGAATGCTGCTACAGAGTCTGGGTCTGAATCGTCTTCTCAGGAGGCCACGCCAGAGAAAGGTGAAAAACAAAATATTACATTAGGAATGGTAGTTAATCCTTTTTAAAATTACTATATTTTTCTATATCCTGTTACTTTTCAAAAACATAAGATTTTTGTGTTACCTTTACTGTCTCCTGTGACCAAAGATACAGGCTGGATGTAGAAGTTGCTGGATGCTGTAGATCCTCTAATATTAAACGTGTACAGGCTGCACTATCTTTTTCTGTGGTACTGGGAGTATCTTCAGCAGAATAAAAGTAGAGGGAATTAACAGAACTGGTAGTAGGAGAAATGTGGCAAACTTTTTTTTAACAATTCTATTTCAAGTGACTGAATTTCTGAGTCAAATGTGTATTGCATTGAGTGGGTGCACCACATGTTGCTTGAACTCAGAACTGTTTGCTGGATTCTGTCTTCAAATTGTCAAGATATTATGGAAATTCTGAGAACTATGGGTTTTCTTCAGTAAACTGCTTGCAAGCCCAAATGAAAGTGGAAAATTAATTGTGCTGTCCATGTGTAGGCACAGCTGTATGGCGGGCAAGAGTATCAGTACTGCTGGAGCATCTACAGATAAGCAGGTGTCCATGCAAAGGTTGTGAACTATTGTGTGTAGGGACAAAACTTCTTGATAACTTATCTCTTTTTGTCTCTTGTGCTTGTAAAACAAGTATTAAAAGACAAGCTTTAACTTCTGCTTAAAATTTCAATCCTTTTTTACGTGTTCTATTAAGGTCTGTCTTCTACACTTTTCAAAAGGTGTCGAAATTCTGGTGTACTTGTATGAGACCTTTGTACATCTTATAAAATTATATGCTAATCATTCTCAGACTCTCAAAATGTTGTTCAGCTAATAATATTTCAGAATCACTGGCAGAGTCTGCAGCAGCCTATACTAAAGCAACAGCAAGGAAGTGTTTATTAGCGAAGGTAGAAGTGATTACTGGGGAGGAAGCTGAAAGTAACGTGTTACAGGTAAGAAACTGATAGAATAGAGGAGCTTTGAGTTTGTGGGGATTCATATGGATGTCCAGTGAATGCACACCATCTGATCACCTACAAGTCAGCCTTCCTCTATATCTGTAATGTATTTTCTTGTGTTAAAATGCAAACTTTAGCTATTTGTATCAGATCTTTATTTATTAACTTGTTACCCATTGTTTTTTCATTTCCTCTTTCTGAAAAAGTTTTAGTGTATAAGCCATCCAGGTGTATCTTAAGCATACTTTTCTGAATCCATCACATAGAAGCTTCTATTTTTTCTGAGACAATTATTTGAAGAAAATTTAAATAAACTTAATATTTTTAAGTTAATTGCTGTACTACTGAAGATTTTCTAAAACTTGGAATGGACTATTTATGCCAGCAGTCTGGTTTCTTGCAAAGCAGAAACTAGATCACAAACACTCAGGAATTTGACATGAGATACTTAATTGAATTAGTGATGTTGTAGAAGGATATTTGGTCATGACTTAGACTTCTGATCTTAATAATGGTATATTTAACATTGTAGTTATTCATTAACTTAAATATACTTACTCCAGTATATACTTAAGAAAAACATGCAGGGTTTTCATCTAAAATGAAGTGGTATATGTTTTTTTTTCTCTTCTTTCTTAATCCTCCAATTGTAGTTTGTTTTCTTCCTTGAGATATTTTGTTTCTCAGCATTTGAACTGTGTTCTTTTCAAGGACAGCTTTTTTATTCTTACAGACGTGATGCTCTATTCTGACACCAAACAGTTGCACTGTCAGTATCTAATGCCTATCAGTTACACTTGTATTACCTTACAAAATGATACTCTATAATGTTTATCTTCTTGGACTTCTTTTTACCAGACATAAATGGTCTTTAAATGGTTCTCCTGGTACTTCTCTGTTTCTATGTAGTTCAGAAATGTCTGGATGCTTCACATAATTGAACAAGACACTGAAGAGATAAAAATCCTGTTTCACTTAGGAAAACCACAACTTTTGGCAGTTGTATACTTAATAGAGGACTGACTTGCATGAATATGTTGTAACTTAACAGACCTTTTGCCTAACTTTTATTCTTTTTTTTCATGTGAAATGTAATGCATTAGAATTCCAAATGGGACTTGTACAGGCAGAACTGTATTAATGTTGCAGAAACCGAGTGTACAGAGCTAGATGTTTTGGGGTGAAGAAAATGAGAAATGGAGGGAATGAAAATGGAAGTATCTTTCCCACTTAGTGCGTGCTCATCTGTGGGGAATTTGAGGGTGATGGTTTGAGGTATAAAACCTCAGCAGTAACAGTGAAGTTGGATTAGAGAGAGGGATATAGAGTAGAGATGCTTGGCATGGAAGAAAAAGGGAGCTTGTATGTCAAGAAGGATCATTCCTACTGTTGGAAAAAATACATACACCTTTTGAATTTTATAATTAATGAACCCTGCAGGGAGGCAGTAAAAATATTTCACTTTTTAATGACTCTGTGTGGTTCAGGCTTTATGAATTGATAATGAGCCAGCATGTTTGTTCATCCCGTGCTTCCTTAATACAGGAAGAATTTTGCTTTGCTTTCATTATATTTGCTGGGTCTTCCCAGCAACAAATACCATCTTCAGTGGTGCAATGTGTACCTAAGGCTTTTAAAAGAATTGGCTGATATAAGGCAGTCTCTTATGACATTAAGTTTCCTCTGTGAAAGCTTATATCTTACCTGAAAATTGCTTGTTGTTTTGATCTTGAACCCTTTTATTCTTTAAGAATATATAGCTTCTGTTGATAAAACCTTATGAAAACAGGCAGCATATTTTGAGAAATTTATTGCAAAAGAGAGGATGACTGTTTTCGCTTCCAGAGCTATAAACAATTAAAAATTCCAGTATGAAATCTGAATATTTTTTTAACTAATAGTAGGTGACTAAGAAATACATTATTACATCAATCAACCACTATGCCATAGAGATATTTTCTGTTACAGATTCAGTGCAAGCTGTTTGTATTTGATAAAAGCTCTCAGTCTTGGGTGGAAAGAGGTCGAGGGCTCCTGAGACTCAATGATATGGCCTCAACAGATGATGGAACATTACAGTCTCGACTGGGTAAGAGGAACCAGGGGAAATGAGATACTGCATGACAGTCATGCTGTTTTCATAGGGTTCTTCCTTGACACACAGCAACTTTCACTTCAGTTTGTCTTAGCTACAGCAACTCAGAAGCAGTTTGGACCTTTTCTTTTGCTTCAGTTAGTGAACATTTGCCCCCTTCTATTGCGGTAAATGTTCCAGTTACTTTTTCCCCCCATAGAAGCAAGCCATGTTTAGTAGCTAGAATATTTGACTAGAAATTTATGGTAACATCATTCAGATCTGGCTGTTTTGGATGGGTTGCTTGTGGTGGGGAGGTCTGTTTGAATAGTGCACGATTGTTCAGGCTGGCAGGAATGTGCATTAGCTTGAGATTATCAGCACAGATGCAACTGTGAACTTTGATGTATTAACATATAAGGCTTCAGACTAAATACCTTTAGATAGGACTCATAGTCTTTAATAGCCTTGTTGCAGTTTAAGCCCAGCCAGCAGCCAAGACCATTGCAGCTGCTTGCTCACTCCCCCTCCAGCAGGATTGGGGAAAAAATTGGAAGTGTATAGAAGTTAGAAAACTCATGGCTTAAGACAGTTCAATAAAGAAAGCAAAAGCGGTTCATGCAAACACAGTAAAACAAGAAATTAATTCACTGCTTCCCATGGGCAAGCAGGTGTTCATCCATCTCCTGGACAACAGGGCCGCATCACACATAATGGTGACTTGGGAGGATAAATGCCATCACTCCAAACATCCTCCCTTCTTCTTCTCCCCCCTGCTTTATATCCTAAACATGGTTTTAGATGGTCTGGAATATCCCTTTGGTCAGTTTGGGTCACCTGTCCTGGCTGTGTCTCCTCCCAGCCTCCCACATACTCCCAGCTTCCTCACCAGTGTAGTAGTACAAAAAGCAGAAAAGGCCTTGGCTCTGTACAAGCACTGCTCAGCAATAACAAACACATCTTCGTATTATCAACTGTCTGTTCAGCACAAATCCAGAACACAGCTCCATACCAGTGACTGGGAGGAAAGTTAACTCCACTCCAGTCAAAACAGCACAAGCCTACATTCTTCTCATTTACAGTTGTGACAAAAGCCCAAAAGAGCTGACTTGTAAAAAGACTGAAACATTTATACAATAAAAAGTGTCTTGACTGTTTTGATCTTCCTGATGTGTCTTTTTCCACCTAACTGATCTTGTAACTTGGCTTTAGTGATGAGGACTCAGGGGAGTCTCAGGTTAATCTTAAATACCAAGCTCTGGGCTCAGATGCAGATCGATAAAGCCAGTGAGAAGAGTATCCGGATCACCGCCATGGATACAGAGGACCAGGGAGTTAAAGTTTTTCTTATATCAGTGAGTACTGTTTTTTGTTTATGTCTTAACCTTCCTACTAAAGTTGGTGCTTGCTTAAACTGTAGTTGAGGTAGCATTCCCGTTTTTCTTTGCACCCTACACTGTCTTAGCAGTGTAACCTTACACTGTCTTAACATCACCCCTGCCCCAAAGACAAGGCGCTTGGCAGATTTGCTTGTCTAAAAAGTCTTGCTAGTTGTGAACAAATGCCACATCAAAGGCTGTCCTAGGAAGCCAGGTTGTCCAAAGCATTGCCCGTGGAGTCATGTGATCTGTTCCACACATACTGAGACTCTGTAGTGTTTAATGCAGATTGTTTTCTGATATTAAGAAAAATGGGCCTTATTTCATAGATTTTATGCAATAGTTTAACCAAAATTAGATCTACTGGAAATTTCAGCACAGGAAAGCTATCACTGTCTACAGCGCGGAAGGATGGATAGGTGCCCACGGAAAGGGAAACACTAAAACTCTGTCAAGAACATCATATTAGTACTTAAAGGTTACACGTTTTAATTTCAATTTTCTTTTGATACAGAGTATTCAAAGCAGTAACAGCATAGTGAAAGTGATTTCTGTGCTTCCTAAATGGGGAACGGCAATCCCAATCAGAATTACTAAAACACTCGGCATCTCATCATACAGTCAGCAAGGAAGAAAGGTCATTCCCTAATGTCTGCCAAAGCACTTACAGATTTGGAGAGGTCCGAACACATTCTTTTGATTTACACTGATTCTATACAAGATGTTGCAAAAGAATTAGTGTTCCTAGGGTTCAGAAACTGAGAGCATCAACAAATGGTTAGCTTTCCCTGTGACATTAGGTTTGTAGGGCTGGGATCTGGAGTCCCAGGATGGAACTTAAGGATACCAAATATGCATTGATGAAGAAAAAGAAGTGAAATTAATGGATAAGTTTTTTTCTCAGTATTTTTCTAGATTTGAAAGTTTTAGTTAATCTGTCGTCAGGTTATTCACTCTTGATTTTAGTATTGATAAAAAAGTATCTTGTTTGGAATTATTTTTTCATTTCAGCTCATTGCGGGGGAACTTTGCAGATACAGAGGTGTCAGATTCAAGTGTCAGATGGGGCTGATGGAAACTATTTTTTACAAAAGAATCTGAGAAGTGGGATTGTTACCTTACAATCATGGAATAAGGATAATAATTACTATGAGGACTTAATTGACATAGTGAAGACAGAGTTTTGTAGTATTTGAAGGGAATTTCCTTTTAAATAATGTCCATTAAATATTTAGTTTGATAGGCCTAATAATTGATTGGTTTGAAGGCATAAAGTGCCCATGAACCTTTAAGAGTTAAAAATATATATTCTTCAACAGAATGCTTCCCTCTGAAACAGTCTGTTCAAAAAAAATTGGAATAATTGCCTGCCTGCCTGCCTGTCCATTCAGTTTTCTCATTATATCTCATACTGAAATTTTATGCCAGTGCCTCATGAAACAATTGGCTTGATTATGATTAACTAATGTGTGAAGTTGAATGATTGACAGGCCAGCAAAAATCTGCAAGATTTTAATTGAAGATCTTTTTAATATGAGCTTTTGGGAGGTGTCAGGAAAGCTCTGTGATTTCTGTGTGAAGAAGGCTATATGAAATCAGCTAGCACTGGCTATGTTAGCCAGAGAAAGTTAGAGCTAAGCAGAGGAATACACTCTCACCACCAGAGTTCAGTATATCTAATGTCCTGCTGTGTGTACCGCAGCCCATTCTGACTGGTTTGAAAAATACTTAATGAGAAAACTGAAAAGTATATTGTGAAATTTGGCATGACTGGTGTCTATTATGTCAGCAGTGTTTTATTGTGTTATAATTCTGTGCACCTTTTTCTTATTTCTGAATATTAAAAAATGCAGGCAAGCTCTAAAGATACAGGGCAGTTGTATGCTGCGTTGCACCATCGGATCTTGGCATTGCGGAGTAGAGTGGAACAAGAGCAAGAAGTCAAGAATGTAGCACCTGAGCCAGAGGTAACACAGTCAAATGAGGAAGACAGTGATGATGATGTCATTGCACCTTCAGGATCAGTTGGAAGTGGTAAGTAAGAAAGACAATGGTGTTTCCTGTTTTCCGTGCATTTTTGTGTCATTTCTTAAGGCAGACTGTGCTCTTTGTATATTTATGTATATGTCAGTGGAGTAGACTATTGCATGGATTGCCTTTTTGAATGCAACTACTTCTTGCTTCTTCTCCAAACTGGTAAAAGGCCCTTGTGCTGCCTCTGAGTTACATGCCACAGTTTACCAGAGGTTTTCTGTGCTTTTTATCATTTACAGGATTTCTAAGGGTGGTTCTGAGTTTCATTTTTGCCTTCCTCATAGCCACACATAAAACCTGAGATGACTCAGTGTCCTGGTTTGAGATCAGTAGACAGCATCCAGACTGGTCTTTCAGTAGAGAGCTGTTTGGAAAGCAGATGGTTTACAAAGGGGCATGGAAGGAGTGTAATGTTTTTTTTATTGTGCGTGAGGAGACCATAATTTAAGAAAAATACTAGTCTTCAGTTTGAGGAAGGCTTCCTTTTGTACTCTCAACTTGGAAGTCTTCTGTGCTTTGCTTTCTTCTGGCTGAGAACATCCAGCCTTTGACAGTCCTCCATCCAGATTGACAGAAGGGGGGAAAAAAAGAGGAATGAATATGAACAAAAGCAGTGGGAAGATTGAAGAGGTTGAATACTGAGCTTTTAGGCTTTGGATGCTGCTGAGATCCCTGAATCAGATTAGTCAAGAACATAAAATTCTACAGCAGACAGATCTTAGTCTGGAGAAGGAATATGTGAGGCAGGAGAGGAGGAATTCTACAGTTCTCATCTCTCATTAACACCTGAATCTGAGACTTCTGTATACTGCTTGGGATGGGTCTCTTACTGCAAGGCAAGAAACAGAAGATATTTCTTATGACCGAGAACTACTTTTATGGTTTCAGGTCCTAATGATGAAGGTGATGGGCAGAACGTTGGCAGCACATAGCAGATGTGAGCTGATCTGCTTGCAAGGCTGCTATGAACACCATCTTGCAGGCATCTCTGGATACCCCAGGCCAACGATTATTTCAGGCGGTATTGAAAGCTCCAGGACTTAAGAACTGTGCATCTCTGTTCTGTTTGTTTGGTTTTTTGGTCTGGATCAGTAGATTCCACACAAAAAGAAAGCAGACTTGGAAACTACCTGAATGTGGTTTGGGACGTTGAAAGCTCATCATATTGATGAGCAAAAAAAAAAAAAATCAACCCCAAAACAAACAACAAAAACACAAAATGCAACTACCCCCAACCATTTCCCCTCTTCCTTGTAATTAAAATGGCACATTACAGCTTGTCACAGCTTTTCATTGGGACCTTTTGGCCGTTTCTTCAGTAGTTCATGTCTTGCAGGTCTCCGAGGTAGAACTTTTCAATGCAGTTCCAACTTGAATTCTGCTTTTGTAACCCCTACTCCCCTTTATGCAGGGAAACCCTGTCCTCACCAGTTCCTATGCTCACTGGCTGCTCTTTTGGGTTCCTTTTTTTTTGGACTGCAGATGGGGCAGGTTATGTTTTTACCTTTTAATCCCAACATAGGTTGTGGATGTGGACGCCATTGTTTGCTGTCTAGTGGATTTGTAAACAAAGAAACAAAACATTGTGGTTCACCAGAAAAGCTTTTCTAATGCGGTAATAAGAGACTTTAAAGTCTGCAGGATGTTTTGCTAACTCCTTTTTTTTCTTCCCATTTCATTATTATTTTTTGGGGGATTTATATTGTGGTGAGACTTTTTTATTTTAGTTTTTCAATAAGATGCTCTTGTGTGTTGAAAAAGTGAAACTATTGTTTTATACTGTTCTTTTCTGTTACTATTTAAGGGAGAGCTAAGCCACTATATATAATAGATGTTGCATACAATTTTTCTTAGAAAATGTTATGTTTCTGTGGCTACAGTAGAGTGTAGCAGGCATACAGGTTACATCTTCAGAAAAGTTAATGACAACACAGCTGTTAGCCCTTGGAAGAATAAAATAGGCTCATGTAATGAGCTCTGCCAGCCATTAAAATAAATTGTATAATAAAGCAGCTCTCATTTAATGGCTTGATTCAACAAGCCATTTAAGCACTTGCCTGACTTAACTATATGTGAATAATCTTACTGAAGTCAATGCAACTCTTCATGCTTAAAGTTGAGGACATTTTTTAATATGTTGCTGAATTAATGGCCTTAAATAGAAAATTTAACTTCTAACCCTTCCTGTCCCCATTCCGTTTCCTGAAGTCTTGCAGCATGAAGAAAAAGGTAATACTACCAGACTTGAGTAGTTTGGGCTGAAGGTTATTGTATTCTGTTCCACCACAAATAAAAGCAAGAATATGTTTTTCTGTGTGTAATTCTGGAGTACTCCTACTGTAACCATAACTCACTTTTTTTTTTTGCTTTGGGTGTTTTTTAATCATTTGAGCCTTTTGTGTGAAAGTTGAGTTTTATTTTCTTATTGAAACATATGATATGTTCTTGTCCGGCAAAGCTGGAATTTGGTAGTCACCAGGTCACTTTCACTATAAATTCCCCAAATTGTTCTATTTCCTTTATAAATAGTTTGCTGATACATAATTTCTCACTTGCATGCTTCCTCTTTTGTAGGTTAAGGATCTAAAATGCATCACCAAAAAAAATGAAAGGGGAAGAAGTATTTGATGTAGCATGAATTGAAAACAGAAACCCAGGTTACAGTACAAAATCAACTTTGAAATTGAGTATTCAAATAGCAAAACAGTCCTTATTGCCTCTATTTTAATCAAACACACTTTTCACTGGCAGTCAAGAACAAGTCTTCCCCTGTTTTCTGTTGTTAACCATCACTGAAGACTGATGCTGTTGGGGCAGAGGGTGCTTTTACTTTTCCTGATAGCCAGTTGAAGGAACATCTATTATTATTTTTCTGGGAATTGAAGAGGGCTAATGATAAGCTGTGCCACTGCATCTTGATCTCTCTGGATTGTCTGCTCATTCCTTCTTGCATTTTGGTTTTCTTTTTTCCTCCCTAGAGTATGGGGGTTTTTACCAATGAACAGACCTGTTGCTGCACCCGTCTACTCGTGCCATGCTTCAACAGGAACATGGCAGGTTCTTTAGTATCCACCACACAATTGTTTCTGCATTACAAGGTCTGGGGACTTTCAAGTAAGTGATCTGCATTTTGGATCTGGGATATTTTTACATTGTTGAAATACTCAGATTTAAACTACTCTTTTCAAACACCCTTGCACCGTAAAGGTGTTTCTTGTCAGCAGCTTGTTCATAAGGAAGATTAATAAGGTGTCTTGGCCAGCACAGCTTCTTCTGGGAAAACAGGCATTATTTCTTGGTCCCAGGTTCTGTGGGGTCTATGCTGAGTCTCACTTTAAAGTGTTTTACCTAAAATGCAATTGATGGTGCATGAAGATTCAGAAAAATGGAATAAGCATGCTTGCTTTGGGGTTTGGTGGTACACAATCACCTACAGCTTTCTAAAAAATTTGGCAACTATTCACTGATGCAGATTTTATTTTTAGCTAGAAGCTTTGCATAAATGTTTATAGTGAAGGCTGAAATGCAGCTGTGCATCCTGACAGAATTGTGTTGCTGTGCATCCCAACAGAATTGGCAATGGGTTGAGTTCAGGCCCTGCCTAGCAAGATATAGTTAGGCCAAAGCAAAACTCTGACTTAGCTCTCTGCTTTAAGCCTTAGTAAACCAGTGACAGGCAAAACCAGATGATGCCCATGTGTCTCAAAAGATCTATGTAAAACTGTCATATCAAAATGTACATGGGAATTACATTAAAACCTGTGTCAGCAAGCAAACAAACAAAACACCCTGAGCCCTGCGTTGTGTTTCCTGTACCAGGCAGCGGCTGTTCAAGGGGAGGGTGATGGTGACCAGCTCTGCTGCCTTATAGCAGTCTTCCCCTTGATCATCTCCTGTTTCATCTTTCCCCTTAGGCCTCTTGTTAACTTTTGTGTGGTGTTGACAATTCCTGTATAGCCTGTGTGGCTGCTGACCCGCACAGGTACAGCCTTTCAGGTTTTCCAGTGGAAAAACAATACTGAAGAGTGTAGTAAATTTGAGCATGCTTGATGATGACAACAGTGTACTCTGGCAACCAGGAGGGCCAGCCATGTCCTGGGGGGACATCAGGCACAGCCAGGCAAGGGAGGGGATTGTGACTCCCTGTTCTGCACTGGGGCAGCCTCACCTTGAGTTCTGGGGGCAGTTTTGGGCACCGCAGTATAAAAAAGACATTAAGCTAATAGAGAGTGTCCAAAGAAAGGCCACAAGGATGGGGAAGGGTCTAGAGGGGAAGCCGTATGAGGAGCTGCTGAGGGCACTTGGTTTGTTCAGCCTGGAGAAGGGGAGACTGAGGGGAACCTCAATGCGATCTTCAAGCTCCTCATGAGGAGAAGCTGAGGGGCAGGTACCAGACTCTACACTCTTGTGACCAGTGACAGAGCTCGAGGAAACAGCATGAAGCTGAGTCAGGGGAGGTTTAGGTTGGATATCAGGACGTTTTTCTCCCAGAGGGTAATTTTAGAACTGGAACAGGCTTCTCAAGGCAGTGGTCACAGCGCTAAGCCTGAGTTCAAGAAGCATTTGGACAGTGCTCTGTCACATGGTGGCCTTTTTGGGGTGCCCTGTGCAGGGCCAGGAGCTGGACTCGATGATCCTGATGGGTCCCCTCCAACTCATCATGCTCTATGATTCTATGAAAGCAACAGCTAGAATGGTGATGTCACTGAAACCACAGAAGTAAGCCTCTTATCCATAAAATGAAAAAAAAAAAATTACACCCACAGGAAATACAAACATTAAGGTAAGAGAATGTTGTAATTACAACATCCTTCTGTAGTCCAGTTCCCAGTGCATGATGCACGGCTTCAGAGAAGACAGGGCAGGAAATGATCTAAATAAATGAGTCCTCAGCCATCCTGCGCTAGGACTAGGGTGGGAGGTGATCAAATTGTTAGAAGCCTGCAGGAATAAAAAAAACCTGCCAACTTTGTAATGGCTCCTCTCTGTTCCGTGAAGCATCAATTGATGCCATTGCTTGGGTATTACTGCCATTAAATGACTGTTCCTAACATGTCCCATTCTGCAGTTCAACTGGTCTCTTGCTCTCCCAGTGAGTGTAGAAAATGGTTAATTTCCTTTCTAGAAACGTTACATATTTGAAAATTTACCATGTTTCCCATAATCTTCTCTAGTTTTAGGATTTCCAGATATGATAATTGCCATAATTTGTCATACAAGATTTCATTAAACTGACTTTTCACTGTGTGCTTTTTCTCCCGGTGTTACTTGGTCTTTCTGTGCACTGACTTGCTTAAATTGAACTCTAGTCCATTGTGTGGGTAGCAGATTTTCAGACAAGATGTTATAAAGATGTTTTAATTTTTTTTTAGTATTTCTTTTTTTCCCTCCTGTGAAATCAGCACAGAGCAACACAGGTGCAAGAGAAAATTGGTAAATTAGACAAAGTCAGTCTTGATTCTTTTCTGATAGGTGAAAGTACAGGTATTTCATTAAGAAATGCTTACAGATAATTTCAGTAAATAAAAGTCTCATTTGAAGATAGTATTTAGAGCTCCCTTTTGGCTACCTCCTTTCAAGGACCCCTTTCCAGAACTCTTCATTTTGTAAAGATACAAAAGCTGAATTTGTCATTGAGAACACTGGTCATTCTGTTGCAGGGTGGGCAGTGAATGCTTTTTCCAAGGTTATCTGTGAATTTAATGTGCGGTTATTTTGTGTGAACAACTCCTGATCAAATTCTGGTAGCTTACCTTCAGCTTGTAATGAAACTGGAAGAGGCAAGTGGTGATGTTATGTTTGATGTCCTCCTCCTGTTCCAGAGATTAGGAGGTGTCACTGAGCCCCCACTGCAGGATGTGTGCTGCTGGTAACATGTACCTGAGCATCCATGTGCTGACTGTACACTGTCCTCTGAAAAGCAGCTTGCTGTCTGTACATCATTTAGCAGACAAGATAAATTCCTGTTCTGTGGAGAATTCAGAGCACAACTGCTTCTGCAGACAGGAGATGTATTGGACAAGGCCCTACAAAAAGCTCCCGAGAGGGAAGGATGGGGAAATGTTTTGAATGCGATTTGCTGATGGGTGGTTCTGCCATTTCTGAAAAGGTCTTGGAGATAGAAGGAACTCCAGTTATTTGCAGCTTTGTAGTACGATGGCAAGCCCCTCCCCCAATTTAAGGCAACTAATATTCTGTAAAAATATTTGGAACCAAGTTAATGTTTTAAGGGTAATGTTACATTAGTTATGTGTTGCTTTCCCTGGAACTTGCCTATTTATAGTAAGGCAACTGTTCCCTCCTGCTGTAACAGCTCTCTGAAGTTAGCTGGGGAGGGTCTGCAGCCCAAGGATGGATATCTGCTGAATAACCCCTACCAGCAGTGTGGCAAGGTTAGCTGCAGTCTATCCACGAGGCAAGTAAAAAGCCGTACACACCAGGGTGCTGAGTCCTGCAGCTACAGGCATTGTACCTGCTTGCAAAGGAAAAGAGATGTGAATTCTCTGTCCCACCTCCCTTGTCGGTGGAAGAAGCAGTATGAATCTACCGCACGGGGTACGGCCTCAGAAGAGTTTTTAACAGCTGCTTAGAGCCCAGAAAGCCCAGAAATTTGTTATTTAATGGTGTAGAGTCTTGCCCTGTGCAAGATTCAGTGGCTTTTGTATGTTTATATGGGGGAGAGAGCATTTGCAGCGTGTGCCACCCTGCAGGTGAGTGTTTTTTCCATCCTGCTGTCCAGAAGGGTCACACAGCCCTTTGTCTGATGTGCTTAGAAAGAGCTTTGGAAAAGGGGCAAAGCTGCTCTAAAAAATGCTTCCTTTATTAAAGCACCGGTGAGTGCCTGATGGTTCTGTAAGAACAACACTCTCTCTGGCATGCAGAGGAAGCAGTGCCCAAGCCAAGGGACAGTGGAAGACTCTCTGTTGTGAATGCACTCCACACCAGTTCCTTCTGGCACTGAGACAACTCTGGAACGGAGGTGATTTGCCTGCCGTGTTGAGCACACCCCAGCACATCTCCGGTGTGCCACAGCCTGGTGCAGCTGCCAAGCCCTGGCTGAGCCTCTTCTCCTCTCCCGGCTGCCGGGGCTCGTGAAGCTCTGACTTCGCTGCCGGGTGGATGCAGCGCTACAAACAGTTCCTTTGGATAATGGAGCAGTAGCATCCAACTCCAGCTGTTTTGAGCTCCTATTGCAGAGAAGAGATGCTGTGGGGGACTCAGCATACTGGAAAATGCAGAAATCAAGTATTTAATATGCTTTTCACATACAGGGAAAAGAGAGGTAGAAAGGTGAGAAAGCTTGAGCTAACAACGATAGTTGTAGATGACTTCACTCAGATATTGGAGCTATTTCAAGAGTCTGGAAAACAGCTGAAAGAGCTTTGCTTGAAGGGATGTCACTGATAGGGAAGATGTGTGATTATGTCTTTACAAACAATTTGACAGGTGAGGGGATGGGTGTTAACATCTTTGAAGGGGGGTCTTAATGTCTCTGCTGACTTCAAGCAGCAGGTTTGTTACAGAGCCCAGGGAGCTTGGCTCCTGGAACAGACAAGTGCGTCTGCACAGGCCTGAACTTCTGAACTTTGGGATAAAATGACAGGTTCAAGGGGGAATGTGATAGGCGGTCTGGGAAGGCTGCACCTTCCTGGTGCCTCAGCCAACGGGGAAAGGAAGAGGGCAACATGCGTCCGGGAGTTTAGGAGAAAAGGAGGCTGCACCCTCCAAAACCTCGAGAGAGAAAATGCCGCAGGTGTGTCCCCCAGTGAGGTCTCTCCCTTTCTTTGAATAAAGTTGCAGGACTCCTCTGTCTCTTTCATGGAGGCTTGCTTTTCAGTGCGTGATTTTCCGTACAAAATGTGGACTCATCCAGGATTCTTTCAACGTCTGGGTCCTGCACATGGCAAGAGGAGCTGGAG
>VZRS01005755.1:13126-26429 GCA_013398055.1 Ifrita kowaldi | reverse complement strand
GAGCGTGTCCAGGGCAGGGAACGAGCTCCTTCCTTCCACTTCCAATGCTGAGCCTTCAGGAAACTCAGCAACAGCTGAACAAAACCAAACGTTTAGTGCTGATTCCTGGGCTAAGAGGGATGAAATGTTACGACAGGGAACCCTCTGCATTTCCCACAGGGAAGGAATCCACCCCCCCAGCCAGAGGCACCGAGGTTCACGGCTCAGTAAGAGCTGCAGAACAGGCTCAGGACACCACGGTGACAGGCAGGACACCAGGGCAAGGACTCATTCATGGAATGGGAGCTGAAACCCTCAGTGTGGGATTTACATCCAGCCCAGACCTTGCCCAGACCAGTCCAGCACAACCCCCCTCACTGGGCAGCTCTTGGCTCTGCCCTGCCAGCAGGAAGAGCTGGCCACACTTTTCCATTTGGGAAAGCTCTGAGTGATCCAGGTTCTGCCCACGTAAATCTGCCAGGGGATCGTGCCAGCACTCAGAATGAAAAGCCTCATGGAAAGGAGTGTTTGAAGTGGTTGGGTTTGTTTGGGGTTGTTTCCACCAGCAATCAGCCCATCGAGGTTTAACCCGGAGATTCCCCAAGACTGGATATGAAGGAGCACCTCAGTCCATGAAAGCTCTCAGCAAGCTTTGGCAAAAACACACTTTGGAATTCCTGCTATTGGTTATTCCCTCGTGCCAAGAGCGATTTAAAACTGGACTGTAATGCTGTAAACACAAGCAGCACTTACACTCAGGCTCCTTCCTGGAAATAGAACCTAAACTTCCTAAATCCACGAACCCACAGCAGCTGAGGAGTTTCCACCTGGATCAGCACATGCTCTGGAGAGACAGGCAGCAAAACCTGATCAGCTGGTTACACCTCAGCCTCACATCCAGCACGGAGCCCTCGGCTCCAGGCATCCCTTCCCAAGAGGAGAATTCCAGCTGCAGCTCCAGACACCAGCAAAAGCTGCACATTTCCTCCCAGCAGGGAATCGTCCCCTGCAATGCAAACCTGGGAGAGAAGTGGGTCAGCTATAAAAAGCCCCGGGTGGATGTGAAATTCCTGCTCAGTCACCCCGGAGCAGCCGAGAAAACACCGCCGGAGCCCCGGGGGGATGAGGGACTTGACCCAGATTGCAGGATCTGCTCCACTCATCCAATTAGCCAAATGCTGCCCAAGGTTTTAGGCAGAAAGGAGGCCAGGGAGGAATGGACAATCCCGTGTCGTCAGAAGCCAGGTGCCATTAAAGGCCACGTTTCACACTGAGCTGTCACACGGCTCGCAGGGGCTGCAGCAGCAGCAGGGGAGGGGAGATCCCAGAGCCACCTCCCTCCTTGGGGACCTGGGCAGCACCTGCTCAACTGGGAGAGCAACAAGGGCCTGGGGAAGGACACAGGAAGACTCCAGGCTCTGCTGCCACAGCAGCTCCAGAGGCACTCCCTGCTTGTCCTGCTGAAATCCACCCTGGAGAGGTGGGGCAGGACAGGGACACGGGGCTGGGGTTGGTTCCACCACTCAGCAAGGGCAGGAACCAACGCTGGAATCCCACAATGGTTGGGGTGGAAAAGGACCTCAGAGCCCATCCAGTGCCACCCCTGCCATGGGCAGGGACACCTCCCACTGTCCCAGGCTGCTCCAAGCCCCAATGTCCAGCCTGGCCTGGGACACTGTCAGGGATCCAGGGGCAGCCACAGCTGCTCTGGGCACCCTGTGCCAGGGCCTCCCCCCCTCCCAGGGAACAATTCCTGCCCAGTATCCCATCCATCCTTGCCCTCTAAACTGTATTTGGGATGTTTCATTTCAAATATCTGTCCAAAAGGACACTGAAGTGTTTCTTCAAACAGAACATTCCTGCATCAGTGGAAAACTTGTCCAGCCACAAGACACCGTGACCATTCTGCAAACTGCCCTCAGCTCCCACCAACTTCCAAACCTCCCACCCAGTCGCTTGACAAGCCCAGCTCTACGTGGAGAATAAACAGTTTCAGAGAATCACAGGATATCCTGAGCTGGAAGAGCCCCACAGGAATCAAGTCCAACTCCTCAGTTTGAAAGAAGCCCAGGGATTACACCAACCACGAAGGCCAGGAGAGGTTTGTTGTCTGGGATGGACTTTTGTGGGGCAAACCAGGAGGGACCCCCTACAAAACAACTCAAAGCTTCTGGTCCTGGATCTTACATCCCTGAATTCAGACCAGCAAATAACCTGGAACAGCATGTCTGAGGTGAGGCTTGGGTACAACATCCCTTCAGGAATAACGCGGGGATGAAGGAGAGGGGCACATGTCTATAGGACTAATAGGGTGGCCTTTTCCAAAAAAACCCTCTGCATTATCCTTGAAGGTTTGAGGAGGCTGAGGGGTTGCACAGGGGACCTAAAGGTGACAGAGGAAGGTTCCAATTATCAGCAAGAGACAATTATTAATTATAATTATTAATTCCTAAGACAGGCTTAGCAGCACTCCTGACTGTCCACTCAGGCTCCCCCACACAGCACAGGAGTTCAGGATCCACACACAGCCAAAGCTGGAGCATTTTTTTGTACACTGAGCTGTCAAGTCTTCAGCTCCCAATAGGTATTTTTGGAATTAAATTATTATTTGAGTCCAAGCCCTGCAGCAGCAGCTGCTTTTAGCCAGGGCAGCTGGCACGGGGCTGGAGCACATCACCATTTCCCAACTCGCAAATTCCTGGGAATGCAGCTGGAAAGCAGACAGGGAAGAGGTCAGAGTCCCAAACCTGCACAGCAGCCCCACAAGGAAGTCCCCAAAACAAGAAGTGCTCAGCCCTGCTGCCCGGGCAGGGAGCCAGCCCAGCCAGGCAGCACAGCAGGGCCCTGGGAGGAGCTTCCAGGACTTCTGCAGGAAAGTCTGGGCACGGCAAAGCCAGCACTGGCTGCTGCTAGACTCAGACACGCTGCTTCCCTTAACTCCCTGCCAGGAACGTTTGTCCCAAATGCCTGAATGTCCGAATGTCCGTGCTGGGGCTGGAAGGAGCTCACACAGCTCTGGCACAGCTCCTTCCCCCGGGCTGCACCCCCACGTGTGCCAGCAGTGGGAAACAGGAGCAGGGACCTAAGCCCAGCCAAAAATAGCATCACCTCTTATTTTAATTACGGAAAAAAAAGCTCCGTGGTCGAGTTTGCCAAGCAGCTTCACACCCTCATGGGCACTGGAGACAGAGGCCAGAGCAAGGGCAGGGCTGGCACAGTCCCGGGATCACTGAGGTTGGAAAAGCCCTCTGGGACCATCGTGTCCAACCTGGGACCAATCCCCACCTTGTCCCCAGCCCAGAGCACTGAGTGCCACCTCCAGGCCTCCCCTGAAGATAAAGATGACCCCAACCATCAGGGCAGCCAGAGCCAACCTGAGCCCGGGCAGCTCTTCTGGAGGGTTCTGTTCTCCCACATTCCTTCCCCTCTGGAGCAGAGGAGAAACCTCAACACTCATCCCTTCCTTTTAAGGCTGGAAAACACGGAGCTGTCCACAGGCCTAGAGGAGACACCAGCTCAGAGATGGACAGGAAGCCTCAGTGGCCTGACCTGGCACAATAAATGGCATTTGAAGCACATTTGCTGCCCAGTTAAGGAAAGTGCACTGGGTGTGCAGACTGTAAATAAAACCAGTTTGTTACTGAAGTGCCCACCTACAACCCAAAACCTTTAACTGAAATAAAACCTTCCTTGCAGAATTTCTATTTGACAGCAAGAGCAGCAAGTGGCAGAAGGGAAGGGAAGCCCCTCAAACCCTCCCAGCACAAGGAAATAAGGAAAACTAACAGTGTAAGCACCTCAAGCCTTGAGCCAGGCACTGGGACAGCCAGGGCACTGCGGTGCCTCCCCAGTGGGTTCTTCATCCCCGAGTGTCCCAAAGCAGGAGGTCCCATACTCAGACTCAGGGGGGCACTTCAGCTGCCTCTCCACACAGGTGTTTATTGAGGAGAAAAAAAACCATCCCAGGTAATGCACAAATGCAAATGTGCCTGCTGAAGGATAAACCCCTCACTGCCTCAACACTGCTCAGCTGGGACAATTCTCCTGGCTGCCTCCTCTGCAGGTTCAGATGGAAACAGCTGCAGGAGGGGAGCAAAGAGACCCTGAACTCCCTGTCCCTGCCTTTGAAAGATTCTACACGAGAGGGAAGCAGACTTTGCCAGTGATGGGGTGAGTTAATGCTTTAAAACTGAGATTATCGAGCTCAGGGAGACTAATCCTCAATGAATCCTTTACTCCATACTGTTCTAATGGCAGTTTCTTGGAGCAGCCTGGGTTGGGATCAGCTTTATGGTCAAAGGCTCCAAGCCCCAATGTCCAGCCTGGCCTTGGACACTGCCAGGGATCCAGGGGCAGCCACAGCTGCTCTGGGCACCCTGTGCCAGGGCCTGCCCACCCTCCCAGGGAACAATTCCTTCCCAATATCCCATCCATCCCTGCCCTCTGGCAGTGGAAAGCCATTCCCTGTGTCCTGTCCCTCCATTCCTTGTCCCAAGTCCCTCTCCAGCTCTCCTGGAGCCCTTTAGGCTCTGAGCTCTCCCTGGATCCTTCTCTTCTCCAGGTGAGCACCCCCAGCTCTCCCAGCCTGGCACCAGAGCAGAAGGGCTCTAGCCCTGGAGCAGCTCTGGGGCCTCCTCTGGACTCTCTCCAGCAGCTCCCAGAACTGAACACAACTCTGAACACGACCCATGTTTGTGCATCCTGTGCCAGCAAGCACAGGGGAAAAGAGGAGAACTGGGCTCTGTTATCCCAGGGGATGCTCCACTGGGACAGTATGGACTGAGCTCAGGAAAAGCTGGGAGGGATAATATTTATTGCTGCTTCTTGTAAGAGGCTGGAGAGCAAATTCCAATAGCCCCACATGGAAAGGAGGAAAGAAAGAACATAAACTGCAGGACTTGCCAGAAGGAGGAATAGGATCATTTTTACCAAGTGATCTCATTAAATCAGTTTTGAATTCAGGACCCAGTGAAGCACAAGGAACTTGTGCACTCCGGCTCCTGCAGGGACAGCACGGTCATCAGAATATCCCTGACATGGATATCCCATTAGCAGAGCATCAACAACATGGATTTTGTGCCTAATATCCATGAGGGCCCTGAGAACAGCTTCAGGAGAACACACAGTTCCCAGCTGGGCTTCCGAAAATAAAGTTTTCATGTGCCCCAAAGAGAGAAGCTCACAAGTTCAGATCCTGCCCCGAAGCTGCATCCCTGCAATGACACCCAGGCATTCCTGTGACCAGCAGCCACACCAGGCTGGCTCAGAAGGAACAAAAGTGCTTTTAACCAGGATTGCTTTGGATGTTCTTACATGGAACTGCTGCAGAGCCAGGAACAACCGGAGTGTCCACGTGACACGCAGCTCATGCTCACTCCAAAGGCTCAGGAGCAGCTCCAGCTGCTGCCCTGGGTGTGCTCCCTGGTCCTTCCCGTTAAATCCACCTGGGGACAAGAGCACAGGGACACCCCAGAGCTGGCCGGGAGCCCCAGCCCTGGCGCCACCCAACTGTTTGATTGACTTCAGTTAAAAAGCAAATTAGTGTAATTAAAACAAAACTCATGTAAGTATGTAACCCATGTGCCTGGATAATCCCAGGATCACGGAGGTTGGAAAAGATCTCCAAGATGAGCCCAAGCTGTGCCCCATCCCAGGGCACTGAGTGCCACCTCCAGCCCTTCCTGGGACACCTCCAGGGATGGGGACTCCAAACCTCCCTAGGCAGCCCCTGCCAAGGCCTGACCATCCTCTCCATGCAGAAATTCCTCCTGGTGTCCAACATGAGCCTGCCCTGGCACATCTTGAGGCCATTTCCCCTTGTCCTGTCCCTGTTCCCCAGGAGCAGAGCCTTGGACCAACCTGGCCTAGTGGAAGGTGTCCCTGCCCACAGCAGGATGAGCTTTAAGGTCCCTTCCAACACAAACCATTCTGGGATCCTACTACTCCTCCCAATTTTCATCTCTCCTCAGCTCCACAGCAGCTCCACTGCTCTGCTTCCCCACAGAGAAGAGTTTTGGAGCATCCACAGAACGTAAGCAATGGGCACAAATATCCAACCCTCACACTTTATCTGGGGGCTGTTCAGTGGCACTGAAAGCACTGGCACTGCGTCCCACCGGGGCTGCTCCGTGGGGACGCACATTTGGGTCACACCTCCCAGAACCTGCCAGCACTGCTGACAGCAGGGACGTTTTAGAGACACTACAGGACCTGGACTGACTGTCCCAGCTGCTCTTGGCCCTCTGTTCTTGCTCCTCCAAACAGAGGCACAGAGCAGAAAACCTGACAGTCATAGAAAAGGCAAATCTCTCTCTCAAGCATCCGGTTCTGGTGTGTTTGACTCGTGCTGGGGAGCAGCTGCAGCTCAGGGCTGAACCCCAAAGCCACAGTTTGGTGTTCAGGGAGCCCTGGTGAGTCCAGGCAGTAACTCACACCTCCATTACTGTATCTGCACTCCAATCACACTTGGTGCACGACACCTCAGCCTGTGCCACACGGGGATTCTGCACAACTTGAATTTCCCTCTTTTTAAAACGAAAAACTGCCTGAGAGCACATCCAAGCACACTTAACAGAAGCTGATTGTCCCGTTTCTCTCAGACACCACAGTTCTGGTACTGCACAGTGACCAGGTCCATTTCCACCTCCTGCAGGTGCTGCAAAGGCCATGGCGAGGGGGACAAGGTGATCCCAAACCCATCTGGGATTTTATAGCCAGGAAACACCACTGGTTTCGGGTCTCAAACATTCTCACCTGCAAAAGCCTTGCCCTGAAATGCTCAGCCAGCCCTGTACAGGTGCAAGTCTGAGCTGCCTGGGGAGGAGACCACAGCCTGTGCAGAAAGGCCTCTTAAGGCTCGTGTGGTGTTAGAGAGGAGCTCCCTCAGGTCTGCACGAGGTCTCCAGCCCCTCCTGCTAATGTTAAATGAACCAGACAGAGCAAGCAGGAGTGTGGCTGAGGTCTGCGGCAAAATCCACACCTACAGCACGTTTATGGCTTTAAACAAGGACAGAAATTGTTCCCTGGGAGGGTGGGGAGGGGCTGGGATGGAATTCCCAGAGAAGCTGTGGCTGCCCCTGGATCCCTGGCAGTGACCAAGGTCAGGCTGGACAGGGCTGGGAGCACTCTGGGATAGTGGAAGGTGTCCCTGCCCATGGCAGGGGGTGGAATGAGATCAGATTTAAGGTCCTTTCCAACCCCAACTGCTCTGTGACTGTATGAAATACAGAGAATGTCTCTGGGGTCCTTCAGCAGCACTGAACTTTTCTCCTGGAACACGGCAATGGTGAAGAGCTGCCCACACTTCCACCTGGGATCCTGCTGGGAGAGGCACTGGGGCAGGCCTGGGGATTCCCCACCTGGCACAGCCACTGTTCCCTCTTCCCTCGGGTGCTCACACAGCCGCCCCGCCCTGCTCTGCACAGGGAAACAACATTCCAGCGCTTTTCCAGCTGCACTGCCACTCTGGGACAGGTGGGCTCCGCTGCCGAGCCAAGAGCCAGGCCCTGGGGTAGCTTTTAAAGTAGGTGTACTACTAATTGTAATTGTAATAGCAACCAAATGAGCCCCACCTGAGCCAGCACGGCACTGCCAGCCCATCGCTCACCCCAGCGAGGCGAAATGGGCTCCACCGAGCTCCAGCCAGAGGAGTCACCTGCACACCCACACCTGCAGGGGTGGCATCTGCAGACACTCACACAGCCCTTCGAGAGGTTAAAATTCCCAGCAGGAGCAAAGGAACTTGGAAATGAGTGTTTAAAATGGCAGGCCAATAATTGGATTATTGTGGCTGGAAGGAGGATTTTGTAGTCTGCTGGTTTGCTCCAGCCATTAGAGGGGATTACACTTCCACCTCATCCTTCACAAGTTCTGTTTCCACACATTTTTAAGCCTCCATTTGTCTGTTAGAGATGCCCAGGGTGAGCTCAAAGCAAAATTCAGCTCACTACAACTTCTAGGTCCAGTAGTGCAGGTGTCAGAGGACCAAGCTGAGCTCACACCTGCAATCACTGGCTTTACTGGGANGCTGTCCCCAGCACTGGAGGTGCCACAGCACAGAAATTCTTCAGGAAAAACTTGAAAAGAATCAGGAAAAACACATCCAAGAGCTGCAGCTGCTCAGGGATCTGTGTGAGTGAGGAGTGAGGCAAAGTGCCCTTCTCTACAAACATGTGACAGAGCCTGTGCCGAGTCCTGCTCAGTCCTGTGCAGCCTCGAGTCTGTTTCGAGTCTGTTTCCCTGGAAGCAGTGCCAAGGTAATTCCCCGGGCAGCAGACACAGAGCTGTGTCACGTGCTGGGAGGACACCAGACACTGGCTGGCTCCTCAGAGCTGTGGCCACCACCTGCCCTGTCCCTGTCCTTCAGAAATCTCTGCAAAGGCATTTTACAGATGGGACAGATCAATCCTCACCTCTGCTCCGTGTCTGTCTTGGAAACTTGTCCCTGGCCACAGCCTGGGAACAGGGAAGGAGCCGTGATAATCCCCAGGGCATTCAAAACAAAACAAAGCACCACCAAAAACCCCAACAGAGCAACAAACAAACCCCTCCAGAAAAAAAAATCCAGGAAGCCTTTACCAGCTCCAGCTATCAGCCCATTCCACAAGCTGGGATTAGTCCCCGAATCTTCTGCAGCACCACCTTGTTCAACACCTCACTGAGGAGTGAAAAGCCCATTCCCAGGATCTCCAGGAAGAGCCTGCTGTGCTCCACAGACTTTTCCCATGGAACAATCAGGGAGGAGAGTGACCGGTTGGAGCCAGTCCAGAGGAGGCACCAAGGGGATCAGAGGGATGGAGCAGCTCTGCTGGGAGGAAAGGCTGGGAGAGCTGGGATTGTCCAGCCTGAAGAAGAGAAGCTCCAGGGTTACCTCAGTGTGGCCTTCCAGTGCCTGAAGGGGCGAACAAGAAAGATGGAGAGACAGGACACAGGGAATGGCTTCCCACTGTCAGAGGGCAGGGCTGGATGGGATATTGGGAAGGAATTGTTCCCTGGGAGGGTGGGCAGGCCCTGGCACAGGGTGCCCAGAGCAGCTGTGGCTGCCCCTGGATCCCTGGCAGTGCCCAAGGCCAGGCTGGACATTGGGGCTTGGAGCAGCCTGGGACAGTGGGAGGTGTCCCTGCCCATGGCACGGGTGGCACTGGACGAGGTTTAGGGTCCCTTCCTCCCCAAACCAGGCTGGCATTCTCAGGCACCCGGCTGCAGCAGCTGCCCCTCACAAACAGGTCACCTGAACACTCAGTGTCCCTGGGTGACCCAGCCAAGGAGCATTTCCAGAGCCCATCTCCCACACAGCCCCAGCTCCTCGGCACTGCCGGGTGCTGCAGCAGGAAACCCTTTCCTCAGGCCACCCGCGGAGCCTTCCCGTGAAAAACAAACACCAAATCCCTTCAGCCTCAGCCCATTCCAGCTCACACTTCCCTCCCCGCACACAAAGCACCACAACGGCCTGGCTGGGGCTTGCAGCCAGGAATGGGACGGCTGCTGGGGATGGGGACAGGTCCCTGTGGCACCACCACAGACTCAGCACGGCGGAGCAGGGACACCACGGAGCACTCGGCTCTGCTCCCTCCCTCCTGCGAGGAAGCTGCATCCCGAGGACTGTGCTGAACACAGGGAGAGGAAAAGCAACAACTCCGGGACCTGAGCAGTCAGAACATCCCAGAGAAGTTCTCTGCTCCACGACCCAAGTCCTGTCAGCAGTGGGACACCAGGGCACCTCCAGCCTCAGCCCTGGGAGTATCCACTGGATACAGCGGTGACCATGGAATGGTTCGGGTGGAAAGCAACATTACAGCCCATCCAGTGCCACCCCTGCCATGGGCAGGGACACCTCCCACTGTCCCATGCTGCTCTAAGCCCCAATGTCCAGCCTGGCCTGGGACACTGCCAGGGATCCAGGGGCAGCCACAGCTGCTCTGGGCACCCTGTGCCAGGGCCTGCCCACCCTCCCAGGGAACAATTCCTTCCCAATATCCCATCCATCCCTGCTCTCTGGCACTGGGAAGCCATTTCCTGTGTCCTGTCCCTCCAGCCCTTGTCCCCAGTCCCTCTCCAACTCTTCTGGAGCCCCTTTAGGCCCTGCAAGGGGCTCTGAGCTCTCCCTGGATCCTTCTCCTCTCCAGGTGAGCACCCCCAGCTCTCCCAGCCTGGCTCCAGACCAGAGGGGCTCCAGCCCTGGGAGCATCTCCAGGGCCTCCTCTGGACTCTCCAGCAGCTCCACGTCCTTGTGCTGCTGGCCCCAGGGCTGGGGCAGCTCTGCAGGTGGGGTCTCACCTGAGCACAAGGGCAGATTCCCCCTCTCCTGCTGCTGTGTGTGTGGGATGCAGCAGGACAACACATCCCAGATCAGACCAAGGCCAGTGCCAGCCAAGATTTGCTCTCCCTGCCAGCACTGGGTGAACAGGCAGCAGTTCCAGATCTCTGATAACCCTGGGCTGCCACAGCCACAGCTCCGAGCTCAGGTAGTGCCCTGGCATCCCCCTGGCTCTGCACACACAACCCCTGGCACAGCTCTGGGTGCAGGATCACAACCCGAGCCTGGCACCAGCTCAGGGTGCAGCTCAAGCCCTGGCACAGGCCTGAGGCAGCCTGAACGCAGACACCTGCACACTGTGTGCTGCTCACCCCCCGTACTCCCAGTAGCAGCAGCTTCTCCCCTGCTGCAGGTGGGTTTTGGGCTGCAGGGCCCCCAGCCCCTGTCCCCAGCACAGGCAGCAGCTCCCAGCCCTGTGCAGCTGCACAGGCACCGAGCGAGGCAGGAAATGAGAAAAGGTTGTTTATCAACAGTAACTTCCTGCCCTCACGGGGACCCTTCCCTCACCTCACCCTGCTCTGCTGCCCCGCTAACAGCCCCACGCCTCTACAGAGCAGCACAGCTGGAATCCCACGGAATTCCCTCATCCCTACAGCTCCCCCAGGTCCTGCCAGCAAACAGCAAGGCCTCGCTTCCACGCCTCACCTCCGAGCTGCTCCAATGGATTCCGTTAACTCAAGAATAAATTACCTCGGTGCTCTCCCCTCCTCACATTCCCATGACCTCCCCCGAACTGGGGGACACCTAATCCCAAACTCCTGGCCAGGAGGACTAAACTGGAACAAGAACAGATCAGCACCAGAAGTTCATTATAAAAGGCAATGTTTTTTGCTGGTTTAGCTGCCTCAACCACCTGTGAACACCAGCAGAGAGGTGACAGAGCAAGAGAGGAGGCAGAGAGGGGACAGACCTGCCCCAGAAAATCCAGCTGGGATGACCTGAGGCTGCTGTGCAGGGAGCTGGGGAGTTTCCCAGGACAAGCTTGCCTGGAAAGTCAGTTCTGTGAGGGCCTGAGGGAGCTGGGAAAGGGGCTCAGCCTGGAGCAAAGGAGGCTCAGGGGGGACCTTGTGGCTCTGCACAACTCCCTGACAGGAGGGGGCAGCCGGGGGGGGTCGGGCTCTGCTTCCAGGGAACAGGGACAGGAGCAGAGGGAACGGCCTCAGGCTGGGCCAGGGCAGGCTCAGGGTGGACAGCAGCAGAAACTTCTGCATGGAAAGGGTGGTCAGGCCTTGGCAGGGGCTGCCCAGGAAGGTTTGGAGTCCCCATCCCTGGAGGTGTCCCAGGAAGGCCTGGAGGTGGCACTCAGTGCCCTGGGCTGGGGACAAGGTGAGGACTGGGCACAGCTGGGACTGGATGGGCTGGGAGGGCTTTTCCAAGCTGGATCCGTCTTTGATGCTGTGACAAGCAGAGCCCCAGGCCTGTCCCCTGCAGCCCAGTGACTCTTGGGGTCACCCCAGAGCCAGCTCAGAGCTCAGTGAGGGAACCTCCTACGCAGAGGGGACACCTGGAGACAAAAGGGGAGATCCCTGAGCTTGGGGACAGTTTTATGTCACCTTCCAAAAGCAGAAGCACAAGGCACCTGAGAGCTTTTCTGTTCCTTAGCATGGTTTTAAAATTTTCCCTACAAACCCCAACCAGCAGTCAAGGACCAAGCCCAGCACACAACCCTGGACAAGAACCAGAGCCACGATTTCAAGCCCAAAACACAGGGAAACTTAGGGGAGATTGGAGCTGGAGTCCAACCAGAGTCCTCCAACACTCCTGCTGAACACACAGATCTGCCAAAGCTGGGGTTTTGGCAGGCATTTACTCATCCTTTCCTCCTTTTGTCTGCCCTTGCCCTGGCTCTGGGCAATGTGCAACCTTCAGTGGTGAGAGGTCTCAGTGCAGCTTTGCTAAATACGTGGTTTAGCCCTTAAGTGGATTCTGGAAGGGATCAATGGATGGACAGCAGTGCACAGGGGCTGGAAAAGAGCTGGCCCCACTTCTACCCCACACTGGAGATCCTGCCACTGTTCTTTCAACAGAAACTGTTAAAAATTATACACAAAAACAAATGCAGAGCAACACCAAAGTGTTTGCCTGTAAGCTAGTAAATTACTTCTTAAAATCTCCAACTGCACTGCATCTCCTGAACACAGCAGCTATTCTGATGCCTTGTAAGCTGTAAACACAAGGTCCAAATGAATTTATTTATTAAAATATCTCTTGCAAGTCTCAGCCGCAGGTTTCTATTTACATTTGCTTCCCAGCCAGACTTTTCAAGTCTTGTTCGAACAGATCCCTCTTCCAGGAGGGTTCTCAGAACCCCAGCTCCTCCCCCTCTCCGTGAGGGGGATTTATCCCGGTCTGGGAAGTGTGAGATGAGCTTTCACAACTCAGCGTTTCAGCCAAGCTCCCGCAGGTCGCACTTGTGGAGTTTCCTCTCCCGTTCCTGTCCCACTTCTGAACTTCCCTTTTCTCCACCCTCTGTGCCCCCCCGCACAGGGACTGCACCGAGGCCAGCCTGACGACAGGACAGCAACAAACCCTGTCAGGCTGGGGAACCGAGTGGCAAAAAATTCACCTTTTAGGGTTTGCAGCTCTACCTGACCTGGGGCAACTGAGCAGCTCCCACCTGAAGGAGTTCGGCTGCACGGAAGGCACGGATACACCGCAAATACCGAGAACCCCCTGTGCCTGTCACTTGCTCGCGGATGTGACTTACATCCTCGCTCACCAGCGCAAATCCAAGCGGCAGTCCCTCCCCCACGCCGCTTCCCAGGGAAATTCCTGCCGGGAAGCATTAAGCAACTGGAGAACANCCGCCGCCGCCATGTTGGCTCCGGCTGCGCACGGGCCGCGGTCATGTGACCCCGCCTGCCCGCCCCGCCCACAGCGCGCGGGGGGCGGAGCCGGGGAGCCACGCCCACCGCACCCCCTCCCCCGGCCGCGCTCCCGCCTCGCTGAGGGCCGAGCAAAGATGGCGGCGGCGCCTGGGGGGGAGCAAAAATGGCGGCGGGGGGTGGT
>VZRS01005755.1:2264-13088 GCA_013398055.1 Ifrita kowaldi | reverse complement strand
CGATGTGTTCCCCCTGCGACAGCGGCCCGGCTGCCACCGCCAACAGCTCCCCTCGCCCGCCGCCACCAAGTGCCACCGGCGGCCTCCGCTCCCTCCTCCGCGGTCGCCGGTGGTTCCCGCAGCCTGCGCTCGCGCGGTGCCTGAGGGAGAAAGATGGCGGCGGCTCCCTCACAGCCTCAGCCGCCCCCTCACAGCCCGGTGCCCACCACCTCTGCAGTGACACCGATGGTGACGTCTCAAGAGTCGGAAATAGCGAACAATTCGCCCAGGGAGTCATGGAGAATGGGCAGGGGGTTGTGAAACAGGGTCTTTGATATGGTTGAAACAGCCTCAAAGGAGGGAGCCTGGGCTCCCTCAAAGGGCCACCCGGGCTTTTATCGCATAGTCGGGGGTCTTTCTGTTGAGTGTGGGCTCCTGGTGTGCCACCTGCCGTGTCTCTTGTCATCTGGCTGGGGCCACACGGTGTAAATGTAAGCATGGATGTAACTATTGTTCACAAGCTGTGGCCCAGAGCCGCAGACACATCTTGCTTGGCAAGAAATCCCGCGGTGAACTTTGGTTAAAATGGAACGGGGGCACCTCCTCACAGGGCACCAGAGCCCCCCGAAAGAACCCAGACAGCCACAGAAACGAGTATTGCACGAGATTGCTAAATAAATACACATTAGGTAGGTGGCAGCCCTGCATTACATAGAGGGGTCTATGAAAACATTACTGTATAAATGTTGCAATTTTTGCTCCTTGCTGTGCTGGGTTTGTGGAAACCTCCACACTGCACCCTGTGCAGAACAATTCAATGTCTCATTTCTAAACCAGACCCTGTGTCTGTGTTCAGAGAGCTCCTCAAACCAGCAGCACCACCGCTGTCCCCCACTGCCCTGTCCCTGTTCCCCCTCACACCAGCCCTGCACAGCCCCTGCCTCGGATTCCCCCAGTTTCCCCCAGTTCCCCACAAACTGGGATTGTGCTGGCACAGCTGTGGTAATGTCAGCCTTTCCTTTTCCATCAGGGATGAGCTGATCCCCTCACAATGAGCTGGGCTTCGCTTCCTCCTGTGCTGCTTCAAGAGATAAAATTAGATCAGAGGAGCGTGACCCCGGCGAGCCACTGGCGCCTGAGCCATGGCTCCAAAATATCCCAAATAAGCTGCAGTTTCTACTTCAGCCATTGCACTTTCTGCCACACTGAGAGCTACAAAAATGATGAATGTAGAGAGGATTGAGGGATTTTTTTTTAAATCATGGAATCACAGACTGGTTTGGGTGGGAAAGGACCTCAGAGCCCATCCAGTTCCACCTGCTGCCATGGGCAGGGACACCTCACACCATCCCAGGGTGCTCCCAGCACAGCCTGTTCCAGATTCAGCTCACAATCTCCTCATGTTCCCCAGCAGTTGTGCTATTAAAGCTGATATTTAATATAGAATAAATCAGATATTGAATATCTGATCAGTTCTGTGATTCCAGGTTTCTCTGACTGATTCTGGCCTTAGGGAGGCTGAGCAGCTTTGTTTGGAAATCCAAGGGCTGAGTGGTGGCACAAGCTGGGGCACAGGAAGAGTGGAATGCAGAGGGAAGAAGAAGGAAAATACACGGAAGGCCACAGTTCCAGGACACAGCTGGAGAACGCTGGAAGGTGGCACTTGGTGCCAAACCTCTGACAGGTCAGTGCTGTCAGTGCAATTAATAATTGGCAATAAATTAAACATTGTGAAACAACAGCAAATGACAATGAATGAAAAATGGGAAATTCCCTGAGCCGAGGCTGCTTTGCCAATGACAGCCCAAGGATATCCGCTCCCTCCAAGGGGATTCATCGTCCCTTCAGTGGGGGGCGGTCCAACATCCCGTGGTTTTGTCTGTTCCCAGCGTCAAGGATCTTCACAAAAGTCATGGAATTGACTGTGACCTAATTAACAATCAGGGATTGATGATTCCCATCGGGAAGGGCAGCAGATGAACACAGTGCCCTCCCCACACCAGCTGTGTTGGGACTCCCCCCGGTGTGAACGTGGTCGTGCTCTGGGGCAATGCACAGAAATCCAAATTTCTTCCCTCAAATACATCTTTCCAGCTGCTGCTCTGGATTCACCCTGGGATTTTGCTGCTGCAGACGTGGTTCCATGTCTGTTTGAAATCATGGCTCAGAGTCAGTGCACTTAGGGATGGGAGCAAACAAACACCCCAAAGATGGGAAAAGGCCCAGTGGAGGAGCACAGGGGGATGGGAGAAGGGTCAGGGAAGGAGCACCGGGGCTCAGAAGCCCAGGGAAGGAAGGAGCAAGTGCACCCAGACAGGATCCCAGCAGGGCAGCTGGAACGGGGTGTGGAATGGGATGGCTGCAGGGACTCCCACGACCCGCACTGACAGAGGGGTTGGTTCCAGCACCCAGGGGTGAGACATTCCCAGAGCTGGGAATCTCACCTGTCCCGGGGAGTGCAGCAGCCCCTGGAGCTCTGGCCTTTCCCTCCTGCCCGGAGATGTCAGACACGATAACACACAATGACATCACCCGGCTCCACGCCACAGAAGGATGCAGACTCCACTTCCCTCTCCCTGGGAAGTGATGCACTGAGCACTGGGTGGTGATTTCTGCTGTTGGAGGCCGGGACATGCCAGCGGATGGCTCATTCCTTGCAGCTGCATTTCGGGACCTGTGTGCTGGAGCTGCAGTTTTCCTGTCCACCCTCACTGCGCCCAGGGAGAGGAAGGGCAGCCCTCAGGGCCAGGCTCCGCGGGTTTCCCGGGGGAACAGGAAGTCGGTGGATGTCTTTTCCCACACGGCACAGTATGACCAATCCCTTAGGGCTGGCATAGGCTGGGATCACCAGAGCTGCCGGGCAGCTCAGCTCAGCTCAGCTCAGTTCATCACTCCCGGCTCAGCTCCCTCTCCTGACAGCTCACAGCAGGGTGCCACGTGCTCTTCCGAGCACAAAACATTCCAGTGGACACCTAACCAGAGGGGCTGCAATTACTTAGGTTGTAAATAATTTAGATACTATGAGGAAATTGTTCCCTGGGAGGGTGGGCAGGCCCTGGCACAGGGTGCCCAGAGCAGCTGTGGCTGCCCCTGGATCCCTGGCAGTGCCCAAGGCCAGGCTGGACATTGGGGCTTGGAGCAGCCTGGGACAGTGGGAGGTGTCCCTGCCCATGGCAGGGGTGGCACTGGATGGGCTCTGAGGTCCCTTCCAACCCAAACCATTCCATGGTTCTATGACTCCATGATTCCCTGAGAAATATCCACCCTGGAGGCCTCCATTCAATTTATTCCACCCAACACTTCAAAGCACTGCTGGGTCTGGAGCACTGGGAGACCTTCCCCAGCCCCTGGCAGTACTGGGGCTGTACCTGGGAAGGACATTGCTCTCTTTTCTCACCCTTGTAAGTTTGCTGTTCCTTCAAGGGGCTCCCCTCACTCCACACAGAATTCCCTGGCAGCATGTGAGGGAATTCACTCACTTCCCAGTGGAGCTGTCCGGCTGTGCCTCTGCACTGTCTCACCTTCCACTGAACCACTGCCAGCTCTGGCACCACTGCTGAGCTGAAGGGGATTATCGGATCTCTAGGATTGGCTCTGCTGCTGCTGCTGCTGTCGCTGTCATTTGGGGAAATATTCCCAGTAAAATTCAAGTTCAGTTTTCATCGAAGTTTAGTCAGAATCTCAGCGTGGCAGAGCACTGACTGTTCTTTTCACAGAAGCACAGAATCCTAAAGTGGTTTGGGTGGGAAAGGACCTCAGAACCCATCCAGTGCCACCCCTGCCATGGCAGGGACACCTCCCACTGTCCCAGGCTGCTCCCAGCCCCAATGTCCAGCCTGGCCTTGGACACTGCCAGGGATCCAGGGCAGCCACATCGGTGACATCCCTTGCTGAAAGCTATTAAAGACTGAGGTACAGCCCGGGGGAAAAATCACTGAGAAAATTGTAGGGACAGAAGTAAAGAGCCTTTGGGGAGGAAAAGAGTGGAATTCTTAGGTGTTTGTGCAGCTACAGCAGTACAGGAGGAAGCCCACAGGGTGTCATCAGAGCGTCGGGGAACAGCAAAAAACCCCAAAATAACCCCCAAACCCTCTCTGCACCAAAGGCTTCCCACACAGCTTCTCTCTTGGGAAGCGCACACAGAACATTCCTGGTGGCTGTGGTTCCCTTCGTGCTTTGAATCTACTCAGGAGTGAAAACATTTGGCCCTTTGGGAATTCTTTATAACCAATAAATCCCAGAGCACTTTGCAAGGATGATAATAAGCTTTAGCACTGCTTTAGCAACAGGAATCATGGAATATCCTAAGCTGGAAGGGACTCACCGGGATCATCCTGCCCAGCTCCTGCCCTGCACAGACCCCCACCAACCCCACCCTGGGCATCCCTGGCAGCGCTGTCCAAACGGTCCTGGAGCTCTGGCAGCCTCGGGGCCGTGCCCATTCCCTGGGGAGCCTGGGCAGTGCCCAGCACCCTCTGGGGGAAGAACCTTTCCCTGATCTCCACCTAAACCAAGCCTCATCTAAGCTGGCCTTGGACACTTCCAGGCACAGCTTCTCTGGGCAACCTAAGGTATAAATTTTAGATGAATTGTACTAAGAAAGAAACAAAAATTGTTATAGTGAATTTATCCTAAATTTTCTAGATTTCAATCAAAAAATACTATTTTTTCTGAACTGTCAGCAGATGGGACATAACCCTTCAAATCACATTCCTGTAACCTGGTTCAACATTCTCATAAAAACTGTGGTGTTCTGTAGGAGTGCAAGGGGGGTTCTTCCAGGGAGACAAAGAGATCTTGGATCTGAGGTGAGATTCCCCTCCCTGCTGCATCCAGGGAATGTCCCCAGCACTGGAACCACAGCAGATGTTCGGGAGAAGCCGATGTGGCCCCAAGGAAGGAGCAAACACCACAAACCAACCCAGGCAGGGCTGCAGGCCCAGACCCCCCTGGGCATTCCCTGCCTTGCAAATTTTATGAACTTGGGCCATAAATATTCATGGCTGCAGGAGCCGAGGCCATCCAGGCACACTCCAGGCACTCCTGCCAGGGGCTGTGAGGGACAGCAGGGACACAGGAACCGCTCCTGGCCATTATCCCAACCCAGCAGCTGAGCTCTGCTGGGCCAGTAGGAGAGCCCAGCGGCCCCACTGCTAACCAGACCCTGCAGAATTGGCAGGGGAGGAGGATTGTTGGTGACTGGAGCACTTTTACCTGCCCGAGCTCACCCTCTCTCCCCATGGGATGTGCCGTGAGCTTTGCCAAAGCCGGCATGCCAGAATGGCTTCGGCGCCTACGGTTGGTGTGGAAAAATCCTTTCTTGGCTTCCCATGCCCGATCTCTGGAGTCCTTTGGCTGCGCAGAGCTCCTGACTGTGGCCATGCTTCTGACCTGTCACTGTCCCTCAGGGACCTTGTGCTCACAGGCTGTAATTTCAAATCACGGACCCATGGAAAGCAGGATTGGGAGGGATGCTCAGGCGTTATCCCACCATCCTGTGCCCTCCGGTGTCATTGATGGGCCTTGGTGCCCTTAAAAACCTCTCCTGGAACAGCCGTGTCCTACAGGGGTGAACTCCTCCAGTGCCAGCCTTGGGCAATCACCACGGTGTCTCAAATTCTCATCTAAATATTCCCTACTGTGTTCCAAGACCAGGAGTTCCTGTCCTCTTTCCTCTTGGTAGCAGCACTGGGATAATCTCTTCCTCTTTCCGGTATTGGCAGACCATGGCCACTGCTCTCCACTGCGTCCCCAGGTGAAAATCACCCTGTTTCTTTCGTGTTTTCACATCATTCCTGTTGATTTTTGCAAAACCATCACAGCTGGTGCCATTCCTGGTTGGAAAGCCCAGCAGGGCTGATCCATGGGAGCACTGGGCTGAAGGAGAACAAATTCCATTTGTCTCTGCCTCCCTGGGACCTGTTTCTCTTGGAAAACTCCCACTGGTAACTCCACTCGGGCCTCTCCTCAGAGAGGCTTGTCAGAGTCTCACCAAAATCCCTCATTCTGTCCCGGATTGTGCCCGTCACACCTGCAGGGTCTCGTATTCCAGCAGAGCACGAAGTTGCTTTGGGGGGGTTTGGTGGGATTTGCTTTGGACCAGCCCATGTTGGTTGTTACCTTCACGTGTTCCCCCGCCAGGGTTTTCAGATGGATTTTGTTGATCCATTCAGTCCTTTCAGGAGGTGAAGTTAAATTGAGCAGAGAGCCCCCCAAATTCCCCTTTCCCCATTTTAAAGATATTCCTCATGTTTATCCTGTTCCTGCTTGGACACTTGGTCTTTTCTCTGTGAGATCTCAAACCCCTCACTTGCAGCTCCGAGGCCACTTTACCAAATTCCAAATTCAGGTCTGAGTTAAATCTGACCTGGCTGATTTGTGGACATCCAGTGCCTGTGAGAGACCTTTCATCTTTCCTTTTCTTACTTCAGCCCCAGTCCCTTTTCGGTGGCATTTATTGTGACTCACCTCATCACAAGTGACCTTTTCCATGAAGACTGAAACAGAACAAATCTCTGCGTGCCTGGAACCACGGAGTCGTCTGGGTTGGAAAAGCCCTGGGAGACCACTGAGTCCAACCATCCCCCAGCACTGCCAAGGCCACCACTGCCCCATGTCCCCAAGTGCCACATCCATGGGGCTTTTCAATCCCTCTGCTGTGCACAACCTCGGAGCTGGGAATTCAACTGCCAGAGGGCAGGGATAGATGTGATATTGGGAAGGAATTCTTCCCTGGGAGGGACTGGGATGGAATTCCCAGAGCAGCTTTGGCTTCCCTGGATCCCTGGTAGTGTCCGAGGCCAGGCTGGACATTGGGGCTTGGAGCAGCCTGGGACAGTGGGAGGTGTCCCTGTCCATGGCAGGGGTGGGACAGGGTGGGCTTTATTTTCCCTCCCAACCCAACCCATTCCATGCCTTTGCAATGTTTTCTTAGAGCTGCTTCAATGCCTAAGCCATGGGGATTTCCCCATTTCCAATGGCAAGGGAAAAACAGCAGCTCTTGGGAGATGACCAGGCCCTTCCCCACTCCAAACTGCAGATCCTGAGGCAGCGAGGCCACACAAGCTCCTGTTCCAGCAGCAGCTTGGATCCATCTGGATGCCCCCGGTCCTTCCTTGCTCTCCCTGTGGGCTGGAAATGTCCCTATTTAATCTTAGTTCTGCTTTTACCCCCGGGCTCTTCCCTCCTCCCTGTGCAAGAGCTGCCCTCCCCCGCTGGGACCAGGGGGCTCCTGGCCAGCTCCCCCTTTTCCAGCTGCCCGTGCTGCCCCCAGCTCAGCTGTGTCCGTGTGATTGCCCGGACTGTGCCGGGGCCCTTCCCGGTGTCCGTGTCCCTGAGCTGGAGCTGGCTGGGTTTGTACCAGCGCTCCACCTCGCCTGGAACACGAGGATATGGAGAAATCCCGGCGGGAAGCCGTGCCCTCGTCCCAGCTGCTCCCCCGAGGCCGCCCCGGCTGCGGGCCGGGCTAAGGAGGCTGCGGAGGCCCTGGCAGTGATGCTCATTCCTTTATTGTGTCGTTGCCATCCTGGAGGGCGCTGGCGCTCCCTGGGCGCTCCCAGCACGGGGTCGAAGCTACATTACAGCACAGTGAGGAGTGTCCATCCCACCGGGAACGGCCTCTCTCCAGACACTATGTATAATATATATATATTTATATATGTCCTGTATATTCCTATGTATAGAGTGACAAGGATGGGCCACCAGACAGTAAACTTTTGATTTCTAAATAAATCACCAAAGCAACAGGCACGAAAATTTGGTCCTAATCGAGGCCCTCACCTTGTCCATGAACCCGGAACAGACCCGCACCCCCCTCCCCGCGGAAAAACGGCCAAACCTGAACCCCAAAAGAACAGTTCAACAACGACGAAAGGAAGCCCCAGCCCAGCCCCGCCCCGCGGGCCGCGCCCCGCCCAGCCCCTGTCCCCGAGGAACAGCCCCGGTGGGACACACGGACACCGAACGCCACAGACACACACCGGGGACCGGCGACACCCCGAGTGCTCCCAGCGCTCCCAGTCTGTGCTGGGAAAGCTCCTCGGCAGCGCCGGAGGTGGAAGGAGGGCTCGGGAGGCTCCCGGACCCCGGCGGTGCAAGCGGCACTTGGAGGTTGGAAGTGCCTCATCCATCCCCTGCGCCGGGGGCTCCCGCACCCGTCCTGTGCTCTGCGGGAAGGGCTCCAGAGCACCCCACCGTGACCACAGTGCTGCTGGAGCTGGGCCCGGGCCCGTCCCGTGCCATGGCACCGGGACAACCAATGGATGCTGTGGGAAAGCAGCCTGGGGCACAGCCACCCTTCCCCGGGCACAGCCACCCTCCCCCGGGGCACAGCCACCCTTCCCCGGGGCACGGCCACCCTCCCTGGGGCACGGCCACCCTTCCCGGGGCACAGCCACCCTTCCCTGGGGCACAGCTACCCTCCCTGGATGCTCCATGGCCCGGGGCAAGCCGGGGGATGAGGACACTCTCAGCTCCTGAGTTGTTTCCCACACCGTGGGTGAGAACGGAGGCAAGGGAAGGTCACTGGTTCATGACTTTGGGGCTCCATGAGCTGCTGATCCACTGAAGGGGAACCAGGACTGCTAGAAAACAAGGAAGGGAGGAAAATCTATTCCTGCAGGCCCCCCACGCTTCTCCCCGTTCTCAGGCTGTGCTTCCTGACCCTGACTCCCAAACTCTTTCCTGGAAATTAAATAAAGAACCAGCTCTCCCAACCACTGTTTCATAGAATCAGGGAATCACAGACTGGTTTTGGCTGAAAGGGACTTTAAAGCTCATCCAGTTCCATCCCCTGCCATGGGCAGGGACACTTCCACTACCCCGGGCTGCTCCAAGCCCTGCCCAGCCTGGCCGTGGTTTCACAGGGCCAGCTCGCTCTGGGGGATGCCCTCGGACACCCCTGGCTGCTGGGGGTACCTGTGGACAGCGCTCGCCCCACGCCATGGAAGGGACCCATCTGTCACTCCCCAAACACCTTCCCCCCGCTCCCTCCCCCCCAGGCTGAGCACAGCCCAGACCTGGCTGCTCCCAGAGGGAGGGAGCTCAGTCCTCGGAGCAAGCTACAGCTTCCCAAGGTGCCTCTGAGCCAGGTGCCGGGCAGGGGGAGAAGGGGACAAATGTTTTGGAGGGACAGAGGGTGTTATGGGGCACAGATGGGAAAGGGAAGGTGGGGGCAGAGGGCAGTGATGGACAGCTCGAGGCAGGACAGTGATAGAGGGGAAGGGGAGAAGATCCCCCACGGCAGTGCCGGGATGTGTCGGGGACAGCTGGGAAGGGCAGCGGATGGCCCAGCACAGCCACGTGTGGATGGGACACGGCTGCTGCGGGACCTGCCTGGCTCTGAGCTCGGCACAGCTCCTGGTTCCCTCTGGATGTTCCCATTCCATGCTGGTACCTCGCTCCCTCGCCCTCCCTCACCCCTGACCTGAGTGCAGGAGCCAGCAAGGGCAGCAGAGCCCAGTCCAACACCAAAGAACAGCCTGCCCAGAGCAGTCCTGGGGCCTCCTTCCCTGGGGAGATTCCAAACCCACCTGGATACAACCCTGAGTAACGTGCTCCAGGGGGACTGGATGAGCTCCAGGGTCCCTTCCGACCTCATCCATTCTGTGAAGGAATTCCCTTTGTTGCCAGAGGACATTCCCCACCAGCAATCCTCCCTGTCCAGCCCCGTGCTGACCCATCTCCTCCCAGGAGGGCCAGGGGTCGCTCCCTCATCCATAAGGATGGTGTCAAACACACGGATGTCCCCACCCCCACCATCCCAGGGACACCACAGCTGCTGGCCTGGCACTGCCAGGACGGGTCTTCACCAACCTCCCTCCATCCGAAAGCCGCATCCCGCAGGAACACCGAGCGCTGTCCCCGTGCCTGAGGCTGCTGGGGCAGGGTTCAATCCCCAGAGTCCTCCTGGCTTCCCCCTCTTACCCATCACCGTTTCACATCCAGTCCTCCACAACCCACCGGGAAGTTTGTCCCAACCAGGAGGTGACAGAGGTGACCTCTGGGTGCCATTGTCCAGGGGACAGCGATGCCATCGCTGCCCTGGGCGTCACCTCCTTGTCCCACATTTCTCCATTGCCTTTAGGTGCAGGACGCAGCCTCTCTCAGCCCGGAGCTCCGCAGGCAGGGCTGCTCCCAGGCTGAGTGCCTTTGGAGGGGTGCTGGAAGGGCGTGGAGATTCCCACCTCTTGCTGTTGTCAGGAGCTGCACACCCACGGTCAGGGACGGGAGTGAGCTGGGCATCAGGAACCTCAGCACGGGCTGTCTCCAGAGCATCTCCAGAGTGTGGCACAGGTGGACAAAGCCCTTGGCTTTGGGTGACTTGGTCTGCTGACTCTGCAAGCCCTGTGGCTGGAGCTGGTGCTCCTGGCGTGACAGCCATGCCCACAGTCGGTGAGGTGTCCCTGCTGCCACCAGCGTTGATGCAGGCTGGGGAGTCCCGCTGGGGGACTCTGACACGGCACTGCCACCACAAAGTCGCCCAATCCACACAGAGATCTCCAAATTCCCTGGGATCCAGCAAAGCAAAGCCAGCACTGGGGCCAGCCTCAGCTTCTGCCAAAGCCCCTGGAGAGGGGCCTGTGCCCCTCCTGCCTGGATGGAGCAGTGTCCTGGCGGTGTCCCTGTGCCCAGCCCTGTGCCAGGGTGGTGTCCCCTGTGCCCAGCCCTGTGCCAGGCGGTGCGGGGAGGGCTGGGAGCTGGGCAGACCCGGGGTGGTCAGCACGGTGCCCACTGCCAGCCTGGATGTCCATCAGTCCGAGCACAAATCCTGCCTCCGCACGTCACCCACTCCATAAATAAATAGGTTAAATAAATAAAGTGGCAGATCCGGATTGGGGGGGTGGA
>VZRS01005743.1:0-42521 GCA_013398055.1 Ifrita kowaldi | reverse complement strand
GCCTGCCTGGGTGTTGTCTTGCAGATTCCCAAGATGCAGAGTTCCAAGAGCCCAGCCTCACGATGCTGTGGGATGCAGCACCTCCCACCCCCCCACCCAACATGAGCCACGGCACGGCTCCATTCATGCACCCCATGATTTCAAGGCATCTGGAGGGCAAAGGGCAGCTCTGGGCTGTGTGGGCAGAACCCGTTCGGCAGCACAAGATTCATCCCCGTGGTCTGCCAAGATCGAGATATGGCACAGGGTTACGAGCGGGGAAAATTATTGCCTCCAGCTGGAGATGGGACATGCCAGGTCTTTGGAGTGGCAGTGTTCCCAGGGGAGGGTAGGCACCGCTGGATGGGAGGAAGTGGTCCTGGGAAGTTCCACAGTGTCTCTGAACTTGGCCACATACTTGTCATTCCTGCCGGGTTTGCTGGGGCAGCAGGCCTTGCTGTGGCCTTGTGAGGGGGCGGTGGGATGGGAACTGGGACGGGAGCAGGAGCGAGGAGGAACACCCAGCGAGGGAGAGACAGGGCTGACTGTGGTCATTGTGTACCCAGCAGCAGCTTGTGCACCCCACCAAAACCCCTTCCCCTGCAAAGCAAGGTCTCAAAGGCACAGCCCCTGCCCCAGGGCACCATGCCCTCTTCCACTTCCAGGAAGTGGGGAAACTGAGGCACCCTTGCCCTCCAGCACATGCAGTGCAGAGGCACAGACCCAGCTGTGTGGCACGTGCTGGCAAACACGGCAGCGGTGATGCAGGGCTGGGAAGAGGCCAGATGATGGAGGCGTCACCCGGGACGCAGACAAGGCGCCCTTGTTGGGCTGGGATGTGCTCTGGCACCCAGCAGAGTGGTCTGAGCTGGGACAGGAAAAAGGGGAGAGGTGCCAGGGGTATCCCAGGGGAATTACAGCCTCTCCCTATCCCCCAGCTGCGGGAAGGTGCCACGGCTGTTCTCAGCCCCCACATCCTGAGTGCCGAGGACGAGGACTCCCCAGCGGAAGATGTGACCTATTCCATCCAGCCCCCAGCCAACGGGAAGGTTGTGCTGAGGTCAGCGCCCAACGCTGAGGTCCAGAGGTTCACCCAGGCCCAGATAGACAACGGCCTCATCCTCTTTGTGCACCAAGGTAGGGCAGGACTGCGGTGCCCCAGGCCCCTGCACCACCCCAGCCTGATGGGGACACTGTGCCACCACAGGGGATGCTAACCTCATCCCTGGTCCAAAACCCTGACAGGTTAATGGGGAGCTGCATCTCCTCTGTCCCCCACAAATGCCCAGGTTTGTGCTTTCCACAGGACCCCTGGATGGCGGCTTCGCCTTTGATCTGTGGGATGGCGAGAACCTGTCTCCTGGGCACTTCTTCCTCGTCAGGGCCCAGAGAGAGCCCATCATCAGCCTGGCCAGGAAGCAGAGCCTCACTGTCTGCCCAGGTGGGTACCAGCATGTTCCCCATTCTCCCAGTTCAAATGGGGCCTCCTTGGACCTCCTACCCTTGCCCAACGCTGCTAAGATGCCTGTGGCAGAGGCTGCAGGTGGGTGGCAAGGTGACCGGTTGAAATCCATACTGGATGTGTTTTCCAGGTGCCCTGCAGCCCATCACCAGCCAGAACCTGCAGGCAGTGAGCAACAGCCCCGCCAGCTCCACCACTCTGTACTACAGCATCGAGCAAGCCCCGCGCCTGGGCAGGCTGACCACCTCACAGGGGGAGGAAATCAGGAACTTCACCCAAGCCCAGGTGAGATTTCAACTCCTCCAGCCCCTCAGAAGCCCAAGCACAGCCCTTCATTGCCCCCCACCACAGTATGGGGGTCCCAGTCTTACCCCACTGCCACCACAGGCACCTGATCCCAGGCAGGAGGCAATGTAAGGCTCCAGCCGTGCCGTGATTTTCCCAGCTCTGCCAACAGCTGCTAAGAGGGATTAAAAGCTGCTGCCCCAGCCTTGGATTTAGCACTGGGGGAGGCTGAGGGAGCTATAATCCCTTTTCCTAGGCCATCTCCCTGCTGCGGAGCCAGCCGGCGTGGCTGCTGCTGAAGGGAAGAGCCAAGCATGGTTTTTTCACTCCTGCTCTGAAAAAACCCTTCTCCTGTGGGGCCAAATTTTTCAGGACCCAGCAAGGGTCTTATTTTATTCCATCAGTCAGAAACACATAGGTTTACCCTCCCTGGAAGCTCCTCTGTGCTATCCTCACCCTTGGAGGATGCTGAGCAAGCTCAACCCTTCCTCTGAGCCTCAGTTCCCCTAATTGCTGGGAGAAACATCACAGAGTCATAGAATGGTTTGGGTTTGGAAGGGACATTAAAGGTCATCTTGTTCCCCCCCTTCATGGACAGGGACACCTTCCACTAGACCAGGCTGCTCCAAGCCCTGTCCAACCTGGCCTTGAACACTTCCAGGGATGGGGTAGCCACCACTTCACATCCTGGTAAAGAAACACCATGAGCTCTCCATGGTGACTACCATGCCAGGGCTAGTGAAAATCCCCATTTCTTACCTAATTAGAGCTTGGTTGCTCCATCTCAGAGTCAAGATAGGAGCTGATCAAGGATTTCTTTTTGATTTTCAGGTGGACAGCAAGTTGATTTTCTACCAGCATGAGATGCCAGCCAAGCCCTTCTGGCTGGCCCAAGATGCCATCCGCTTCCGTGTGGTCACTCCCACGACCATCTCAGATTCCTTCATCCTCCTTGTCCTGATCTCCTTTGAGGAAAAGTGTCCCCAGCGCTTGACTCAGCTTTGGAAAAATGCAGGTAAGGGTAGGATGGAGAAGCATGGGACAAACCAGCTCTTCAGGAGGGTTTGTTTGTCTGAAGAAGACACTGCTGTGTTGTTTTCCATGGCTAATGTATTATATCAGACATCTAAAACTGCATCCAATTCCTTCTTCCATCATCGCATCAACCTCTCACCAACTTTCCCAAGCTGATTCTTATCCCTTTTCTCGCCAGGTCTGGAGCTCACAAGGGCTCAGCAAGCTGAGATTGACACCTTGGTGTTGGATGCCTCCAACCTCCTGAGCCAAATCCTGGTCCCCGAGAGGGCTGGACATGATGTTGTCTTCCTGGTGACGGAGCCACCAGCTCATGGACAGCTCTTGGTGGCCAATGTGCCTCTAGAACAGTCACGGCCATTTTTCCTGCAGTCAGACCTGGCAGCGAGGCGTTTGGTGTACACCCATGGTGGGGACAGCACCTCCAAAGACCACTTCAGTTTTAAGGCTTGGCTCCAGCCCCGGGAACAGCGGTCTGTCCGTCCTCCACAGGATGGGGTGGTCATCTCTGAAGTGTTCAACATAACAGTGACCGGCAGCAGCAAGTCACCACGGGTGGTGAAGCAGAAAGAAGTGCTGCAGGTCCCACCAGGCTCCATGGTCACCTTGTCACAGGAGTACCTGGCCGTGGCAGACCCAGTGGTGTCCCCACAGGAGATGGTGTACAGCGTCCTCCAGAGACCCCTCGCTGGCCACCTGGCCAGCGCACACAACCCACGGGAGCCCATCAGCCGCTTCACCCAAGCAGATGTCAATGCCGGCCGCGTGGTGTTTGTTGCCACTGGGAGCCGTGCCTCAGGGTCCTTAGCCCTGAGGCTCTCCAGTGGCCACCACCCACCCATTCAGACCTCTCTGGAGATCGAGGTGCTGCCTGCCCTGAGCACCACTGCCAGCCCGGCACTGCTGGAGGTGCCCCAAGACCTGAACAGGGCCGCTGTGTCCCACCATCACCTGCTTGGTGCCGCACCACGAGGGGCAGGTAATGTCCTGTACAGGATCACCAGGGACCCCAGGTTTGGACAGCTGCAAGTCAACCAAAAGCCATCACGGGGCTTCTCACAGAAGCAGCTGGATCGCAGGGAGGTGACGTTCACCTTCAGTGACCTCACGTCACCCGAGGACGACTTCCAGTTCGTGGCCATATCGCGGGCAGGAAACAGGACCGGGGTGGTGAACGTGACTGTCCGTGCTGTGGTGAAGACCCGACCGGGCAGCCTGTGGCCCCGAGGCACCACAGCCCTCCTGGACACCAGTGTCCTCGATGCCAGTGAGCTGGCCAACCACACCAAGAGCATCCCAGTCTTCAAGGTCCGCAGGGCACCCCGTGCCAGCCGTCTTGTGAGGGTATCCAGGGACCCAGGACAACCCACCTCTCCAATCGAAACCTTCAGCCAGAGCGAGCTGGAGCGAGGGCTGGTGGGGCTGGAGGTGCTGGATGCTAGGGACACCCAACAACCCCTGCAGTGGGACAGCTTCATCTTTGAGCTGGTGGCTGCCGGCGTGCCACCGGCACTGGCATCCCTGGAGTACAGCACTGAGCCCTACAACGCCTCAAAATCCTATGGTGTCACCCTGCTCACCGTCCCGCTGGCAGCCTCACCCTCAGTGCCCCATGGCACGGCACGGAGCAGCCCCAATGCCAGCGAGCTGGGCATGCCACCCACTGCCTGGCTGGCCCCCAGTGCCACCACTAGCCCCAGCCCCGGGGCAGGGGGCACCTTCCTCAGCTTCATTGAGGCCAACATGTTCAGCATCATCATCCCCATTTGCCTCATTTTGCTCCTGCTGGCCCTCATCTTGCCCCTGCTCTTCTACCTGCACAAGCGCAACAAGACAGGGAAGCACCACGTCCAGGGCGCTCCCGCCCCCAAGACCAAGAACGGGGCCGTGCCAGACCACGAGACGTTCCGGAGGACAGACCCCAGCCAAGGCATCCCCCTAACGACTGTCACCAGCCTGGAGGGCAAGGGGATGGGTCCCCCGCCCCCGGGCACGGGCTCTGGGGCACCGCCAGACCCCGAGCTCCTCCAGTACTGCCGGACTTCCAACCCCCCACTGAAAAACAACCAGTACTGGGTGTGAAGGGCTCGGGTGTGGTGGCACGAGACCACCTGGGCATCCAGCCCCTCCTGCAGCACCACCAGCCACCTCCTCCTGGCTCTCCTCCTCCTCCCTGGGAGCTGGCATCCCACAGATGCAGGAGGTCCCTGGGGATACAGGGGCTGCTACTTCAGCCCACCTTGTAGCCTCACATCTCCTTTGGGCAGGGGAGGGGGGCACTGCATAAGCAACTGGGCACAGGCAAAATTCCTGAGCATCGCTGGGAATCGCTGACTTTGGGTGCTCATTTGGGCCACCTGATGGAGGCCACAGTGCTGGGGGGGACCTGTTGGCACTGGTCCCCACAGAGCCACCCAGGCTGGTCCAGTGGTGGCTCCTCCGAAGGCAGCACCGTCACCACAGGGGTGCTTTTCACAGCTCTTCGTAAGAGAGGAAGGATGAGGAGCAGCTTGCGCTGAGTCAGGCTGGGGATGAAGCTGCCCAAATCCCCCAGGGCTAGGCGGGCTGATACACTGGAGCAGAGGCTTGGAAAATACTCTGTGGCCAATGCCAGGGGAATTTAGGAGTCCCCACCCACTTGGAAAAATACCCGCCTTGCTCTTTCTCTACTTGCCGTGTGCTGTATGAAGTCTATTTCACCGAGCCCTGGGGGAAGTTGCACAACAGGTAGGATGCCCTTGGCAGGGAGGGATGGCTGGAGCTCACCTGGGCAGTGTGAAACCAGCAAGGAGAGCAGAGAAGCGGAGCCAGCGCGGCTTTCCACTGTGTAGTCCAGTATGGCAGAAGTAAACAGAATAAAGTGCCTTTTCCGAGGTGCATCACTGTTTTCCTGTGCTGTCTCCCTTGCCAGGCCTGTTTTAAGCTGCTGGGCGACATTTGGAGGTAATGGACCATATTCTGGGCTCTTGCTCAAATTTTCCCCAGCCTAGAGTCCTAAAAACTTAAATAGAAACTGTCTGAGGGAGGGCAGAGGAAAAACTGAGCGCTGAGCTCAGGATGAGACCCAACAATAATACCCTGCGCTGCTCCAGCTGCGAATCTCATCACAGGGCACCTCCTGCTCACACACCTCTGATGGGAAGCTCACATGAGCCCCCAGCGACCACAGGGGATCACTTGCACCCCTCTCACCCAAGATAAAATCCACCACATGATCCCTCCCTAAACAACGACCCTGTGTGGTCTCACTCCAGGGCTGCAGCAGAGCTGGGATGCTTGCCTGGATCATGCCAGCAGTTTTCCTGGCTGGGTTTATGGTGCCAAACTTTGCTGAGCAGTAAATCACACCTGCCCTGCTTCAGCTGGTGCTGGCACATCCCATGGGCACCTAAAGCCATCAGGGTGCAGGCAGGCACCCTGCATCCCCTAGTCCCACAGAACAGGGCACAGCGGAAACCTGGCACCTCCGAGCCTGCTTGGCCCAAAGAGGCGGCTGATAGATGTCTGCTCCCCACTTCCAAAACCCTCCTCCTGCCTCATCTAGAGGGAAAAATGAGGTTTCCTTCTGCTCAGAGGCAAATCACACCCTCTCCCCTCTGTGAAATGGGGTCAGGGTGACCGTGCTGCCCACGCCATAGCTGGGAGATTGCCAGGGCCATGCTGCTCCCGAAAGGTTGGGACAACTTCTGCCATTGACTCCCTCTCCAGATCACAGCTCTGCACCTCCCCCGTCTCATTCAAGCACACACATTTATAATCTTCACTAATTACATACCCCCAGTGAGGGATGGGGGCTGCATCCACCTCCATCCACCAAGGGCCGCCTTGGAAGCATCGCTGTGTTTTCCTTCCCAGTGATTCTCGCCTTGTGCCCAGGGATTAAATAGAAGGAACGTGGCCTATTTTGTAAGGAACACTGAAAGCGAACCAGGTTATTTTTAAGGCTTGTGGTTGTATTCCCGCTGCTGGGAAACATCCACTTCCTGAGGTCAGGGGAGGACAGGCAGTAACCTGGAAAACGGCAGCGCGGACGGCAGCTCTCTGGGGCCAAGCTCTGCTGGCAGGGTTTACATCCTCAAAACTGAAGGATTGGGTTATTCAGGGTTTGCAGGATCAGATGCAGCTTCAATGCTGCCACTGCCACCCACCCAGCTGAGGAAGGGCTGAGGGTCCAGGTGGGCTCCTGCTTGGACATGAAACACAAACCACAGCCCAAGCAAGCTCAGAAGTTTCCTGGCCAGGCCCTTTGGCATCCCTGGCACCTTTCCCTGCCAAGCTGGCTATAAAGCTAGCAGAGGTTCAGGGAAGATCATGGACTGGTTTGGGTTGAAGGGACCTTAAAGGTCATCTTGTTCCACCCTCCTGCCATGGGCAGAGACACCTTCCACTCACCCAGGTTGCTCCAAGCCTCATTCAACCTGGCCCGAACACTTCCAGGGATGGGGCAGCCACAGCTGCTCTGGGCACCCTGTGCCAGGGCCTCACCACTCTCACAGGGAAGAGTGTCTGCCCAATATCCCATCTAGCCCTGCCCTCTGCTAGCAGGAAGCCATTCCCCCCTGTCCTGTCACTCCAGGCCCTTGTCCAAAGTCCCTCTCCAGCTCTTGGAGCCCCTTTTGGCATTGGAAGGGGCTCTAAGATCTCCCCAAGAACCTTCTCCTCTCCAGGTGAACACCCCCAGCTCTCCCAGCCTGTCCCCAGAGTCCTCGGAGAGCATCTTGGGAAGAAGGAAGGGGACCATAACCCCACAGCCATCCCACCCGTGAGGGGCTGGATCCAACACCTCTCCTGGGTTAATAACACCAGCAGCGTGGTCTCAGGTCAGGTTTCAGCAGGAACGGGAGGCACTGGGGCTCACAGGTAGGGATGGACACAGAGCAGGAGAGGAGGCTGTCACAGCTCCGGTGACCTGAACCAGTTTCCAGGCACCCATTCAAATGCAAACAAAGAATCCACCCAGGGCAGGTTGGCTCCTTTGGCTTAGAAACTTCCCCGGCAAGCTTCAGCCGTGAAAATGCAGGTATTCAACAAATGTGGGACTTTATTCCCAGCCCGGCTTCAGGCCAGCACAGGACACTGGGACCCACATAACCACCACACTCCTGCAGAATCCCCCACTGCTCTGGACCACAACAGCTGCAGGACCTTGGAACAGCATTGTCCCCACTTCTCCTGGGAGTGAGCACAGGAAGCCCCTGAGCTCAGGCAGGCAGCCCCACTCTCTTTTGGGGAGGCATGGTCCCAGGGCTCCTGCTTCTCTGTCCCAATCCCAAAACCCTTCTGGCAGCTCCCACCAGTCCCAGGAGATGTTCTGGACTTCACCGGGAGCCAGGAGCAGCATCCCGGGATCCCCTCAGGGAGCACAGGTCACGCTGCCTGATGGCAGGTGGTGAGGAGCAGTCCCCTGGCAGGGCAGGAGGACACCAAGGCAGGTGAAGGGCAGGTCAGGTCCTCCTAGCAGCTGTCCTGTGTGGCAAACTCAGAGCCAGACCCGAGGCTGACAGCTGCATAGTGTGACGAGGCTCAGTACCTCCACTCGGCTCCAAGCCAAGCCCAGTGCCCCGGGATGCCGGGAGCCCTCCCTCCCTGCTACGTGCCTGTCTGATTCGGGCCAGTCATGCCCACAGCCTGCAGAACAGGCTCAGCTGGCAGCAAGCCCAGCAGGACGGGATGGAACCCCGGGGAAGAGCTGGAACGTCACCCTGGGAGCACCTCAAACAAACCCACACAGGGACAGTGCTGGCCGCGGGAATCTGGCATCTCTCCCCACCTTGCCCATGTGAGATAAAGCACATGGATTTACGAGGCAGGGCCAGAGGAGGTCCCCGGGTCCCAGGGAAAGTATGGAGTGGTGAGGACCTGGACACAGAAAGCATCTCCCATGCCTGCCATGGCTCCTCAGCCCAGCTGCGATTTAAATTTCAGACAAATTGAGCCTGACCTCTGTTTCCACACCCAGCAACTCCAAGACAGACAGACAATGACGGAGGGATAACCACATCCTAGAGGCTGGGCTCTCCACCCCTCCTGCACAAACAACACACCCAGAGACACAGCTCCCCGGCAGTGCAGGACCCACCTCCCCATGCTCAGCACCTTCCCAGGGACCGGAGAGAGGGAATCCGGGCTGGCATGGAGAGCCGAGACAGGGTCTGACCTGAGCATCACACTGGCTGTGGCTAGCAGGGGGAACCTAGAAGGCTGATGCACCCCCATTCAAGCTGATTCCCAGCTTATTCCCTAAAACAGACACCACTGATCCCCCATAATTACCCTGGGCTGGGAGCAGGAGGGAGCATTTATAGCCACAGCCAAGGGAACCAGCTGGTGCTCGTATCTTTGCCTGGAGGAGCCGACTCAGGGTCATACTTCGGAAATATTTGAGAAGCACAGCAATTAAAAGATTGGAGCTGGCAGGCTGAGCTGTCTCCCTCTGCCCTGATCCATGCCTGTGTCCTCCCACCTGCATCCGCCCGGAATCACTCCTCTACGCAGGCACACACTCATCCACCTCCTGGCATGGTGGGGGTGGCAGTGAAACTCCACTTGGCTCCATCCTCAGAGTTGCTGCTGACCCCAGTGGGCAGGCAGGACTTCTCCCTGCTCCCCCAGGAGTGCTCCCTGCTCCCCGTTGGCAGCTGTGCCTCTCCCCTCGCCTTGCCAGCGTGTGCCGGCAGCGTGGCGTGCACAGCAAGCCCCATCCTGCCCAGCCGCCTTGCCAGCAGCTGCACCCTGCGCTCCCCCTTGCATGGGAGGAGCTGGGTTGGGTCACTGCACTCCTTTGGTGGCTGATCCCGAATTATTGAGCACTGGTGGGTGTATCCATGTGGCTGACAAGGCTCTGATCAGCAGCTCTGCTTGTCCCAGCATTCCCATCCTTCACCCTCCAGCTGTTCGGCTGCTCCCCGTGGGACCCCAGCTGATTCTGCCCACCCGGGGGCATCTTGCTGGGCTCAGGATACATACACAGGGCTTGGATGCAGCTTGTCCCTACAGCCTGATAGCCTGGCCCACACACAAACCCTGGAGTCCTGGAGCTCAGAACAAGGATACCACGTTTTCTTCCTGTGGTGGAGGGAGGCCCAGAGAGAAGAAGCAAGACAAGAGCTCCGGGAAGCCAGATGCAGGAACGGAGGCAGTCACAGGCTCTCCGTTGCTGGCGGCAGTGCTCTCCAGGGACGATGCTCCAGCCACCACTGCCACTGCCACCTCCCAACCCTACTGTCAGTAGCAGGACACACACAGCAGCACATCAACCTTGGCTTTCCCACGCAGGAGCAGCCTTGGGAAGTGGGAGGAGGAAACAGATCTGCTCCATGTTCCCGGTGTTTCCTCTCAGCCCTGATTTTTTTCTCTTGTGGGAGCAGGGAACAGCCTGTGTCACAGATAACAAAGGTAGTGACAGACACTGTTGGAGCATGTGGAGCACTGTGTACCCCCCCAGAGTCCTCCCCACCATCATCCTGCACCCTGGGACAGCCCCCGAAATGTTCAGAGCTAGTTCTGTCCTCCAAGCCTTGGCACATTTGCAGGATGCTGACAGAGGTGCGGGGGGCAGCAGCAGGATGCTCAATGCCCCCATCTTGCCAAGGCAGACCCAGAAATGCCCACCCGTGGGCAGGGAAGGCCCAGCTGCCTGCTGCCAGGTGGCAGAGGGAAAAGGCAGGAATGCTAATGGGATACAGGTTCTAGCCAATGGATTTGCTGTGTCCTGGGAGTGTGATCCAGACATGAGGGTACAGAAGGGGTGGATGGTGGAGCAGGGAGACCTTTGTGGGTGCTGAAGGACCACAAAGAGCACAGGGTCACCTTTGGGGAAGCTGAGGCACAGCCTTCCGAAGGAGTGCATGAAGCAGGGAAGGACCCTAGCCCACCCCTGTCCCCATGCCAGGACACCAGAGCAGAGGATGGACTCCTGGGGTGCTGGGACATCTCCCTGCTCCAGCTGCACTGTCTTCAGGAGATCCCAGGGACCGAGCTGCCACAGGGCACCCCAGGCAGGGGATCCCCTTGCCCAGCCAGGTCCAGGGGAGCTGGGATGTTGGCTCAGCTCTGGAGGCTGCTTGCAGTGCCAGAGGCTGGCTGCCTGCCAGGGGACGGCAGTGGCAGGCTCAATCCCGGTGCCCATTGTGCTCCCGAGGGAGCAGGGCTGGAGGAAGGGACACGTTCTGGCCACAATGTGGGGTCAAGGCCACCATGGTCATCCAGAGCATGGCCAGCGGGGCTGGAGACCCGTCACTCCTGCAGGATTAGTACAGGGTTAGACATCATTCCCACGGCTGCTGAGCTGGGATGGGGCCACGGTGGGATGGGGCTGGCATGAGGAGGGAATGGGCTGAGATGGCGCCAAGGAAGGATGTGGTCAGGTTAGGATGAGGCTGGGGTGGGATGGGGCTGGGGCAGGATGGAACAGGGTGAGACGGGGCCAAGGCAGAATGTGGCCAGGGTAGGATGGAGCTGCAGTAGGATGGGGTTGGGATAGGATGGGGCTGGAGTGGGATGGGAATGGGATGGGAAGGGATTGGGATGGTGCCATGTAAGGATGCAGCCTGGGTGGGATGGGACTAGAGTGGAACAGGGACAGGGTGGGATGTGGCCAGGCTAGAACAGGGCTGTAGTAGAATGGGGTTGGGATAGGATTGGGGTGGGATGGTACCAGAGCGTGGTGGAAACGGGGTAGGATGGAGCCAAGGCAGGATGGGGTGAAGGTGGGATGAGGCTGGGCTAGGATGGGACTGGTGTGGGATGGACCCAGGGTGGGATGGGGCCATGGTGAAGGGGCCTGCCCTGGCTGTGGGATGCAGGAGGAAGCACATCCTGCCTGGATGGAGGCTGCGTGCCGGGCTGTACCTCGGAGTGCTCATCCCTGCAGGCTGGGGCCGGGGAGGGCTCCGGGAGGATGGAGCGCAGCCCGCAGCATTCCCAGCGTCGCTGTTAGTTTAACAATACCCCGCTGGCCTGCATGCCGGGGCTAATTTTATCCTTGGAGCCAGGCCAAGGCGGCCCTAACTTTCCTCGCTGTGATTTATCCCAGCCATTTCCCTTCAAAAACAAGGCCCCCGTGCCAGCCCTGCTGTCTCCCAGGCAGCGGCACACTGTCCCGGCCAGGGCAGAGTGGGGCAGGATTTGCCCCTTGGAGGGCTGTTTAGAGAGCAGAAGGGTGGTTGCTGTGGGAACCCCTCCTGGGGTCATTCCCCCCACAGCACAGGGATGTTCAAAGCTGGCTGGAAGCCAGGGGATGCTCAGGCAGAGCCTTTCCCGGGATCCTGGAGCAGCTCTGTTTTCCACAGACATCTCTGGGAAGGAGGTGGGTGTTTTTTCTACCAACAATTTTATTGAAAAGGCTGTGGGGCTATTTTCTTTCCCTTTTTTTCCTTTTTTCTCCCTTTTCCCAGTCAGCAGCCATACTTGTGAAAGAGATTTCTCTTTGCCTCTGTGCATCTAGTTAAAAACTGATTGGTAAAAATGCTGCAGAAAAATGGAAAATATTGAAAATATCTCGTGACAAACAAAAAAATCTCTTCCAAATAAAGATCTCTTTTCTTCTCTTTTTTTTTTCCATCAGAAAAGCTTTTAGTGTGCAAAATGTCGACCGCTTGGATTTCTTCTCCCAGTGGGCTGGGATGCACCCACCCCTGCTCCAGGAGAGGGGGTTTTCAGAAAGCTAAAAACCACTGGGAAGAGACCCCAGCGCTGTTACCTCCACGTCTGTCCCTCTTGTGACCCCCCACACTCCTGCCAGACCCGTGGCAGGGTGGGAGGTCCCTGGGAATAGAAAGAGGTGGCACGGCCAGCCCACGGGCGAGCCCTTCCCTGCCAGCCTGGGAAGGGGCAAGAAAGCCCAAAGTCATTTGGTCACTAGCGTGATGAGTTCCTGTCCAGTCTCAGCCCATCCCAGCCAGAGGAGGCCTGGGGGGCTGCGGGCAGAGCGGGCAGAGGCGTTAGAGGTTGTCGTACATGCGCAGCGTCTTCTCCAGCTGCTGGCTGACGCGCTGGTAGAAGACGATCTGCTGCCTCAGGTAGGACTGCATCATCCTCTTGAAGTCGGCCACGCGCCGCTCGTGGAAGTGGTTCATCTCGGCCTGCAGGGCGAAGCCCACCACGCGGCAGCGCTTGCGGATCCCGTCCGCCTCCTCCTGGTCCATCCTGCCCTCGTCGCTCATCCGCTGGCTCTCCTTCACCTTGGCGAAGGCGCCTGGCAAGGCAGGGAGCAGGGTCAGAGGTTCCGTGCGACCCTCGGGCCCCCTTCCCCGGGCAGCCCTGCTTGGTCCCATCGCCCCCCACGCTGGGGCACTGGCCGAGCCCCACAGCAGAGGCACAGACCTGCCCCATGTAAGGCAGGGATCTGCCTGCATCTCCCCCTGCCCATCAAACCCATTCCTCTCCTCCAGGCAGGCAAAGACCAGGAGCATTTTCCCTCTGGACTCTGGCATCCCCAGCTTTTTTTCCATCCCATCCCTGGGCAGTCGGCCTCATGTATAGCTGGCTTTGGGGGTCTGGGCTCCTGGAGTGCTGTGACTCAAGGCTTGGGGTGCAAAGCTGACGTGGGGCAGTGTTAGCACAGTCAAGCACTCCAGCCATGCCTGCCCTCCAAATATTCCATGCAATTCCATGAATGGGGGTCAGGAGCAGCCCTGGGAGACCCCAGCCCAGGAAGCGGTGAACCAGGATGTGACAAGGGCATGTGATGCTGTCTGGAGCTCGGCTGGGAAAGCATCTCCCACTCCCAGAGGCAGCTGATGCTCTGACACCAGTTTTCCCTCTCCTTCCATGTTTTTTTACAGATCGGTTTTGAAAGAATCCTGCCTGGCTCCAGCCCTGCATTCCTCCCCCTCATCAGCACAGAGGCTAAAAAACTAAAAACAGGATCTGGCCCGCACTGGGCTTTTTTCTCTTCTCCCTGCCCCTTGCCGGGAGCACCAGACCCAGGGTTACAGTGCTCCCGCTGCGCCAGCCCTGCTCCCAGAGGGGAGGAGGAGGAGAAGGAAGAAGCAAAGTTTGGAGGCCAAATCCTGCCTTCCGCTCTGCCCACGCGGCCTCGCTTCCGGACGGGATCCGGCCCCTCTCCATGGGTAAACAACACTCGGAGGAAAGGCAAGGAAGCTGCCCGGGCAGGATTGAATCCTCCCTGCCCCCTCTGCCTTCCCAGCCTCCCCCAGGGATGTGGAGTGATGCGCAGACATCCCTGGATGCTTGGACACAGAGAGCCCTGGCTTCACCCTGGGGAAAACCTGTCCTCCAGACTCTGGGGACACTGGTGTGGGTGCCCCTTCCCTGCTGCAGGCAGCTGGGCTGGGAGGAGTGCGTGGACTTTGGCCCCACTCCCACACCGGTGGCTGCCTGGGTGCAAAGGGACTCCGAGCCCTCGCTGCCTGCTTCCTGCCCCAGGGAGAGCACAGCAGACACTTCTCACCCCCTCTGATTCCACCAAATCCAGGGAACCAGGACGAATGGGACATGGGGAGCTCTGATGCCCTGGGGGTGCTAACCCCCCTCTGCTGGGCTTGGAGGTGCAGGGACATACTCCTGAGAAGTGTGACCCTGGTTGTCCCCAGAGGTTCAGAGTGTGCCCCATCCACTGCCCTGCACAGACCCTTCAGCCCCCCTGACTCACCCAAGGCCATGTCCAGCCATGTCCCAGGCCTGGGGGAGCAAGCTCCGGCATTCCCACTGGCCACCCATCCACTGCCTTGGCAGGAAGGGAGGATGAGGAGGGACAAGTGGCAGTGGGTGGGGATGCACAAGAGGTGCCGGGCAGGTCACCCCAGAGCCAGCAGCAGCAGTGCTGGCTCCTGCTCATGGTCTGGGGGAAGTGACATCTGTGCTGACCCCCTCAGCCAGTGCTTTGGGAAGCAACAGCAGCAGTTACAGAGTCCACAACATCACTGGGGCAGACTCTGGACTCAACAGCCCTAGCAGACTCCCCCAGGCTGGGGTGACTGGAGGGCTGTGCCGGCGGAGACCACACTGCCTCCCTAAGAGGCATAGGCAGTGGCTCCCATCCTCATTCCCTATTCCCTTTGTGGCCCAGCAGAGGATTTCCACACTGCATTGTCACACGGTTCCCACTCACATGGGGCCATTCCTGGGGAGAAGAATGCCTCCTTACCTTTCTGCAGGTGGATGATGTCTGGGAAGTTGGAGAGGAGCCCCTGGTACAAGGAGAGAGTGTCCAGCATGAGGAACAGGTCATTCTTGGGCTGCTCAGCGAACATTTCCCCCACGGTCTCGTACGTCTTGCCTGTGTGGGAGATGGCGTTGTTGAGGGCATCCAAGCTGTAGGGAGGGTCCATGTGGAAGGAGTGGCTGATGGCTTGGAAGGCATTGCCCAGCTTCTGGAACTCCTTCCGGAAGCCCCCCACGTGCTTGCGCACCAGCTCCGACGCCACGTTGGTCAGCTGCAGGACACTGTCATCCATCTTCTTGCTGAAGGCCTTGAACGCATCCACGCGGTCCTCCACATCCTGCAGGTCCTGGTGCTCTGTGGGAATCTGGATGGTGAGGAGGAAGCTGGCGCCCACCATCTCGTCCTTCTCCGCCCGGCGTTTTCCCAGCTTCCACTGCTTCTCATCGCGGCAGCAGAGGAAGTGCTGGAAACCCTCGTACTGGGAGAGGACAGGGTGGCTGGTCATGTGGTCCATCCAGAGGATCAGCCGCCGCTTGCGCTTCTCAATGAAGTCCTCCTCGAAGCGGCCAGTGGCCTGCTTCTCGGGCAGGTGGGGCACCGAGATCACCGTGAACTTGTGCAGCAGGCGGTTGTAGAGCCAGTCGAAGTGCTTGTACCGCCGGTACACGGGCGAGTTGATGTTGCTGGGGGTCAGCTTGTAGGAGATGTAGCTCTTGATGCCCTTGAACTTGGTTTGCTTGGTGGGGTCCTCCACGGAGCAGATGAATGGGTGGGGGTTGGCCCTCCACTGAGGGCCTCTGGAGCCCATCTCGATGCAGTAGGTCTCGGCAATCTTGGACATCAGGGGCACGTCACCCAGGATGAAGGCTTCCACCCCAGAGCGGACGAAGCAGGAGAAGCGGTTGAGGTTTCTCCCCACCACGCTGCCCCTCTTGGAGGAGCTCATGCTGTCCTGCCTCTCCAGCACCGGCTTGGGCCGGTAACCGGCGTGCTGGTGGTGGCCATAGGCCGCTGGGTACTGCAGGCTGGGCGAGGGGTGCCCGTTGGTGCCCGGCGCGCCCCGGGGCTCCTCCACCACCGTGCACGCATCGTCCCAGTCATCCCAATCATCATCATCATCATCCTCAAAACTGCCCTGGTAGGAGATGCCGGGGTTGGGGGATGCTGAGTACAAGGAGGAATCGTGCCCAGGGGAGCCGACCGGGCTGCTGGAATAGTCCGTGTAGTTGGAGCCCGACCGGGAGCGGAGGATCTCGACGTAGGAAGCAGGGAAGAGGCCGGTCTCCCCACGGCTGTTTTGGCCCTGTAACCACCCGTCCAGGGAGTTCTCGCTGAAGATGACGAGCTCCTCGTTCTCCTGGATGCTGATCTCCTCTTTGTTTTCGCTCTGGAAGTTGTAAAGCGCTCTGGCTTTCAACGCCATGGCCGGTCCCGGGTCGGGAAGAGGGGGGGAGCCAGCGGAACGCAATCCCCCCGGCCAAAACAACCCCCCCCCCGGCAATACCGCGGGCTCGCGCGGCTCCGGGATCACCACCACGCGCTGTGGGAAATGGCTTGGCCGGTTTCCCAGTAAAATAATAAAAAAAAAAAAGGGGGAGAAGAAATCCCTTACGAGGGGACGCCAAGGTCCCTATGTCCAAGTGACCCCCCCGATCCCGGCGCCCTGGTTAAAAAGAACATTCCCCGTTTAAAAACGACATTCCCTGGATAAAAACAAGATTCCCAGTCAAGCGAGTGGCGTTTCCGTGGCTCCTCCGGGATGCGAATCCCGGCCGGCCCAAGAGCCGGGCTCTGCCATGTCCACGCAGGGTTTATCTCTCTGGGAGGCTGATCCCGAGGTTTCACTCTCCGGGAGGAAAACCCCTGGCTGCCAGCGAGGAAATAAATCCAAAGCGATTTTTCTCGGGGCTCCTGTGGATAAAACACTAAATTTCCCGTCGGTGGGCGCTGGGAGAGCGCCGAGAACGACCCCAAAGCCTGCCCAACCTCCCGGTGATCCCGGGATTTTGCAATTCCTTTCCGGGCCGACTTTCCCGGTGGTTGGTGGGGTTTGGTTTTTCCCTGAAATCCGTAAACCTCACGCAGGACGGAGGCGGCGCCGGTGGTGGTGCCCGTGTCGGTGTCGGGGCTGGTCCCGTTGCCACTGGATATGACGGGGCCAGTGCCGGGGCTGGTCCCGCTGCCGGTGCCGCTGCCGGGGCTGGTCCCGCTGCCGAAGGGGTGGCGGAGCCGGCCGCCAGCCTNTGGGGCTGGCGGGGCCCTGCAGCCCGGCCGCGCCGCACCCCCGTCTGGCCGCCTACAAGCCCCGCGGCGGCCCCGGGCAGGCCGAGCGCCGGCAGCGCCTCCTCCGCATCCAGAGAGAGTGAGCGCGGCAGCGGGATGGGAGCGCGGGGCGCGTTAGGCCGCCCCAGAGCCGCTGCCTGTGGGGAGCGGCCCGGGCTGGGTGTGCGGGATGCCGTGGGTGACCTCCCTCCCCGCCGGGTTGTTTCCTCGATCCCAGGAGGCGGCTGGACTACGTGAACCATGCCAGGAGGCTGGCGGAGGACGACTGGGCAGGGGTGGAGAGCGAGGACGAGGACAGAGAAGGGGAAGATGCGGAGGAAGAGGCGATGGACGTGGATGCTGGCAAAAAGCTGCCCAAGCGCTACGCCAATCAGGTGAGGAGCCATCTGTGTCCCTGTGGCGAGGTGTGGGTGTGGGGCAGGGATGTGGGGTGCTTTGAGGCCACGGTGCTGGCCATCTGGGGGCTGAGAGGAGTGTGTCCTGCCCGGCTTGGTGCTCACAGAGAAACTGTGCTTAGTTCACCTCCAAAACATGCTGAGTTCGAATGGAAAACAGGTGGAGGTGGGATGCCCATGTGCTTTAGAATCACTTTGGAAAAGACCTCGAAGGTCATTGATTCCATTAACCCGGCATCCCCATGTTCCCCACTTCAGGAGATTTCAGCTCAGCTAGCAGCATGAGTACCCTGATAGGCAGCATTCAGCTAAAGATTTCTGTCTTTTCCTGTGTTTGGAAAGGAAGGGCAAACTCGGCTGGCTTTTATCAGCCTCGGTGTGTATTGGTCCTAGATAACATACAGCCACTTAGGCAACGTCTGAAGAGGTCAACTTGTCCAGGCTCTTTACTCCTAACATTTTGGGATCTCTAAGCCCTGCTATGTTTTTAAAAATAAAGTGCTGAAATATGGGCCAAGGTGTGGTGTGCCCAATCAAGGCCTGTGAGCCCTGTGCTGTGGTCTGAAGCTCAGTCAGCAGCTGGGAAGCAAGAGAAAGACTTGGGGAAGACTGTGTTAGGCAGGTTGGACTTCATTAGAGGGAGGGAAGGAGCCCTTTTGGGGGTGGCAAGCAGTGCCAGCTGCCTCTAAAGCACCCAGTGTAGCTGTCAGAGCAAAGGCAAAACCTCCTTGAGCTGTTTGTTGTCCATAACTTCAGGAGAGTTGTTACTGACTGGTTCTTCTCCCTGGACACTCCGTAGCTGATGCTGTCAGAGTGGCTGGTGGATGTCCCCTCAGATCTGGAGCAGGAGTGGCTTGTGGTGGTGTGTCCCGTCGGGAAAAGGGCTCTCGTCGTGGCCTCCAGGGTAAGTGGGGTCCCACCAGCTGCTGAAGGACCTGTACCCATTCCCAGCCAACATAAAACTGGCTTCACTGCGTTTTTTCTCTCCTTTTTTCCTCACAGGGCACAACAGCAGCTTACACCAAGAGTGGCTTCTGTGTCAACAGGTTCCCGTCCCTGCTGCCGGGGGGAAACCGGCACAACTCAAGTAGTGACAAAGGTGTGAGGAGGCATTTGGCACAGAGAGAGAGGGGAGCTGCCTGCTTCTCCCTGGAGTGTGTGCTGCAAGCCCAGTGCTGTTCCTCCAGCTCCCCCAAGTCCCACAGCTATGTCCCTTTTTTGTGCTGGGGGTGGTCAGCTTCAGGCCTGTTTCTGTATCTCTGGAGATAACTAGGTGGGAACAATATCAAATGCCTTTATGCTGGATAAGCATGTAGAATCCTCAAATGGTTTGGGTTGGAAGAGACCTTAAAGCTCATCTTGTTCCACTGTTAGGGAACCTTCCCCTAAACCAGGTTGCTCCAAGCCCCAACCTGGCCTTGGACACTTCCAGGGATGGGGCAGCCACAGCTTCTCTGGGCAATCTGTGCCAGGGCCTCAGCACCCTCACAGGAAAGAGTTCCTAGCATATAATCTCAAATTGCCCTTTTCCAGTTTAAAACTATTGCCCCTTGTCCTGCCACATCTTTTAATAAACTGCCTGTTTGACTGACACTCTTAAACCCCAACATCCTCTCTGTCCTCTTAACAGAGATCTCTGTATGGTGTCATCTTCCTTAATACCTCTTGGAATTAATTTTTTTTGCCCTGAAAAAAGAGGCTTATTGTCTGGCAAATACCATTTTCTGAAACATGGCCTTGCTTGCTGTGCCTCTGACTGGTCCCTTTGCAGCCTCATGGGGTTCCTCAAGCTCAAGGCTTTTTGTGGTTGCAGTTTCTGTTGGCAGAAGGGGATCCCTCTGCACCATGGAGTCTCACATCAGGATAGGATTGATGTCGGAGAGCTGTGACCTGGCATTTGCCAGCTGGGTTGGGCAGTGTTTGGAGCAGGTGTGGACTTCCCTGTGTTTGTGTGTGCAGTGTACAGCATCCTGGACTGCATCTACAACGAGGCCAAGCAGACCTACTATATCCTGGACGTGATGTGCTGGAGAGGACACCCTGTTTATGACTGCCAGGTACTGAGTCCCCGCCTTCCCTGTTGTTCCCTGAGCTGCTTTGCTCCAGCACTGCATGTAGCTCACTCTGCAAAAGGTGGATATTTCTCCCAAGCACCGGCATCTTTACAGCTTTAGGGCTGCTGGATAACTGTGTACATGTTTTGGGGGGGAGTAGTAGGGTTTGGGGTGCTGGTGCTGCAGGTGAAGTCGAGTTTGTAAATCTCCCAGTGAGTGCAGCAGAACAAAGACGCTCAGCAGACGCTGTCAGGTGATGTGTGGTGAATGGTCACTAACTCTGCCTCCTTTCACAGACTGACTTCAGATTCTTCTGGCTCTCCTCAAAAATCCAAGAGGAGGAAGGACTGGGAGAGAAAAGCAGAATTAATCCGGTAAGTCCTTTTGTACTGAGGAGGAGGCTGGGCGGGTAAGCTCTCCTGTTCAGCAGGCCTCAGCAGTTTCTTTCACAAGCGGAAGCTTTTTTCATTTTTTTCTTTCCCCTCACAGATCAGGCTTCAAAATGTACATCTGATGAAATGGGATGCCGTGGTCAGGATGTAAATAGAACCACTGCATATTGTAAATGAGTTCAGTGGGGTTTTTTTCCGCCATCCAAAGTGCTGAGGGAGATCACACTGCAGGGTATCAGCTAACTTCCATGCTGTTTTTAGCTTTCCCTTGTAATGGAATGGAAAATCAGTGTGGTTTCTTCAGGAGCATTGTTGGTTGGCAGCCTGACTACAATGGGGTTTATTCTTGCAGTCTTGTGGGTTTGTAAAGCTTTAAGCCTTCCCTCTGTTTAAACTGATCATTGAAGTTGTCAGCATGAATGCTGGATTGCCACCCAGAGTTCCTGCTGAGCCGGGATAAAAGCTCTTCCTTTGAAGACTTACACATGGGGGTGAGACCTAGAGCCCACAGCAGCTTGGAACATGATTTTGGGGCACAGACATGAGAGATTTGTCTGCTCAGACATGGCCAAGCAGAGCAGCTCCTGTGAGCTGAGCATCTCAGTGATAAATGGGGCTGACTGCAGTGAGGGTGTCTGTGTGCAGAGAACATCCTGTCCTGACTCCAGCAGGAATATCCAGAAGATAACTACCTAATGAAGGGGGGGAGTTGTTTCAGCTTTCATTTCCTGGGTGGAAAGAGTGGCTTGGCTGAGCCAGCAGCCTGGAGCAGACGTCTGTCTGCTTTGCATCCTGCCCGGAGGTCATCATTTTCTATTTTGGTTAGAAGAGCACTTCTGGGTCAGGTCTCCTGAAAAATCCTTCCTGCAGTCTTAGGTGCTTGGGAAAAAAGGTATCAGGAGTATGTGGGAGCTTGTTCCTCACCCTTTCCCTCTTATGCCAGATCCTGCACTGGAGGAATCCTTCCTTCTTAGCTGCCTACACACCTGTGCTGGATTCAGCAGCTTGTTCTCCTGTAGACCAGATGGTTGCATCTTCTAAACCTCTCTTACTCTTTCAGTACAAATTTGTGGGCCTGCAGAACTTCCCCTGCTCCTCGGACAGCCTGTGTGAGCTGCTGGCTATGGACTTTCCCTTTGAGGTGAGAACACAGGTGGGGGCCTGGACCCCAGCCTTAGCAACAGCTCTGCCACGCCTCTGCCAGTGCTGGGAGAGAGGTGCGTCCCCTCTCCTTGGGAATTTGCTCTCCTGAGGCTGCAGAAAGCTTGCCAAGTTGCTGTTTCCTGCGTGTGGGATGGATGCCTTTATGGCCATGGTTGATCTGTTGCCTTGTCACCAGGTACAGCCTCATTCAACCACACAAACGAGCAGGAGTTGAACCGTGGCTCTCCCTGTGTTTGTGCTGCCCTTGCTGCAGTCGGCTGTGTCTGAAAGAGCCTTTTGGGATGAGAGGACACTCAGGCTGCCTCCAGAAGCAGCCCAACTCAGGCTCACATAGCAGTGATGGACAGCTGACCTTTTTAGGGCCAGAACTGGTACTGACCACTGCCCTGGGTGGGCTTGTGCATGTTTCCTTGGTGTCGGTGCTTCCGACAAGGCACCTGGCTGTTTTGTGGGGAGGAACGAGAAGGGTGGTGGCAAGATCCCAATGGTTTCTGAGGGTTTTGGGTGTTCATGATGGGTGCCTGAGGTGTACTGGAGCTGAGGGCAGTTGGCTGTGACAGAAAGGACTGAACAGGACACCTGCGTTTGCTTCATCAGGTTTAAAAGCAGAATCATAGAATCATACAATATTCTGAGTGGAAAGGGACCTGCTAGTGGCATCAAAGTCCAACTCCTGGCCCTGCACAGGACAGCTCCAAGAATCCCACCCTGGGCCTGTGAGTGTTATCCAAAGGCTCCCTGAGCTCTGGCAAGCTTGGGGCTATGACCACTGCTCCGGGGAGCCTGTTCCAGTGCCCGGCCTCCCTCTGGGGGAAGAACCTTTTCCTAATATCCACTCTAAACCTCCCCTGACACAGCTGTTGTGCTGTTCTGACCTTTGGGGAAGGGCAGGACAGGCAAATCCATGTGCCACCCAGGTCAGTTCCGTGTGGTTGTGAGCAGTGAGTCGTAGGCCCTCATGGAATCAGCTCTGGCTACTTCTGCCTGCCCTGGCTGACTTGTCACTGCAAGGGAAGAGGATGGAGGAGGCAGTGGCATTCCGACCCAGTGACAGTGACAACATCTGTTAGCCAGAAGCTCCTCCAGTAGCTGCAGCTGTTCCTGGGAGTGCCCAGTCTCAGCCCTACGTCAGGAACAGCCTGCACAGAGATTTCTTGTCCCACGAAGCCAAAAGCCACGTTGATGTGACAGTGTCTCTCGTGCTCTCCCATCCCGAGTTAGGTTTAAGTTAAGGGCAGTAATTCGGCTGTGAGGGCTGACTTTGCCGTCTGCTCGTAAAAGCCAGGACAGTCATCAGAGCAAGCTGGAAACTCCCAACCCCTTGCTGAACATGGATTGAAGAGGCTTCCCAGCTTTTTTACAGCTGGCTTGCTCAATAATAAGTGCTCCAAGTGCCTCCGTAGAAACAGTCATTCCTGGCTTTCCCGAGTAAAGTCTTCATTCCTTCCCGAGGCATCTGCTCCCATGAGGAAAGGCTGAGGAGTGTTTGCCCGCTGCAGTCAGAGTAGCAAACTTCTGGGCTACAAAGGAGGCCATTGCGAAACTCTGGAGCAGGAGATGGAGCTGAACAGATTCCAGCTGTGTAATCCATCTGTGATTTGCCCCCCAGGCCCTCTGCTATATCAGGGTGTTACCCGAAGAAGGGATCAAGTAAGTTGGCTCAAAGCAGCCCAAACACCACGGGAACCGTGGTGCTTTTTCCAGGAAGAAGGGAGCCGTGGGTCTCTGTGGTGTGCCACAAGAGGGAGCCCAAAAATCCCCAAAAACACCTTCTACCACCGGCGCAGGACAGAATAAACTTTGCAGGAGGGGAAATACATCCTGACTAAGGATGAAGGGTAACAGAGGTGGTCTTAGGTCTGGACCCAGCATCTTGTGATCCTGACAGGGATCTCGTGTGTGTGGTGGCCACAGAGGGGGTCATTGCTTTCAGATCTGGTCTTCAGAGTTAATCTGTAACCTCAGAGCTAGGGCCTGATCCACTCTACTCAGTGGAATCTTACTCCCCGGAATTCAGTAGACTTTGGATCAGTTGAGTGGCTCTGGATTTCAAGTGGGTTTTGGAGTGGATCTTAGGAGCTACTGTCNAGGTACAGCCTCATTCAACCACACAAACGAGCAGGAGTTGAACCGTGGCTCTCCCTGTGTTTGTGCTGCCCTTGCTGCAGTCGGCTGTGTCTGAAAGAGCCTTTTGGGATGAGAGGACACTCAGGCTGCCTCCAGAAGCAGCCCAACTCAGGCTCACATAGCAGTGATGGACAGCTGACCTTTTTAGGGCCAGAACTGGTACTGACCACTGCCCTGGGTGGGCTTGTGCATGTTTCCTTGGTGTCGGTGCTTCCGACAAGGCACCTGGCTGTTTTGTGGGGAGGAACGAGAAGGGTGGTGGCAAGATCCCAATGGTTTCTGAGGGTTTTGGGTGTTCATGATGGGTGCCTGAGGTGTACTGGAGCTGAGGGCAGTTGGCTGTGACAGAAAGGACTGAACAGGACACCTGCGTTTGCTTCATCAGGTTTAAAAGCAGAATCATAGAATCATACAATATTCTGAGTGGAAAGGGACCTGCTAGTGGCATCAAAGTCCAACTCCTGGCCCTGCACAGGACAGCTCCAAGAATCCCACCCTGGGCCTGTGAGTGTTATCCAAAGGCTCCCTGAGCTCTGGCAAGCTTGGGGCTATGACCACTGCTCCGGGGAGCCTGTTCCAGTGCCCGGCCACCCTCTGGGGGAAGAACCTTTTCCTAATATCCACTCTAAACCTCCCCTGACACAGCTGTTGTGCTGTTCTGACCTTTGGGGAAGGGCAGGACAGGCAAATCCATGTGCCACCCAGGTCAGTTCCGTGTGGTTGTGAGCAGTGAGTCGTAGGCCCTCATGGAATCAGCTCTGGCTACTTCTGCCTGCCCTGGCTGACTTGTCACTGCAAGGGAAGAGGATGGAGGAGGCAGTGGCATTCCGACCCAGTGACAGTGACAACATCTGTTAGCCAGAAGCTCCTCCAGTAGCTGCAGCTGTTCCTGGGAGTGCCCAGTCTCAGCCCTACGTCAGGAACAGCCTGCACAGAGATTTCTTGTCCCACGAAGCCAAAAGCCACGTTGATGTGACAGTGTCTCTCGTGCTCTCCCATCCCGAGTTAGGTTTAAGTTAAGGGCAGTAATTCGGCTGTGAGGGCTGACTTTGCCGTCTGCTCGTAAAAGCCAGGACAGTCATCAGAGCAAGCTGGAAACTCCCAACCCCTTGCTGAACATGGATTGAAGAGGCTTCCCAGCTTTTTTACAGCTGGCTTGCTCAATAATAAGTGCTCCAAGTGCCTCCGTAGAAACAGTCATTCCTGGCTTTCCCGAGTAAAGTCTTCATTCCTTCCCGAGGCATCTGCTCCCATGAGGAAAGGCTGAGGAGTGTTTGCCCGCTGCAGTCAGAGTAGCAAACTTCTGGGCTACAAAGGAGGCCATTGCGAAACTCTGGAGCAGGAGATGGAGCTGAACAGATTCCAGCTGTGTAATCCATCTGTGATTTGCCCCCCAGGCCCTCTGCTATATCAGGGTGTTACCCGAAGAAGGGATCAAGTAAGTTGGCTCAAAGCAGCCCAAACACCACGGGAACCGTGGTGCTTTTTCCAGGAAGAAGGGAGCCGTGGGTCTCTGTGGTGTGCCACAAGAGGGAGCCCAAAAATCCCCAAAAACACCTTCTACCACCGGCGCAGGACAGAATAAACTTTGCAGGAGGGGAAATACATCCTGACTAAGGATGAAGGGTAACAGAGGTGGTCTTAGGTCTGGACCCAGCATCTTGTGATCCTGACAGGGATCTCGTGTGTGTGGTGGCCACAGAGGGGGTCATTGCTTTCAGATCTGGTCTTCAGAGTTAATCTGTAACCTCAGAGCTAGGGCCTGATCCACTCTACTCAGTGGAATCTTACTCCCCGGAATTCAGTAGACTTTGGATCAGTTGAGTGGCTCTGGATTTCAAGTGGGTTTTGGAGTGGATCTTAGGAGCTACTGTCCTTCTCACAGATCTGAGTAAAACCATGCTTTCCATGAAAGCAGGGGAGCCAAAGCCTCTGAGAAACCTCAATGGGAAGGAATGGGAGGACTGTTAAGCACCTAAAATCTGGAAAGCGTGGCTGTGGAATGTTAAATCCTGCCAGGCCAGTCTCTCCTCAGGTTCGGTCATTTAGGGACAGCATCAGTCCTTGCTGTGATGTGGCCGTTGTCACTGTGGTGACTCAGGGTAGGGAGCCAGCCAACAAATTAAATAAACGGGAAGGAATATAGGAGTCACTTCAATCAGGGAACGGAGAACATGACCTAACTTCATCAGGCTGAACTTCTTTGAATTCTCTATCTTGGGGTAGATATTTGGAGTGGTCTGGAAGGCATTTCCAGGCTCTGATCTTTACCAAAACATTCCTGTGGGTGCCGGAGGATCCCCGTTGCTCATCAAGTGCCACGCACCCACAAGAATGGGTTGGATGTACTGGAGTGCTACAGAATCTGGTTCTTCCTGGGAGGCAGGGTGAGGGAAAAGCTTTTGACTTTACATATCCAGAGGGGTTGCACAAGCTCATCATGATGTGTACTGTTCTGGTTTTATGTTTTCCTAGCACAGAAATCCCCCTTTTTCTGGGATTATTTTGCAAGATGTTAACAGTGACTGAAAGTTATGGACAGAATAGTGCCAGAAGCTTTACCCTCTCTGCTGGAGGTTAGCATCCATGGAGCAGAAGTGGATATATGCTGCTTTGTGCTCAGCCAGCGTGTCTGTCCTGGGGGCTGTAGGATCGGGGAGGGGCCTGGGAGCAGTTCATCCCGAGGTGGGCTCTTGTTCTCCTCTCTTCTGCCCACTCAGCCACTCTTCCTTGTAGCCAAATGGCCTTTTAAGAGCTTGTGAAGCTGAGCTAAGAGGAGCACCACCTCCAGCATTAGTCAGCCTGACAGCAGGATCCAACCTCGCAGAGCACACCCCTGGGAAGCGTGGGAAGAGGGGGGGATGAGAACCCCTGAGCACAGTGGGGAAGTGGGGAAAACGTCAGCCAGCTGCAGCACTGCGGAGTGTGGAAATAGTAGCACAAGAGTTAGGGCCTAAACCTTTAAAGTCCTGAGTGCCCTTAACTGTCATTGATTGCTGGGAGAAGTTCTCTCGTGGGAAACATTAAGAATTTTTTTGGCATAAGCCAGCTGAAAGAGCTGTTAGGAATCGGGGCTCCTTGGCGTCACACACTCGGACTAATTACTTTCCAAATGTATTATTTAAAATAACCCTAATCCAGTAAAGTGGGCTGCCTTATTCAGAAACCCGCTGGCTTTTCTGCAGAATGGGATGAAAGCATCCAGAGGACACTGTTCTGTGCTGACACTGGGCTGGACTTGTTTGCCTTTGACAATTTAAAGCCATCTGGGAGTCGCTGATCTTTCAGGGCAGGAGCTCTGCAGGTTTCTTCTTTCCCTTCCGCTATTTATTGCACTGCTTGAGGAAAAATGATCCAGCTGGTGGTTTTGGCCTGAAAACAGAGCAGAGCCGTTGTCTGGTGCCTGGTCATTCACCTGCAGGAGCCTCAGCTCTGTCCTTTCATTCATTCTCTCTCCTGCCCACAGGTCGACGGGCTGCTCTTCTACCACAAGCAAACCCACTACACGCCCGGCAGCACCCCGCTGGTGGGCTGGCTCCGGCCCTACATGGTCCCTGAAATCCTGGGGCTCACTGTGCCCGCCACCGTGCTCACAGCCAAACCGGACTACGCCGGGCGGCAGCTCCAGCAGATCATCGAGAGCAAGAGGAGTAAAAAGCTGGCGGCGGAAAAGGGCCACCTGAGCGGTGAGGCGGCCACGAGGAATGGACTCTACGAGCTGGAACACTTGTCCACCCCTCAGCCAGAAAAGTCTCTGGAGGGCCAGGATGGAGCAGCGAGCCAGATGGAGAGTTAAGATGCTGGGACAGGCCAGCTGGGCAGGGAGCAGGGAGAAAGCTCCCTGCTTCCCACTGTGCCTCATGCTCCTGAGAGGGGGCAGAGTAATAATGATAGGATGGCTTTGTTTAAAGGGCATGACAGTGGAATATCTTGCCCCAAGTGCTGCTGGATTTTTTTTATTTGTTGTTATTACATACTTTTTGCCAGGACTTCTGTGAGGCCTTAACAGGATTGTCTGGTTCTTCACTATAGCAGTCATGTGTTGGGAAATGATCCGTCCCCATAGTGAGGGATACAGTTCAGCTCCTGACCCTGCTTCTGTTAGAGTCTTGGCAAAACTCCAGCATAGGAACAGTGCTTGGACCTCTGAGGTGCAGCTGCTGCTTGTGACCCTTGCAGCAGCCCCACCTTCCCAGCCCTGGAAATCGGGGCTTCTCAGCCTTTGATCCAGCTGTTTTCTGAAGCCTTTTCGATGAAAGTTGTTACTAACAAAAAGTTTGCAGTGAGCTGCTGTAAATCCAAAGGCTGGACTTTCCACACCCACGCGTTTTTGGGAAAATCTAAATTTCCTTGCATTGCAGCAGGACCTGCCTCGGAACAGGGCTTTGTGTGGCGCAAGCGCAGCAGAAGCCTCTCTCTCCTCGAGGCTTTTCTCAGTGGGGGGAGGAAGGAATGGTTTCACTCAGAAAAACGCTACCATTGATCGTGCCAAATAAAAGGTTTCTCAGAAAGACAAATTCTTGAGCGTCTTCCTGCTACCTAAGGGTGGATGCGTGCTGTGCCTCCCAAACAGGGATTGAAAAATTGGTTCCAGTGCTGACTGGAGCAGAGGAAACGCTTGTGTGGGTTTAATTCTCTGCACATCAAGGTACTTCAGTCTCTTGTCCTGTCTTTCTCATCCCAGCCCAATCCCACTTTTTAAGCACCGGCTGCTCCCCCTCCCTGGTTTTAGGGGGATGAAGTGATTGTTCTCACTGTCCCCAGGTTGGTTTCCAGAGCAGGATGAAAAGGAGGAGGGAGATCAGGCTCAAGGTAGCATTGGGGACTCTCCTGCCAGCTCTCTATGGAAATGCCCCTGGAGGAGATACTGAGAGTGGGGATGGCCACCTGCAGATAGCGGGTGCACTTGTATCCTGCCCTTGTACCCCCTGTTTTTCCCAGAAAAAGGCTAGTTTCTGTGCCAAGCGTGTGGGCTGTGCGCGACCATCTGGCTGTGCAGCCGCTATTGATGATACCAGCGGGCAGCAGGAACTGGCCTGGCTGTGGGAGGGGGCTGCCCTCCACTCCCCTTCCCCGGGAGGGAAGTGGCCCCCTGGCCCCGCAGTGTTTGGAGCTGTCTCTTTCAAACAGCTGCTTAATTTACTGTTTTAACATGGGAAGCAGCTAGCCCAGGGAAAGAGGATGAGCACCTGGACTGCCTTAACCTCCCCGTCCCTCAAAGGCTCCCACCTTCAGCCTCCTTGGTTGGCAGACAGCTGCAGGGAGAGCGCTGAGCAGGAGACCGCATCCAGCCTCCTGTCAGCACAGTTTTCCTTCCATCAGGCAATTAAACCCGGAGGTGGGCATCTGGATGGAAGATTTGTGCATCCCTGAGGGCAGAGAAAGCTGCAGCTCAGGTTACTGCCCTCCAGCTGCCTTCCAAGGTCCTCCAGCCCAGGGAAGGACAGGAAATACAGCCGAAGAGGGGCTGTGATAGAGGAGAGCAAGAGGGAAGCGACGGCAGCTTCCCGCCGGCTCCAGATGATGCCTCATAGTTTCCCTTTTAAAAGCATGAGCTGGGCTGGAGAAATAAATATTTGCGTTACAATTCCGGTTGGGAACGAAAGGCTGTGTTCGGAGAGAGGGTGTCAAACGGAAGTCGCAGGGGCCAGCGCAGTTTGATGCCGTGACTGTTCTGTTTGCTGGGTGTGATCCCACTCCCAGCTGGAACAGGCAGCCGCTCCACTGGAGGGGTCACCCCACCGCGGGCTGAAATTTGGCCTGGGGCAGGAGAGCTGAGCGGGCAGCTCGACCTGGAGACTTGTCCTGGGGCGCTGGGGGACAGAGCCAGCCTGGAGCCCTCATCGAGCCGGGGCTCAGCCCCTTCCCTTTGCCCTACTTCCATTTTCTCCCAGTTAGGTACACAGGCTCCGGCTGCCGGCACGCTGCCAGCACAGTGCTCCTCGGCTGAACAAAATGTCCCCTTGTCCCAGGGCCTGGCTTTTTGGAGCGACGACTGGTGTGCTTCCCGGGATCCCCGCTCCTTCCCGGAGGAGCTTCGGGACTCTCCATCCAGGCGCTGACACCTGCGCTCAGCTGGGAAATGCAATTTAGGGATCGTAGAGGCGGGAGTGGAAAGAGGCGCCTGGAAATCCCGGACTCCTGCTCGTGGGGGGAAGGCTGCGAGGCTGGAATACCGGCAAGGGAGAATGCTGTGCCGGGAATTTTATCCAGTAACAGCAAGGGAGGATGCTGCTGCCGGGAATTTTATCCAGCACCAGCAAAGGGAGGAGGATGCTGCCACCATTTTAGCGGCGGTGCTCCCGCCTGCCGCGGCCNTAGGTCCCGCCGGGCTCCCCTTCCCCAGTTCGGGCTGGGCAGGACCCCGGGGGTTCCTTCCCCCCGCCGCTCCTTTCCCCTCGTTTTTTGGCTACCCCCAGTTGCAAGGCTGTTTCTTCCCAGCGAGGCGGTTCTCCCGATGGGAAGCCGCCCCCACCCCAACCACCCACGCAGCCCCCCATCCTTGCAGCCGCCAAACCCGCAGCCTCCCAACCCACGCAGCACCCACCCTACCACCCCCATCCACGCAACCCGCCCCAGCCTTCCCGCTCCCCAGGAGCCCTCGCAAGGCCCGTGCCGCGGGTGCTGGGGCGTGGGTCCCCCGTCCCCAGAGCAGCGTGTCCCTGCTGGCAGGCCTCCCTGCCGGGGGCAGGCTGGCGTGGGGATGATGCGTGGGGATGCGTGTGCACGCGCTTCCCACGCCCCAGGCCTCCCGTGACGTCCCGGCTTCCTCCGCCGGCCTTGCGTCACCGCGGGAGGATGTTGCTGGGCTCGGGGAACGGGGCCCAGGAGCCGGCCGGGGCGCCCCGGGTGGCCGGAGCAATCCCTGCCTGTCTCCTCCTTTGTCCTCTTCCCCGGGCTTGCCCACCCGCGGCCGCTGGGCTTCCCTCTGGATGGGGATGTGGAGCCTGGGAGCGGGACTGGGCAAGCTGCCGGGCTCCCTCTGCCCCCTCGGGCTGTCACATTGGCCACCTTGGTGGCGCTGAGGACTGCAGTGCGAAGGCAAAAAGTCCTGTTTTCGTTCCAAAATGGTCGGTTTTCCCGTTGGTTGGCTGGTTGGTTTTCTCTTTTAAAAATGCTTCGTTTCTACAGGGAGGTTTAGGACGGAGATGCTGTGTTCTCAAAACCACCATGGAAGAGCCCCTCCTGCAGCCTGCACTGGTGCTCAGCAAATGCAGAGCTACCGGGCTGTTTCCTCCCGGGAGCAGTACTGCTCTCTCCAGGGTGATAAAATCCCAAGGAACGGGGAGTGTTCTTGCCCTCTGTCCCCACAGGTGCCTGAGATTTGCGTTTCTCCTGTGTCATGGAGGGGGCAAAGCTTCCGGAAGCAGGGTTTTTGGAGAGCCTGCAGTGGCAGGGAAGGCTGGTTTGCAGCCGGAGCAGCCTCCCAGGAGAGGGATCTCAGATGTTTGGTTTATATGGGAATATTGGATGGAGAAGGTGAAGAGATGTTTGCAGTAATGGCTCCGGGTTTGGGTCATCAGCCTGGTGTGGGGAAGGCTGCCTTTGGTGCTGCCCTTGGTGGTTTGGAAGCCAAAATACTGGAAGTTTCCTTCTTTTTGCGGGTAAGTGGTGGTTTGGGCTGGAACATGCCCTTCCTGCCACCCCTTCATCCTTCTCAGGACCACCAAGATTTCCTCCACTCTCCCCTGTTACCAACAGCAAGCCAGGGGGAAATTCACCCTTCTCGTCTTAGGCCAGCCTTGGGACATCTCTTCTGCTGGCTCTCTGCAGTTCCCTCCCTAGCCTATCCCCGAGGTGCCAAACCAATTTTCCTTGAGGGTTTTCAGCCCAGCTGCAATTTTCACAGATTTATCCCCCACTTCCCCACGCTGAAGAAGGAGGGTAGGTTTGCTGCCTGGGGGAGGAGGGCTGGAAGAAACCCTGGATTCCGGCAGCAGTGGATTTGTCACCACCCTGCTCCAGCGCAGCGGAGCGGGGACATGGATGACGCCAGCACTCCAAAGACCAGCATTGTTCCAAACGCCTGGCCACGGACAATTTCGCTCACAGTGCTGCCGAAACAGGGCTTCTTGCTGCAGCTCTGGGTCACAGGCTTTGTTTTCGGCACGTGGAGCAATCCCTGCTCTGCTGGGATTGACACCTGTATAAATCCTCATGGAATTGGGGCTAGGAATGATGATGAGACCCGGTGGAGCGCACGAAGGGGGCAGAGCTATGGCTGGTATTGATGCTCAGCTCCGTATTGATGCCTGGCTCCCTGCTGTTGAATGGTGGCACTGGTAAGTTGGGAATTTGATTTTGTTCCCAGGGAAAGGTGGAATTCATGGCTGAGCTGCTTGCAAAGCCAGCGCTTGTTCTTGTGCATCTTCCCCTTGCAAAAAGCCTGTCATCCCTCGTGATGGATGCTGGAAATGGGATTGCGTGAAGTATGACGGGTTAGATGTTGAGGAAGGAGAGGTTTCATCCTCTCCTCATTGCCATCATGCCCTTTGGGCTCCTCTTCCCATCATCTGGGTGACACCCTTCCCATCATCTTAGGGTATCGTTGCCATCTCAGGCTGCGGTGTCGGCTCTAGTCACTGTCCGAGGGCAGTGGGAGTTGTGCCTAGCGCTCACCCCCATACCTGGACTGTCCTGCACATGCTGGGGAAGGATCATCTTCACTGTTATTTTGGGTTTGCATCTGCAGCCCTGCATTTTGGGTGCCTCTGGGGATGCCCTGGCATAGTGGAGGTGTGCCCAGGATATATTGGATAGGATATGTTTATGGATAGGATATATTCCTATATGTGTGGATGGGTGCTGTGTTAAGGCTGAAGACGGTTCCTGTATTGCCCCATTTATTTTCCTATGGTGCTTGTCTGGCTGCTTTGTGCGACTCTGGGACCAAGTTAGGGAGCTCCTGGCTGCGGGGTGCTGGGAGAGAGACCCCTGGGATGAGCCGGGCTCCTTTGGCTCATCCCATGAGAGGGGCTCGATATCCCTGCCAAGCCTTGCGCCGCCGATAAACCCCGGCCCTTCACTTCCTCCTGTCGGAAGTCATTAACACCGACAAGCTTTTCTGGCTCAATAGCTCCCAGTAACTCTGGATAGCTCCCAGTAACTTCGTGCCACTGCCTGACATCCTACACCGCTGCCTGCCTGTGCTCCCTGCTCCCAGAGCCAGCCTTCAGCACTCCCTGTCCCTCCTCCTCCTCCTTGGACAGCATCGCCATTCTCCACTCTAGGGAGGATGGAAGCTGTTTCATTTTGGCGTGTGCCTGGGTGGGAGCAAGGCATTTTGGTGTCTCCCTCCATCCTGCCTGCATCCTTTGAGCAGGATGTGGTGGAAGGCTGGCCTGCACTGCCCCGTCTCCCTTGGGACTCCTGTGTGGGACAGGGGATCAATCTGCAGCAGAAGGCAAAGGTGTGTCCTGGGACCCTCCTGGTCTTCTATGTATGTGTGAAACTGGTGTTACTGGGTGAGCTGGTCCGTGTGCTGTGGCAGGTCGAAGTGTCAGCCCTCCATGTTCATTACCTGTGTTCTCACAGCCAAGTTCGCTGCTCCTCGGTGAAGCTGCAGCCCCAGGAGGCTGCTGCCAGCTGATGGGGCTGTGCTGGGGATGCTGCATCTGAATGGGAGCTTGTTGCCTGCAAAATTCTCCTTTTGCTCCCCTTCTCCCTTCCATAGGTGTCCCCCAGCCTCCATTTTCCCCACTCCTTCCTCCCTTCCCCATGTGGCATTTCTGCCATTTCCATCGCCACTGCCCTTACCCCTTTTGTGGTCAAGCTCCCTGCTTCACCTCGAGAGGCTGCTGGGTCTGTTGGGGACTGTAGCTTCAACAATAACCAGGGATGTTCCTCGGGCACTCTTCCTCCTCCTCCTCCTCTCACCCTGTCTCACCACACACCCCTGATCTCTCCCGCAGGCAACCAAGCAGTTCCTAGAGGAGATCAACAAGTGGACAGGCCAGTACAATGTGTCCCCGCTCTCCTGGAATGTTGCTGTCAAGTTCCTCATGGCCCGCAAGTTCGACGTCCTGCGGGCCATCGAGCTCTTCCACTCCTACCGGGTACGTGAGAGGGCCGGAACCCCCCAGCCAAGGGCTTCCTGCTCTGCAGGAGATCCCTGCTCCCTAGGACCACCCTCCCCCTGCTCTTTTTTTCTTTTTCTCTCTCCCTTACAAGTTTTATCCAGCTGGAAAATCTTTTTTCAACCAAGGCGGGTCGCCATGGAGATCTCATTGATCCCAATCCTTTCCCCTCCTCTGGGGTGCCCTCCTGGCTGGTGTGTGCTGCCCACAGAGCATTTCCCTACATATTAAGGATATAGATCCATGCATGCCTTTTCCAACCTGGTGTTGCAAAGCTGCTCTACCTGTTACTGGGGGGTGTGCTGGAAAATGGTCCCATGGAGGAGAGATGCCCTCGGATGGCTGGGTGCCCCATGGGGCAGAGATGGGCCATGCCTGTGCCCCCTGTCACTCCCCTCCCTGCCCACAGGAGACACGGCTGAAGGAGGGAATCGTGAAGCTGAAGCCGCACGAGGAGCCGCTGCGCTCGGAGCTGCTCAGCGGGAAGTTCACCATTCTGGTAGGTGGGCTGCTCCCCCCTGAGTTATCCCAGCTCTGCTCCGCATGGGTGCTGCAGGAGCCTGACCCCGTTCCCTCGGCAGAGCGTGCGGGACCCCTCAGGAGCCTCCATTGCCCTGTTCACAGCCAAGCTGCACCACCCCAGCAAGAGCGTGCAGCACGTGGTGCTCCAGGCACTCTTCTACCTGCTGGACCGAGCTGTGGAGAGGTGAGCCTGCCTCTGCAGAGGTACCCTGTCTCACGCTGGAGGGTTCCTGGGGAGCCCCTTCCCTCCCAGGGAGGTCACTGCTTCCCATGGCTCAAAATTCCCTGGTTTGAACCTCAGCCTCTCCTCCTTATGGACTTGTTCAGCAGGGGAACAAAATCCCCCAAGCCCTGAACCAGACCTTTTGCAGCTTTGCCCTGTCCACGCCCTGGGTTCAGTTTAGCAAAGCCCCAGATTCCTGCAGGCTTTGGCTGGGGAGGAGGCAGCCCCGCCATCAGCCAGACGTAACGTGAGCCCTGCCAAAAATATAAACCCGGGACATTCCCCTGCCATTTATCCTGCTGGGTTCTTTCTGGTTTTGACCTTACCCATCATGGGTGATGCTGCTGAGGCAGGCTTAAGGCACGAGTCAGGCTTAAATGAGGGTTGTAGGAAGAGGTGCTGGAGCAGCTGGGAAGTGCAGAAGCAAGGTTTGGGTCTGTGAGTCCTTCTGGAAGAATGGGAAGGGATTTTTGGGGGTGAGTGTGGGGCAGAGCTGCTGATGCAGGAGCCAAGCGGTTGCATGTTGTGGGATTGACGTTGCTCTTTTCCCCCTCTCAGCTTTGAGACGCAAAGGAACGGGCTGGTGTTCATCTATGACATGGCAGGGTCGCAGTACACCAACTTCGAGCTGGACCTCAGCAAGAAGATTCTCAATCTACTCAAGGTGGTGCCTGGGGGTTAACTGGTGTCTGGGCACAGTGTGTGGGCCACTTACTCAGCAAGAACCCAAAGTTCTGTGGTTTTGGCATCACTTTTCACCCCAGACCACGCTGACCACGTCTCAGCCGAGGAGCACCAGCTCCAGGCCCGCAGGACCGCGGGAAGGCGCTGGCAGCTTGCCAGGCTGGACCCGGCTGTGGCTGCGGTGTCGCGCGGGCGGGAGGGATCAGCTGTCCCCAGGCTGGATTCCTCTCACAGCTGCTGGCTGTGCTTTTGGGAAAACAGATGCAAATTATTTTTTAATTGTGCTGGCATTTGGTGCCTCCTCCCTTCTCCGGAAAAAAAAGCAATAACAGTAAATACTGGCCGGGGTGTGTTCTTTGCATAATCCCAGTTCCCAGTCTTCACCTCTCCCCCGCGGAGCCAAACCCTCTGCCTACCTAATTTCAAGGAAGTAATTTGTTTCCTTATCGACTCATAAAAACAAGCACGGCTGTGAGCGTGCGAGGCACACTTCAGATGTAGTATTGCCATCATGGGGTCCCTTTGCTGGTTGTTACCTCTGCTGGGATATGTGCCCTGCCACAGCAGAGTGGATCTGACCCCCTCCTCATGCCCACAGGGTGCCTTCCCAGCTCGGCTCAAGAAGGTTTTCATCGTGGGAGCACCCATGTGGTTCCGTGTGCCCTACTCCATCATCAGCCTGCTGCTGAAGGAGAAGCTGCGGGAGCGGGTGAGTGGGGACCCTCCTGGCATGGGACTCTCCCAGCACAGGACCCTCGGCGGGCAGGGCTGAGGCTGCTTTACCTTTGGGACAGGGTGGTGGAAGCATCTTGTGCCGTTCAGCCCCATCTGCTGGAAGCTGCTGAGCACCAGACCTTTGGCATCCCTGTCCCCATCCCCAGCAAATCTTCTCCAACTTTCTTGGAGTCACCCCTGCCTTTCCTCTTCCTCTCACAGGTGCAGATGGTGAAGATGTCGGAGCTGAAGGAACACCTGCCCCGGGAATGCCTCCCCGAGTACCTTGGAGGGTCCCTCAAACTGGACCCTCTGAGCTGGAATTGCCGGTTCCTGCCCCAGCAGAACGGGCACCCCGACCCCCTGGACGAGCTCATCCTGGTGCCGCTGGCGGCCCCCAAAGATAATGGCTCTGTCCATGTCCCCGGGCCCAAGTCCATCACCCTCCAGGAGCTGCTGGATCACGTCAGCCACAAGCAGAAACGTGGCATCTACGAGGAGTATGAAGACATTCGGCGCAGGAGCCCGGCCGGCACCTTTGTCTGCTCTTTGTGAGTCAGTGGGAGGGAGCCAGGTGCCCTTCTCACCCCAAAAAGCGGGGTGCTCCCCCTCCCCACGCTTCTGCTGCTGGATGGTGGTCCATCGGCCTCTTTAGGGTGTGGTGCTTTGGGTTAGCAACAGAGAACCCCGACCTAGGGATGGCGTGAGCCCCGTTTGTGAGTCCTGCAGCCTCTGGGGATAGAAGCGAGCTGCAGAGGACAGCAGGGAGCGGGACCTGGCCGGGACTCTGCTTCCCGAGGCTTTGGCCAGGTGATGGCAGCAGAGCCCAGGCTACGGGCCCCAGAGGCTTGCACAGAGGGAGGAATGCTGCCTTTGCCTTGCCTGGAATACATCCCTACTTCCCTCTGCTCCGCCTCCCAGGGCACCCTACAACCAGGACAAGAACCGGTACGGGGACGTGCCCTGCCTGGACCAAACCCGTGTCAAGCTGGCGAAGCCGTACAGTCGCCCGGAGGTGAGCCAGCCCGGGATGGAAACTCACGGTCCTGTGGGAAGCCGGCGCAGCTGTCCCAGACGCAGGGTTCTGGAGGCCTTATCTCATCCGTGCTTTTCTCCCTGCAGCTGACTGACTACATCAACGCGAGCTTCATGGATGGCTACAAGCAGAGGAATGCTTACATTGGCACTCAGGGTATGGCTGAGCCAACAAGGGGTTGTTCTGCTCCTGATGCAGGGTTCCCATGGGTTCCACCTCTGCCCAGCGTCAGCCACTGGCCATGGGGACATCCCGGGAGCAGGACACTGCCCAGCAGGTCCCCCTTCTCTCAGGGTGTATTTACTCCTCCCTGGGTGTATTTATTCCCTTCCCAGTCTCCAGCTAGTGGACTAAAGTTTTTCTTGGGAGAGAGCAAGGGAATCCATCTTCCTCCATCCACAATAGCAGCCCTCTCCCTCCCACTGCCCCTATCCCAGCTCTGGATTTTCCCCATCTGCCCAGGGATGAGCAGAGAGGCAGGATCAGCACTGAGCCATGGGGACTTGGGGCTGGGGGCGGCAATCAGTGACAGCTCCAGGTGGTGTTTGTGGATCCGCTCCTAGGTCAGCCACTACAGGAAGGGGCTGTGGTTCCCTGTGGGAGTGATGGGGGGCTGGTGGATGCAGCTGGGAAAGGGGTTGCCCAAATCCATGAGATTTTGGACTGATGTCTGGGTTGTCCCTGCAGGGCCTCTGGAAAACACCTACGGTGACTTCTGGCGCATGGTGTGGGAGCAGAACGTCCTGGTGATCGTGATGACAACCCGGTGAGTGCTCATGGAGGGACACAGCCCTCTTCTTCTGTGCAAAATGAGCATTTTTGGTGTGGGGTGAGCAGCGCTGGGCTTGGTGCAGTGATCCTGCAGCAGTGGTTCCAGCCAGAGCCCCACAAAGGGGGAACATTGGGTCGAGGACAGACTGTTTGATCCCTGCGGGATCCCCAAAGGACCAAGGCTGGGTGGCATGGGAGATGTCCCAGGCAGGGCAAGGAGGACATTACCAGCTTGTCCTTGTCCTGCTCCCAGGNCAGCTTCCCTGGGGCATTTCCATCCCGGGGACCCACTGTGTGTTTGCAAGCTGGTTGACCTGAGACACAGGTCCTCAGGACTTCCCACAACAATCAGACCTGGGAAAAGTCCCCAGATGCCCGTGGGAGATTGGTGGGGAGCTGAGCACCACCACTCCAGTTCTCACAAGGAGCAGCGATGGTGCCATTTGGTGTCTGATGCCATCCCCATTGTCGTCCCCAGGTACCTTCTGCGCGCTGGACATCTGCCTGTCGCAGCTGCAGGACGTGGGCACTCTGAACATCTACCAGACGGTGCTGCGCATGCGGACCCAGCGCGCCTTCAGCGTCCAGACCCCCGAGCAGTATTATTTCTGCTACACCGCCATCCTCGAGCATGCCCAGCGCGAGGGCCTGCTGCTCACCAACCACAGCCGGGCCGCCCAGGAGAAGAGCTCGCCGGGGCACTGAGACCCACTGCCTCCCTGCAGACCCCCCTGCCCATCCTCGGGGGCTGCCTGAGCCGCCTCGGTGCCCACCAGGACTCAGCAGAGCCGTGGGAGCGGCGGTGCCGAAGCACCTCAGCTGTCAGCACTGCTATGGAACTGTGCCTTATTCAACCCAAACGGTGGCTGCCACTCGCCGGCAAGGGAAGGGGCTCTCACTCCTCCCTGTCGTGTTTCGGTTGGGTTTGGTTGGCTGGGGAGGTGGTTTGTCTTCTCTTCAANGGCTGGAGGAAGGAGGCAGGAGGAAGTGTGGCCAGTACTGGCCCCTGGAGAAGGATTTCCAGGTGTGCTTTGGGGCCCTGACCATCACCAACCTGGGCGTAGAAAACCTCAACCATTACAAGAAAACCATCCTGGAGATCCACAGTTCAGAGGTGCGTGGCCACAGCTGCCTGGTGGGGGAGTGGCATGGGGGCAGCAGGGGTCAGAGGAGGAAAGAGGGTCTAACCCCGCTGCTTTCCCCAGACCAGGGAGCGGCGGCTGGTGTCCNTTGTTTGTTTTTTGGTTTTTTGTTGTTGGGACCACCTAAGATGTACCTAGAGAGGGGCTTTGCAAAGTCCTAGGGAATATATTCCCAGTCCTGGGGCTGAGGAGGAGGCACATGCTTCAGTCTCGCCTGACGCTCCTCAATCTGTGTGTCTGTATGTATGTGTGTATATAATATACCCCTGCTGTGACCCCCCGGCTATTATATAGATACATATATACAACCTCCCCTTTAGCAGCTCCCAAGGGTCCCTGCTGTCCTGCCACCTCACTGCTGTGATCTCTGGAGCGGTGAGTTTGGTCCTGGCTCTGTCTTGTCTTCCCCGTTCCCCTTATTTCCCCTCATGGGCAGCGTTGGGACCCGGTACCCACTCCTGTGCCTGTCCCACTGGAGGCACAAGGATGGTGCCCTCCCTGTTTCTTTGTCTCATCTTCCCCATGGAGATAGCAGCTCTGCTCCTGGGAGGATCTGGAGGATTGGGTTGTCCAGGGGGTGCTGAGCTCACAGGCATCCCCTGCCCCTTGGGCGCCGCTGTGGGAGTCACTAGGTACGAGGTGATGGGGACATGGGGACCGACCGGCTCTCCAGGTTGCCCGGCTTTCCCAAGCTGCCACTGGGAACCCGCAGGCCCAGCCCTGAGTTGAGTCATGGGCTGGGAAAGCGCTGAGCAAGAATAAACCCCAAACCCTAGAGAGGCAACGAGCCTCTGCCCTGGCCCCAGCCCCCACCACTGCCTGGGCCTCCCCAACTTTATACTGTAATAAGCTCTTTGAATGTGTATATTCTTATTTTTTTATAATCTTGGGGGAGGGGAGCACAGGGTTCGGGAGTTTTTGTTTTGTTTTCTTTTGGGGTTTTTTTGTGTTTGTTTTTTTTGTATTTAACATTAACTTGATCCAAGCCAGAGCCAGAAGTATTTGTAAATGTTCCTATTTTGCTCTCAGAGAAACCTTTTTGTTGTCGTTACTTTTGGGAGTTGTTTTGTTTTTATTTGTATCGATATATAAATATACCACCAGTGACCAGTCCTCTTTGCTGTCGTGGGGGCATTGGGTAGGACAGAAGAAAGAGAGAATTTAGGGCTTCGTACTGGCTGTGATCTCTAAAAACAAGCTGGCCCCATCCCTGGCTACACATGGACTTCTTTGAGGAGCACAGGGCTTCTTCTGGCCTAGGTGAGACAGAGATAACCAGGCTGCAGGAAGCTTTCCTGGGCAGGCAGGATAGTGTCAGGAGGGAAGGCAGCACTATGGGCTGGCGTAGCCAGGGGGGACACAAGCCACCCTGCTCTGAGCTCCTGCCTCTTTTCCCAGGGCCTTGACAAGCCCCAGGACATCAATCTCCTGTCTGGCCATGGTATCTGCCTGCTGCTGCCTTTTGCTGCAAGATTTGGGGGTGCAGGCATCGCCTCTGTGCTTCTGGACCCCCTCTGAGCAGGCATGTAGGGCACAAAAATTAGGGGGAACTCCCAGGCTGTCAGGCAGCCCCAGTGCCTTCAGGTGCAAGTGATGCCAGTCCCAGAGCAGCAGGCACAGCCTGAGGCTTTGGGATGAGGGAAGAAAAAAGGCAGCTGGTGCAAATGAAGCCCTAGAGCCAGCGAGAGAGCTCATGCCCCAGAGCAGGGCAGCCAGGTGGGTGTGAAGAGCAGCACCTGTGTTTGCTCAGCTGGAGCCTAAAAGAGTCAGGGATGCCAGTGTCTTTCTAGGACTAGCACAGGGAAGCTTTCCCCTGTGCTCTGGGCGTGGACTGGCTTGGCTGTGCCAAACCAAGGTCAGACACAAGCACTGGAAGGCTGGAAAAGAACCAGAGGCAGCAGGGAATCAGTCTGGAAGGGCTGCATGTCCCATTGCCCAGGAGTGCAGGAGAGGTGGGTGTTGACAGCATCCCTGGAGCTGTGCACATCCTGGTTCAGCTGCAGTGTCCCGTCCTTCCAGGTACCATTTTCCACCCAGCCGTCTCCCGGAGCAGCATCAGCCCAGGCAGTGTAATCTGCAGATCTGGCTCAGGCTGCCCTTGAGTTTCCCTCCAGGCACCCATTGCGGGGTGACTCCTCTGAGGGAGCCCTCACCCTCTGAAGGAAGGCTCCCAGGGCCCTCCCTTCTCACTGCCAAACTTTTTCACCCAGCTGGGCTTTCTTCTCAGCACACGTGCAGGAGGGGAGTGTTTGCAGTTTGTTGTTAATCCTGTGCTGTCAGCAGCAGCTCTCTGTGGCTCAGCGGGGCTTTTGGAGACGTGTCGGGTCCAGATCCGAAAGCTGCAGGGGATGCCAAGTGTCCCACGTGGCCCCACGAATGTGCCCAGCCCAAGTCTCTCTTCCACGAGCTGTGAAATCCCAACGAAGCCTGCTCTGTGTGCATGGCAAAGGTGGTTGTGCCTTCTAGCTCAATTCCACATGATGTGGGCACAGAGAACCAAAACTTTTCCAAGAAGACTCGTGTCCTGGGTGTCTGGTAGGAATAACCAGAGGAAAGGGGTGGAGATCACCAGCGCTGGCTCTGAATGGGAACAGCTCGGATATGCTGCTCCCTTCAAGGAGGGATGAAGATCCCATCTGTGCTGGAGGCGGAGGAAAAGGTTGTAAACCTTTTCCATGGAAAAACAACCCAAACACTCACCCTCCCTTACTATTTCCAGAGCTGTGTTTCTTCTCGAAGCCAGCATTTTCAGTCCTCTTGCACAACATGAGGTTTTGTTCCATCCATTCCTTCTGTGCCAGCAGGTCCTGCTCAGCAGCAGAAATATGGATGTCTCTGGAAATGGTCACTTCACGCAGATAGCCAAAAGTTACTGGAAAGAAAAACTTTGTATTGTTTGGAGAGCGGTGGGAAAAATGGGCTGCTGAGTGCAAGCAGCCTGATGCCTGCAGCATCTCCCCTTCCCTGGAGTGGCCCAGAGATGGGGATCAGCCACCACAGGCAAAAGTAACAGCACAGAAAATTCCAAGAATGAAATCCAAAGTTCTGCTGGAGTTTGGAAATGGGGATTTAGAGGCATTGCAGGGCAATCCTAAAGCAGCACTGCCATCGCTGTGCCCACCTGTCTCATTTGGCTTTCTTGGCTGCATGCACACTGCCTCGCTAATGACGATTACTTTAGTGCTTGTAATTTTGCGCCCTGGGAGTTTGGAAAGAGCCTAGCTCCACAACGCTTCATTTCCCAGCCCTTCTGCTTCCTTGCCTCCGGTTTCCAAGGCTCAGGCTCGATCTCCAGTGGCACTGCAGCCCGTGCAGGCTCAAACGCCCCTGTCGAGAGTCCTTCCAGGAGTTAAACCGAGCTGCAGCTCCCAGCTACAGAGACCCTCCTCTGCTGTGCCCGCTTGTCCTGGCACCACCTCACTGCCTGCTCCCTGCGCGTTGTCCTAGCACCACCCCACTGCCTGCTCCTGCAACATTCTCCCAGTCTGAGAAAGGGAAGAACAGCAGGAAAGAAAAAAAAAATAGGAGATTTAGATCTTGTTTGAGTGAAGGTGCTTGAAATACACATTTTAATAGAAGTGTGGAACATGTGTGTTTGTATTTCACCCTTTCCCGAGCACGCTCTAGATGCCCAGATGAGCACTAACGGGCGGCCAGGCCTGGCTCTTCCAGCCTCCGTCTGGGGAACCCAGCAACTCCCTCCACAACTTTCCAAAGGGAGATAAAAACGATAATTGAAGGCATTAACCCCCACCTCCATCTCGTGTTTTAGCGGAGGGGATCGCTGGACACGGTCGCGGGGGCCCCGGCTCCCTCAGCTCCCTCCCGCCCTCCGCCGTGAGGCCTTTCCCTCCCCCCCCCCTCCCTCGCGCCCCCCCTCCCCCCGTGGGCGGTGCGGCCGTGACGATCGGCACCGCGAAGCCAATCCGCCCCGGGGGGAGTTCCCCCTCCATTCAGGGCTGCTCGCCTGCGCGTTGAGGGTATGTAACAGCTGCTTTCCCCGCACACACTTTCCCAGTTTTGCCCCCTTTCACGGGAATGGCTTCCCAC
>VZRS01005732.1:12287-80602 GCA_013398055.1 Ifrita kowaldi | reverse complement strand
CGCCGCCACCGCGCTGTGAGTACCGGGCACGCTGGGCACGGGCGGGGGGCCAGGGCCCGGCGCGGCCCGGGGGATGCGCGGTGCCGCCGGCCGAGCCCGGGGACCGGCCCAGAGCGGGAGCGGGGTAAACCCGGTGTCCCGCCGCGGTGGATGGAGCGGGAGGTTCTGTGCCGGGAGTTTGGTTCGGGAGGTTCTTGGGGAATAACAGGAGGAGGGTGTGCGGGAACGAGCGGTTGGATGGGGGTTAAACACTCCTTGAAGCAAATCCGAAAGAGGCAGCTAACAAGTAACAAACATTTCTCCGTGGAAGCGCTGGGATGGAATGACAGATGTGTTTGCGTGTAGATGCGGGTGTTGTTTTGGGCAGATCAATCAGGCGTGTTCCGTGGAGGGGCACGAGAATGGTCCATGTGTTCTGTCACTGACATAAACTCACTGCATGACGCAAAAAACAGACGTAGGGGGAAAAGTTTGGTTTTCCGTAGGGAGCAACTTTTCAGTTCTTGACGAGACAAAAGCATCGAGTGATTCATATAAGAGAGATGACGTGGGGCCCGGCGCGGTGGATGGATCTCACATGAACTGATTCCTGGTGGTATTTTGGTGCATTAAGGGTCTGCTTTTCGATTTGGATATTCTTAACTAAGCTTTCACTTTTTAGTGTCAATACAGAGATATTGCAGAAGTTGTGGAGTACCACAGTAAACATACATTGTAGGTTTTGCAGGCTGTATCTGGACTAACTTCAGGAAAATGTGCACATCTCTAAATCCAGCAGCCAAGGTGTTTTCCAGCTCTTTTCTTACTAGATATATTTAGACTTTTTCAAACAAACCAGCCATTGTTTGTTGCAGAAAGTCCCTAACTGGAAGAGACTGGTTTTTATTAAGGAGGTTCTGGATTTGTGTTATCTGTTGTTGGTTTGAGATGGGGATCTGCAGCTCCTGAGGCTGCGACAGAGGTGGAACCTGCCAGCTCCTCGCTGGTCACTGTAGAGCAGCCTCCTGAAGGCTGTGATGATCAGTCCTTCATTTGGCTTTTTGAGGATTTGGGGCTATTACAATGTGTTTCTGTGGTTATTAATTTTGGTAGTAAGTGTTTGAGACTATGTTATTGTTGTTCAGAGGCGCTGAGTTGTGAAAGCTCCCAGAATGTTTTGGATTAGATGTTGTGCAGTGACAGATGGAAGTGGGACATAAAGCTCTTGCAGGTGAACAAAACCATGGGAAGGAGAAATCTTCTGGAGCAATGGATGGTGTTAATGGCACCATGTTCTGATTCCAGAAGTGTTTGTGTAGAGCACAGAGCTGTGCTCTGCTGAGGGCTGGTTGTGTTAGGAATTTAGGCTGTAGAGTTGTCTTTGTCAGGCAGCTCATCACTGTGTGTGCAGCAGCTGGAAATGTGTGCTGGTCCTGTTCTGAGGGCTGGGTAAGATGTGCTGAAGTGGGTTTCTTTCAAGTTTACTGCCTTGTTTGGCCTCCTGATGATGGCAGAGAATGCAGGTGTACTCACTCCATCGTTATAACCATGAAGAATTTAGAGATTCATTTCATTGGGATGAGAGGGACTCTGGCTCATGGCACAGTAAGGTTATGCAAGTGGTTTTGCCTATTAATTTCACATTCTCTTTGTTGAACACTGACAGATGAATAATGTTTATCTATTCTCTCATTAGAGGAAAAATTATTTTTTAGTATCTCAACAACCCCTTTTTAGAAGATTAATTATTCTGAAATGAAAGCAGCCTTTAGGAAGGCCAAGTTTTGAAAATTCCCAACGCCAAAATTCCCGGACCCTGCTCAGGCGTGTGCTTGCAGCTGCACTCAGCAACTGTGATTCCATATTTCTGGCTGTAGAAGCAAGGCCTAGGAAATGAATTCCTCTTGTATCCGACGTTTTAGACAGAGCAGCTTTGAGGAAATAAATGCCAACTGCGGCCGCACTGTTACCAGGAGCACAGGGAAATGTCCCATCCAAAGAATCACTAAGGAAATGGGCTCTGCTGCTCACAGACACCACATACCTCACTGGAAGCAGTCTCCAGGCAGACCGAATGGGGATATTGGCCCCTTCCCATCGCCAGAGTCAGGTTCTTGAAGTGTAACGCAAAGTCTGGCTGGAACCAGGAGCGAAGGCTGTTTTTCCAAATAATCCGCAGTGCGCAACACGCAGAACTGAACTTGAGGAGCAGCGCGCTTCAAGTGGCAGCATTTGCACTTCTGAGCCCCTCCATCCGAGGAATGCTCTGATCCATCTCTTTTCAAGTGCTTTGCTCTCAGCGCTGCCGGATTTTGTTCGCATTTATTTGAGCCTGAGCTGTTTCTTGAGCTTTCATCGCTTATTTCATTCCTCAACTGGAAATAAACCTCACCAAAGTTTTCTGACTTTCCCTTGCAAATACTGATTCTTTCTGACACATCTTCAGTGTCATGGCAGGTTTGAAGTGGAAATTAGAATCTCGATGTAAAAGGACGAGAGTTGAAACTTCCTTTATTTTCCCCTCATTACCATGGAATAGTATTTGTGCATGGCTCAGAAGGAGAAGCTGGGATCAGAGGAGCTCTGCTATCGTCAGGCTCCTGCAGAAGCAGGTTTGGGGGTCAGAACTTTCATCCAAAACCCAGTGGGGTTTTTTGTGGATTTGGCAGTGAGCCCTAGGGTTGTACTGCCCAGCCGGTGACTTCACCTAAACAAACCTTAAAATAAACAGATCCTATGATTCAGGAACCTGGAGTCTGTGATATTTAAAATTTCAAGAGTCAGCAACGATTGGTAGATTTTGATATTACTACGTGATACAGGAAAAGCCTGTTCAAGGCTTGAGGTGTCTTCAAAAGCTATCGGGGGAAAAAAATTCCAGTTTAAATTAAAATCTAATTCAGGTAAACCCACAGGCAGCGGAGTGTCTATACAGTAGTGTCCAGGCCACAAAAGCAAAATAGCTTTATTGCTGTTCCTGGAAAAAATTGAGACAGCCTGGAATGTCATTCTTGTAGGAAGCCATATCCCAGCGAAAACAAGGCTGCGTTTCTCTTTTGTAAGAAATTTTGGAGGAAGAAAAGGGCCCAAATGAGGTGCTAGATAAATATTTTGCCAACGAGATTCCTTCAGCCTGTGGAAGGGACCAGTCCCATAAGCAACTTGTAGCTATAGTTTGAGTGTGAACAAGGAGGCGATTCTGTGGTGTTGTGTCAGAGCAGAATGGGCTCTGGTGTTAGAGAGGGCTGGGTTGTTTATTGTGCTGCTTCCTAAAGCTTCAGAGAAGTCTCAGTGCTGTTCCCATGACTGAGAAACTTTTTAAAATATAAACTTCGGCTTTTTTTTGGTGATGTTTCAAAGTGCATTAAGAAAAATGTCCAGCTCAGGAAGAACAGGCATCCACCGGAGAGGCAGATTTGAAGCTGTTCCTGCTCTGTGCAAAAGTTGCAATTAAATAATCCTGAGCAGCATCAACATGTCTCATTTTTGTGATCTGCAGTGTGGTGCAGCCATATCTACAAACCCTGCAAGTGACAAAACCCCACATGTTAAAGAATTGTAATTAAATATTTTGGAGCCCCACAGGACAGGACAAGCTGTTGGTGGAACCTTCTGGGGTTCCTCTGACACCTGGTGTGTTTTTTCCGGTGCACTGTTTGCACTGATTTTTCCCTGTATTTCCTGAAATTTTTAAGTTTCCTGGTGGTGTTTTTCTGTGTCTTGCTTTTTCCTTGTTGAAGTGAAAGTGAGGGCTGATCCTGCTCTTCTCCTGCTGGCAAGCCCCTGACAGGTCTCTTGCGTTTCACTCAGCTGCTTTCATTCTGCTCTCACAAAGAGTGGATTTAAAAGAAAACCACTCACTCAGAAGGTAGAACTCATATGGTTTGTTAATGCTTCTCTGCCTTTCATCCCGTTTAATGGGATTCCTTGTTTTATCTCTTGTCATGCCGCGTTTTCCACACTGTGGTTTCCATAATGCGTCTCTGCGTCATCCTTTCTCCGTTTCTCCAAGCTTTGTTGTCCTTTGATTGATTGTTGCAGTTCAGCTTGATTTTGTATTTTATTTACTCCATATGTCCCCAAACTTTTATCTGAGTTGTAATAAGCGAATAACAAAGTGAGCAGGGGAAGAAGAACAGCTTGGGAGCAAAGCCGTGCATTCCAGTGCCAGGGTGGAGCGGGCTGGGAGCTGCTTGGATCTTGCTCTTGAATGTGAGGAGAGTGCATGGAGGAGTGTGGGGAATAGGGTGGGTTTTGGGGGACACAGCACTTGTGAATTAGTCCCTCCATGGCCAAAAGCTTGATTTTAGGCAGTCGCTGTCAGGCTCAAAGAGAAAATTTCCCATCTCTTCCCCAGTGGAAAGCTGGCAGCTCCACTCCCAGGCTGTGCTTACGGCACTATTGCTGTTCAGAGGAATTGCTGCTGCTGCTCATCAGCCCACCCTTTTCTCCCCCCACATCAAACCACCCTTCTCTCCCACTCCACCATCCCACCCTTCTCTCCCTCCCTTGCTGAAATGTGGCTCCAAGGCTGGAAAGCCTCAGTGGCTGCGGAGGTGCCAGCCACGTTCCCCTTCAGCTGCTGCCGCCTGCACGGACAGGCTCTGCGGAGGGTCACTGCCTGTCCCAAAGGAGGGTGAGGGTGTCCCATCTGACCTCTCCAGCCCTTATTTCCCAGCCTTCCTTGGCAGTAAAGAATGAGCCTGTTTGTCATATCGAATCACTGTTCTTTGCTTAGATACTGAAGTGAAGTTGGCATCTCTATTTGCCAAAACTAAAAATGTCAATTGAAACATAATGATAGTTTTTTGCTTTGCAAAGGGCACAAAAAGCAAAACTCATGTGATTGCTGCCATTCACATTTATTTAAAGGATAGCTGTCATCAGGGAGAGCATCAACAACATGCAGTGTATTATAGGAACCGTGACCAGTAAAGAGATTCTGTCACAGAATCACAGAATCCTGGAATAGTTTGGGTGGGAAAGGGCCTTAAAGATCATCTCATTTCACTCCTCTGCTATTGGCAGGGACGTCTTCGTTTAGACCAAGTTGCTCTAAGCCCTGTTCAGCCTGGCCTGGGACACTTGCAGGGATGGGGCAGCCACAGCTTCTCTGAGCAACCTGTGTCAGGGCCTCACCACCCTCACAGGGAGGAATTTTTTCCATATAGTGAACCTCAATTTTTCCTCTTCCAGTATGAACCTACTCCCATGTGTCCTGTCACTACAGTTCCTGATGAACAGTCCCTCTCTGGCTTCCCTGTAGCCCCTTTCAGATACTGGAAGGTGCTGTGAGCTCTCCACGCAACCTTCTCCTCTCCAGGCTGAACTTCCTCAGCTTTCCAGAAAGATCACATCCTTTTTGATAATGTACAGATAAGCAAAACACAGATAATTAAAACAAAGTGTGATATTCCTCAGTCAGCTGTTTCTGCTGCATTAACAGCAGAATAGTTGCCCTCAGGTTAGGAACAGGTAAAATCTCTTTGGCTTCCTGGCATCAGGCCTTGGAAAAACCTCACTGAGCTGAGCTTGGCGGTGCAGTTTCAGACGTGGCATATGGTCTTGTGTGATTCTGTTTAACCTGCTGTCATGTTGAATGTAATTAGCAGCCCGTAGTAAGGGATTGTGATAGGCTGGGTTGGTGACAGGACTTGATGTTCATTCACTCTGTGGTAACGGATCTCCCACCTACGGCATGTGTGGGTGTTGGAGTGTGGCCCTGCTGTACCCGCAGGCTGGAGCTGTGGGTGCCCTCCGGCACTGCAGGGCTGGGAGCTGGTGGGATCCTCTTTTCTCACTGCAGTTGTGTTGGCAGATGCTCTGAAGGACCATCGGGACGGGGCTGTGCTCGGTCTCCAGCAGCCACAGCCTGCAGCAGCTCATTTCTGACGAGCCTGCAGGACAATCTGGAGTGACACGGATTCTGGATCCGAGCCACGACTCAGCCAGCCTGTTCCTATTCATCTGAAATTGTCCCTGGCCACCACACCATGGCCTTGTTTCTCCTAGTGACAGCTGGGCAGCTCGTTTTCTGCCAGCCTGTGCAGGCAGCTCCTTGTGTGGAGAAGCACGCTGGGCTCTGTGCGGTGCAATTTGTGCGTCTGTGATGTAGTCACAGGGTCTAATCACTGGTTTGAAAGGGACATTCCCAGGGTGGGGTTTGTAGCCCTCCCAGAGCCTGCACCCACCTCCTTGGACAGACCTTCTGGTCCTTTAAAGACCTACAGGAGAGGGGAGAGGGACTTGTGACCAGGGCATGGAGTGCCAGGATGAGGGGGAATGGCTTCCCACTGCCGGAGGGCAGGGATAGATGGGATACTGGGAGGAAATTGTTCCCTGTGAGGTTGCCTGGAGAAGCTGGAAGTGTCCAAGGCCAGGTTGGACAGGGCTTGGAGCAGCCTGGGATAGTGGAAGGTGTCCCTGCCCATGCCTGGGGGTGGCACTGGATGGGCTTTAAGGTCCCTTCCAACCCAAACCTGGTTCTGTGGTACTTGCAGATCCCCAGCAATGGCCTCTTCACAGCTCCATTGCAACATCCCCTGGCAGCACCTCAGCGCTGGCTCCCACAGGATCCGTGCTGCTGCTCTGGGCTCCTCTGGCAGGGACAGGACCTACGCAGATCCAGAGGCAAAGGAGCAGTTTCCCCTGCAGGAACAGGCAGCGACGCCTCTCCTTCCTCCCCCTGGCCTGGGGGCTTGCATGGGATCCTGTGAAGCCCTCTCCCAGCTGGTCGGGGGCTCTGGTCCTGCTGGGAATGGGTTAAACAGGCTCCATGGTCCGGGAGCGGTGGGAGTGGCGCTCTAAAAAGAGGACGCAGGGTGTGGGTTGAGTCCTCCGGAGGGAGGAACCCGAGGAACAGCTAAGCCTGGGAAAGCAGAGCCCGGCCGGATTGTGTTGGCCAAAGCTGAGCGTTTCTCTCTCAAACCACGCCTCGGGAAGGGGGTGGAGTGAGGCCGGGCTGGAGCTGCGGATTTTGGTTTAGGGCAGGTTGGTGAGAGCATCTGTGTCCTGTCCCGGGAGATTCTTGCACTGACACAGCCCCAGGGTGGTGAGCTGGGGGGATGATCCCTTGATCCCTAAAACCGTGACGGGAGCACGTGAATCCCTGTGAGAGCTGGGGAAAAAATCCCGTGATCCTTTTTTTTTTTTGGTGTGTATTTTTGTAGTGCAAAAATGTTGCTTGAAGAAGCACTACAGAAATGCCTATTTTTGTACCTCTCTGTTCACCCGCTCGCCTCACAGCTGGCTGGATGTGTGTTAGGGGTTGAATGCAGCCTTTCCACGTGTGGCTTGGAAAATCCAGCTGTTCCATTCCTGTCTCTGCTGCTGGTGCTCCCATATGCCACATTTCCAAGAGCAGGATGCTCATCCTGGCACAGGGGCCTTGGGCTGTGCATGGGAGCCCTGTGGGGCATTGTGGCTCTTGGGTGTTTGAGTGGGGCTGTCAGGAGAGGTGCCAAACAAGCCCTCCTTTGCAGTGGATGCTCATGGCCCCAGTGTGCAGCCCAGGGCTGGCACCCAGCATCCTGCTGGCAGTGGGACCAGTGCTGTCACTCTGGGAGTGTTCGCGGGTTTTCCCTCCTGGGTTGCTCCTGTGCTGGCCCTTCCATGGGCAGGGGCTGTGTGGCTGTTTGGGAGCACAGGGAGCCATCCAGCCATGCTCTGCAGCCAGTGCCAGGCCCTCTGTGGGGTGATAAGAACAATAATCACAGGCACCATTCCATGCCACGTGCTCCCAGCACAGTGCGTGTGCCACATTTCCTCTCCTGGGGCTTGGAGAGCTGAGGGAACAGCTGGAAACCACAATGGGATGCAGAGTGGAGCCTCTAAGAAAACTGTTGCAGCCACATTCCCTCCTCTTTGCTGTGCTTCGTACTCCCTCAGTCACCTCTGCTTTAGCTGTGTTGTTTCACCAAAAGAGGAGTGGGGCAGGGTTTTTAGGATGGTGACTGCCTTGTCACCCCCAGACAGATCCCAGGGACACAGGGGACCTGGTGAAGGGCTCTGAGCCCTGGCAGAGCCTGTGCAGACAGTGTCGTTCTGCTGGGAGCGCAGAGCTGGCCCTCAGCAGAGTTGGGTTTCACCCCTCCCCAGATGCAAAAAGGTTTGGAAAGCTTTCTGGAAAGAGTGAGTTTGCAAAGGAGGAGTTTGGATATGGAAAGAGCGATCAACTGGCACCTTTCATGTTTTGTATTGCTGTACCAGCTCTGGGATCTCATAGATTGGTGCAGGCACTGTGAAAGGGCAGCTCTTACCTGAGACCTGCATGTGATCTGGGCAATCCTGAGAAAGCATCAGCTTGGAATATGGGCACTTGCCTTTGAGGTTGGCAGAGCTGCTGCCGTTCCAGTCTCCTAAATGATTCCAGCAGGATGCACAGTGATTTGTGTCACAGAACTGCCCTTGCACCTAAGCAAAACACAATTAAAAATAAATCTTCTATTCCCTAAAGCAAAACACAGCGTTCATCTGAAATGTGATGCAGAGTGATTCCCTGGGAGAAGAATTTCCATTGGAAAATGTCTTGGCGCCTGACCAACACTCTGTGAAGCAGTTGTAGAGGACAGCTCGTTATTGCTACCTGGGTGATTTTCTGGAAGAGGACTTTTAACATAAGCAGGAGTTGATGAAGCCATTAGTCAAGATCCCATCTCAGCTCCTTCACTACACATCAAAAAGAAGATTCCCTGTCCGCCCAGACTCCGGAGATGACTGCAAGTAGAGAGCCACTGCCATGAGCAGAGTGGCGTTGGCCAGAGATTCATAAGTAATGAATTAAATCTGTGCAGAGCAAAGGTTTCTATCGGAGTGTGGGAACATTATTTTACTCCTACAGAGGGAAAACATGAAGTCAGTGGCTTTATAGACTGAGCTCTGTGACCTCTGATTGCATGGATCGGTGCAAAGTTTGGATCAGAAGTCTTAAAAAAATTAGTGTAGACAAAACTTAGATGGGAAAACGAAAGCTAGAAGAGGCCAAGGGTTAGACTTTGTTGGTCCCTGAGTTGTGTTAAGAAAATTCACTGTAGCTGGTATCTGTGCTGGATTGTGTTCCTACAGCAGTAAGGAAGGGCTTTACTTAAGGAAAATTGAAAGGAAAGGTGCTGCTCCTGTGTGCAGGAAAGCTGTGTAGGGCATAGCACAGATCAGGCAGCACCGTGGAGACAAAACTCAAGCTGTCTGGGTGGCACTCGAGGTTCTGCTGGGCTGACACAACATAATTCCCAAGGTTTAATTGAGAGGGAAGACACACCCTGCTTTCTGCAGGGAATGCCAGGAGCATCACTTGTTCCTGACTCCGTGTTTCGTACAACACAAAAGAATAACTTCAGTAGCCCAACAGCCAGACCCTGAACTCTGAGCTCCAAAGCCCTCACTGTGCTCTCTCGTCACTCCCTGCATCCAGCAATTAACCATTATTTGGAAGGCTCTGTGCCTTTCCAGTGTTTGCAGGACAGTGAGCTGTCAAGGTAGCAATGCCACTGGCCTTGGGTGGTTTAATTTCTGGTTACACGCACTGATTGAATCTGATACAGCCCCAAATTTAAGTGACATTAACTTGGATTTGCTTGGCTTTGCATGTAGTGCCCCATGCTGTGCAGCCAGTCAGGTGGGAATATTTCCCTCTGGCATAAATTAGTCTTTGCAGCAATTAAACGATTAATTACAGCTGGCCATCAGATCTCTAAAACAAGCCAGCAGAGCCCACTGCTGCTCTCTGTGTTCCCGTGGATTAGCCAGACACATCCAGGTCTGTCTGTAGCTTGATCCCATAACTTCAGAGAGAACTGGGAGAGTTTGGGAATTCATCTCCAACACCCCTGCTCTCACAGGACCTGCAGCTTCCCCTGAAGTAGATCCACTCTGGCTGCTTGGGAGAGACATTTCGTAAGTCATCAGGGGATCTTTTCACAGAATCCCAGAAACATTTAGGTTGGAAAAGACCTTCAAGCTCATTGAGTCCAACCTGTGGCCCATGTTGAGGATGGGCAGCCCATCTCTGCATCCTCCTCTCACAGGTGGGTTCTCTGATCAGCAGCACGGAGCACCTTTAGCTCCCTGTGCAGACTGACCACAATTCCTCTGTTCCCATAGAGCAGGAAAAGCAGCTCTGGAGCTGGTGTTCCATTTCCTGGCTTGCTCTGCGGCTCCTGGAAGCTGCTGGATTCTGCAGCAGCCATGGAGGCTGTGTGCAAGGCCGGGAGTAGCTTCCCTCTGTCCTCCCCTCGGCAGTCCGGGAAGTGCAGTGCATACCTTGGTTTGGGAAGAAAGCCGAGCTACTGGGGGCAGTGTTGTCTAAGAGCTGGAACGCGGAGGGGGAAGCAGGACTCCTGCTTTTGTTTTCAGTTTGACCCTGGTCGTGTGGGCTGGGCTGTCAGGGATTCCTCTGCATCCCTCTCCCTGGCTGAGCAATGGGGCTGGGGCTTCATTGCCTCGCGGGAGTATTGTCCTGGTTATTTATGGGAATTCAATGCTTGTGGAGTGCTTCAGTGCTTGGCTGCTGGATAAGTGCCCTGGATTTGTAATTCCTGCTGGCCTGGTGCTCTGCCATCCTTGTGAGGAGGCAGTAAAACTTTCTGTAGCAACTCTTGGGAAGGCGGGTCTTCAGGCTGAGCAAGGAGAACATTGGGGCAGCAAAATAGAAATGGAGACTCTCTCTGACGGGTACCCTTGGTCCTGCCTTCCCATCCCTGCTGGTGCTTCAGCCTCTTCTTCCTCATCCTCAGAACCAAACACAACCCAGTGCTTGGGGGCTCCATCCCGAGTGCCAGGTGCTGGAGCCAGCAGGATCCCACTGTGCTCCCACTGGACAACCATTAATTTTGCTTTTAAAGCATCTGAAAAAAAAAAGGAAAAGTTTCGTTTTCTGCCCAACTTGTATTTTTTGTTCAGGGCAGAACCATCAGTTTCCCAAACAGAGACATCCCAGCCCCATATGGGAAGTCAGTGTTGTGTCCACTGCAAGGGAGCAGCTCCTGAGAGGAATTTGGCTGCATTTCAGTGTTCCCACTGGAGTTTGAGCATGGCAGGGATGGCTCCAGTCCTCCTCCTGGCTGCAACTCCACTTGTACGCTTGTTTCTTTTAACTTCTTGGGGTCCTAGTTCTGGCTGGCTCACAGGCTGTGTGACAGTAGAATCGTGGAATAACAGAATTGTTAAGGTTGGAAAAACCCTCCAAGATCATTGAGTCCAACCATTCCTCCAGCACTGGCAAGGCCACCACTAGTCATGTCCTCAGTCATTTCTTGGAGTCCTCCAGGAATGGCCACTCCACCACCTCCCTGGGCAGCCCCTTCTGATGCCTGACAACCCTTTCATGAAGAAATTCCTGTATGTCCAACCTGAACCTCCCCTTCCTGTTTTTCAGCTGAGTGAGGCTGTAAGAGCTCCATGCACAGAGTAAGGGAGGTGCCTGAGGTCACTCAGGGAGTTTGTGTCCCAGCCCAGCCCTGAGCTCTCCCAGTGTTCTGAGGTGCAGCTGAGCGTGACAAACACGTGAGTTTGCACGTGGGGCCGATGTGATGTGAAGGTCCTGCAGTGTGAGATGATGGGCTGGGGCTGCTCATGGTTCCAGCTGCCCCTGGAGCATCTTCAGGCTGGCAGAGCTGCATCCCCTGTCCTGTCCTGGCCCCAAGGGCAGCACAGCACAGCTGAGATGCGGATTGGTTTGGAGTGGGAATAGCAACAGCTGGTCACTGCATCTCTTTGCCTCCCTGTGCAGAGCTGGCCCTGCTCCTGGTGTCCCTGGAGGTCTGTGCAGAGACTGTCCCTCCATGGTGACCTCCAGGCAACAGGATTCATCTGGTGTGGCAAGGGGAGCAACATTTTGTCGTGGATCTGTGCCGGGGTTCTGGATTAATCATTACTGCACTTAATGGGTTGTAACTCAAAGCTAGAACTGTCCACATCACCTGAGGACTCTGCACACCAGACCAGTGGGGATCAGGTGCTGGCACCGCTCTGCTGCCCAGAACTGGGGCTCCCAGGAGGCGTGAGGGAATGGAGGCAGTGGTTAATAGGTAGGATGGAGTTAATCATTCACTGAATTCCTCAGCTACAAACTTTCTCCTCAGTATTTTTTCTGGTGCTGCTGCTGGAAAGGAAATGGGGGTATGTGAAGCAAAACCACACTTAACAACTCACAGTAGCCCTGGTGTGTGCAGGATTTCTTGCCTTGTGCTGAGGGTGGAGCTCCCCTCTGAGAGGAGACGCTTGGATGATCTGATCTGGTGGAGCTGAGCGGTGCTGGGATATTCGATATATCCACACCTTTCACTTCAGACGCCTGGGCCAGGCCCTGGAGAAGGAAGTGTCTGGACTTTCACCTGCCCAAGACCCAGGAAAGATCTATGTTTTTCTCACAATAGTCAGTCACCAACAACTCAGACAAAAGTGGGAGAACTTATCTTAATTAATAAAACAGCAAGGATGCAATTACTTACAAGAGTCCAGCTCTGCCAGCCAAAACAGGAGTCAGCCAGCTCTCATAAATCTTGAGATTAAAAAGAAATGAAAAAAGGCCAGATGCTGGTGCCCTCTGTGTTTTGGGCCTGAACTCCCATGTAGGAGACATCTGGAAGCATCTGTATCTCTCACTGAGGAGATACAGAGGAATAACAGATTTCAACAAAATAGAATGGAAGGAAAAAGTAGGGATTATAATTTAATGTCATGATTCCAGGAGACAAGGGAACCCACCACTTCTTTCGGGACAAGACTGAATGTGTCTTCTAACTCTTCTTTTTGGGGTAAAGATGTGTCATGTAGATCCACGTACCATAGGACCAGGTACAGGAATTTTTCACATGTGAGTGAGAAATAACCCAGTTGGTGTTAGTCATGCTGCAGAATGTGTCAGCAGTTCAACAATGGCCTTAAACACCAAATGGGATCCAATTTAAACCCATAAAAGTGAGGAAGTCTGGACTTGGAGCCTGTTCTTCTACCTGCGTACACAGCCGTGCATGGAATAGCTGTGGCATAAACAGCTTAGGAAGGCGTTGGGATTTCTTTTTACTTCATTTAACAGTTGTCATTTGTTTCCAAGCGTTTGATTTTATTGCTCCTCCTGTTTCACTCAGCAGGAAATTAAAAAAAAGCAGCCCAACACACAAGAAACAGATGCAAATTTTTATTTGCTCAAATTCAGCTGAATGTAGGAGCTGGGGCTCCAGGTTGCTGCACAAAAATGTCTTAATGTCTGATGATTCTGAATGTAATAAAAATATGTGAAATCCGTGCTCAGGCCTCTGAGGTGATGATCTTAGAGGTCTTTTCCAACCATGGTGATTCTATGATTTGCCTTTTTGTGTTATATGGGAACACCAGTTGTGAGTACAAAACTCTTTCTGCAGTTACAGTGCAGGCCGAGCATGGACAGAAGATGGTTATCTCACTTCTAGTGCCTTCCATTCCCTCTTCCCATCCCTGGAAGTGTCCAAGGCCAAGTGGAATGGAGCTCTGAGCTACCTGATCTAGTGGAAGGTGTCCCTGCCCATGGCAGGGGGTGGATCTGAGTGATTTTTAGGATCCTTTCCAACCCAAACCATTCTGTGATCCTGCAATTCCCTTCATCCGCTGTCAGCCTCAGCATCATCCCTCTACCCTATAGGAGCCGGGGAGCTGCCTTCCCTGTGGAGCACCCAAAATGCCAGATGTGCTCCAGAGCCACCCCTTGCCCTCCCAAGTCCTTGCCAGGCTATCAGAAGGGTCTCAGCCCTCGTGGTCGCTCCATGCGTGTGAGGCTGTGCTCTCTGGGGCTGCTCTGCTTGGGAAGTGTTCGCCAGACAGGACAGGAGGCAGCTCTCAGAGTTTTCTTGGCAGGAGGGTGTGGAAAATGTTGGAAAGGAAAAATGGAGCTCAAGCAGTCTGCAGCCCTGTCTGCCTCGGGATCAGAGGCGTGCACGAGGCCGGGGAGCTCTGCTCTGCACGCTCCTCCATCCCTGTGCATTCCCTGCTCTGCTCCCAACGCCTGCGTGCTCCGGATTTTATTTTATTGTGAGGAAAACAGTAGCTCTTTGGTAGCCTTTCAAGGGATAAGATGGGACAGACAGACTGCTTATTGGGAAAAGCCTTAGGGTCTTTGTGTTCCTGACCTCCGGTGTGACACAGAGCAGTGACAGGGCAGAGCCCAGCGTGGGCTGGGGCTGTTGGAACAGGCACGACTGGGCAGTGATCCCAGCATGACTGAGCTGGAAAGGGACCCGTTTTGTCTTTTGGTGCATGACCCAGGAGCTTTTCTGACCACAGGTGCCCGGGCTGTGGTTTTCCCATCTGTTTTCCCGCTTGGTGCTGTGGGCTGGGTGACAAGGCAGGGATCGGTCATGGGTTGGACTCGTTGGTGTTGGAGGGCTTTTCCAACCAGAGCAGACCATGGATCAGAGTCACCCTCACACCAGCAGCACTGTGGAGGATTCAGTTCTTGCCCTGTGCCATCCCTTTTTTTCATGCACTGGTGATCTTTCTTGCCTTGTTAAGCTGCGCTGTGATGCTGGATTACACCCCTCAGAGCAGTGCCTGTGGTGGGTTACATAATCCTTGTGCACGGAGCCTGCTGCAGTGAGGCAAGTCAGTAATGTCCTCTTGGATCTGAGAGGAAGAGGGGTGCTATGGAAACCTAACTTGTTATTACTATATGGGAACAAAATTTATTATTTTGCTCTTCTGCCTAAGTTTGTGATTACACCATGGAGCAATTTTTAGCCTTGGCAAGAAGGTGGTGTAGCATAAGACCAAAGATGCAGCTTAACTCGGTGTCTGCTGTAAGTCTTGAGAGCGATGCCGTGTCTGAGAGAACTGGGCAAATTCTCCCTCTGCCAGCAGGGCTGATTTATGAGTGTCATCCTTCTTGACGTTGCTGTGGTGTCCAAAGTTTCCAAGGATGTTTACCCAAACCTTCCAGAGTGTCTGTGTGGAGCCTGAGGAGGGATCAGGCTGCACTTACGTGTCCCGCTGATCCGAGCCTGCTTTGGGAGCCTTCCAGTCCCCGCGGGGCTCGGAGCAGAGCCGTGGCTGGTGCTGGGCACAGAGCACGCTGTGTGCCCCGGCTCCTTGGGGCACTCTGTCTGTCCCATTTTATTTGTCTTAGCCTTGCTGTGGTGTTTCCTTGCTCTTCTTTCCCTTTCAAACAAAACAAATTTGCTGGTGGTTTGTGTGCACTGCGAGCACCCTGTTACACAATCACCCTCGTGGGTTTCCGAAGAATAGGGAAGAGTAATTTTGGATTTAGTCATTAAACTGAGGCACAGTCCAAGACAGTTGCCTGAACCTGAAGTGAAGCATCAGCCTCCCCAGAGACTCCTCAGCCAGCACTGTCCATGTTTGAGCCTCCCTATGCCAGGGAATGGGCTCAGCCTTGGGCTTCTGTTTTAACCAACATGAAGTGAAACAACAGCAAAATCAATCTGTTTAATTGTAGGAAAAAAAATCCATGAACTGTAAGGGTTGTGGCTTTCTCTTTTTTAAGATGTTTGTGTCAGCTTCAGGGACATCTGCCCTGGTGGGTCTCTCGTGGTTCATTTGTCCTTTCTTGGTGTGTGCTTCACTGTGTGATGTGTGGGGACTGTGGGTGTTAAACTTACCTGTTGTAGCAGTAAACACCTGTAGGTCAGGTGAATCATCACAGGACCTGTGCTGGGGAACTTCGGAAAAACCCTGAGTTGAGAAAGGTTTAAACTGACTGATTCAGGAAAGACTTCTGAGAGGAAGAATCAGTACCAGTGTCAGTCCCAGCATGTGCTTGTGTGGGGAGTAGGCAATAATTTAAAAAATTTTATGCGTTTAATATATAATATATTTTCTGTACATGTTGACCTGGAAAGGAAATGTCTCTTGGCTTTGCATATGCAAAGAAAAAGAGAAGAACCAGCACAAGCAAGGCCCATGAAGCCACCTCAGCCTTACTCCGAGTTCTCCAAAGAAATGGAGTGTTCCAGCCTTGTTCTGGTCCCATACATGAGGGAATGGCCAACCCTGGCTGGCTGAACCCCAGCTCATGGCAGATGGAGGAAGCAAACAGGGGCCTTTGGGATGTGCCCTGTCCTCGTCAATGTGATGAAGAAATAAAAAAAAATGTCACAAAAACTGCAGGGAAGAGCTGCTTGCCAGAGAGATGGAATAATTAAAGAAAAAGGTGGCTGTAGTAGAAGGAAAAATACTGATTGTGAATCACCAGCTGTCTGTGACTTTCCTGCTGTAAAAGGTTGAATGGTCCAGGCTGTGTATTTGTGCTGGCAGTGAGAGATCTCTACAATAACAGCCGTACCCTGTTTAGCTTTGCTACTATTTGAAGAATCTGTGCCAGGACTTATTGGAATCCCCCAGGCAGGCGTTTAGAAGATCTTTTAAAATTGGTGGGGCTGTGGGATCAGAAACCCTTGCTTGGTCTCCAGAGAAATTGGCTTTGTTTAAAAACAAAATCCACAGTAGGATGCTGAAGTGTGTGAGATGTTTCGTACGGCAGCGTTTAATGGGATCAGGAAAGGGATACCTCCCAGTAGTATTTGCAGGTATTAAATCATTAAGAAGATTAGCAGAGTTGCAAGACCTTTCTTTTTTTCCTCTAGACAGTTTATTCCGCATAATGATGTTCTTATAAAAGGATTAGAGGCCTTGGTCCTGTGAGAGATGGGAACAGGCACCGTAATGACTCTCCCTTTAACAGATCCCTGACAGGATTGTAGTCTGAAGTGAATGGAATTATCCTTTCTCTGATTCCTCACAGAAAAATCACAGAAGCATGGAATGGTTTGGGTTGGAGGGGACCTTAAAGACCATCTCATTCCAACCCCCTGCCATGGGCAGGGACACCTTCCACTAGGCCAGGTTGCTCCAGGCCTTGTCCAACCTGGCCTTGGACACTCCAAGTGTGTCTGCATTGTGTGTTTTATTTGAGGGTAAGACCTGTCTTTTCCCAAGCTGATCAGGGAGGGCAGTCTGCAGGAGCAGCAGCTCCTTGTAGGAGAGGGCTGTGGGTCCAGCCTGTGCCACCAGCTCTGTGCCCACTGTGGTTACACCAGGAAGCAAACTGGGACTCCTTCCTGTAGACTATGGAATGGCTGCTGTGATTTCCTCCTGTTTTTCCTGAGTTTGGGTTGAAAAAGATGCTCTGGAGATAACCTGTCCTTGTCCTGGAACACATGTGATGTGCACACACCTTGTGGATAACGCACGTACCAGGACAGGGAACAATGCCTGGCTCTGGGCTGTGGAAGGTGGAGAATCAGAGCCTTCCATGTCCTTCCCCAAAGCGGCCTGGAGGTTCTCCCTGAGGAGCACACACTCGTGTTCTCAGCCTGTGGTGGCTCTTTCTACAGCCCCATGTTGTCCCCTGAGCTGCAGCACGAGCCCTTTGGGACACAGGAGGCTTTGCAGTTGCTGAAGGGCTGCAGAGGAGCTGCACAGAAGCTCTTTTACAGCCAGCACAGACAAGCCCAGGAGGGTCTGACCAAGCCAAGGTCAGAGGTAAATTGTTCTTGTCGCTCTGGACAGGTGGAGATCAGTCCAGCCAAGGGGAAGAGTTGAGCTGAGGGGAGCACTGGAAAGCAGGTTATCTCGAGGTCAGCTGCATCTTTCCAGGACAGGCTCATGACTTGATTGAAGCCTTCTTCCAGAGCTCTTTCCAGGGATCTGTCCTTTGGTCTCCACCCCGTATCTCCAGATACATTGCAGACTGGATTTCTCAGCCCCTGATACTTGGCAGAAGTGTGAAAAATTATTTGTTTCAGGCAGATCATGTTATAGTTTTGGCTCTGTCCTATCTGGAGTTTAAGTTTTCGAAAGAATGGGTAGAATTGGATGTGCAAGTCCTGCTGAGCCCAGGAGATCCAGACCCTTCCTGGCTGCGGTGTCAGGCTCGTGTCATTCCAGCTGTGTCACTGCTGAGGAGTCACTTGTGCCACCCGAACCCTTGGAGTGTTGAGGGGCTGTTGGATCTCTTCATGTACAACACGTGGAAGTGGGTGGATCCCTGGATGGGTCTGTTGGTCAGGGTGGGTCTGGAGGAGGACACTGAGCAGGATCCTGTGCCCAGCGGTCCAGAAAGAACCAGAAATGTGCATCACCTGCACGTGTTCGGACTTGAGAGCACTCTGAAGAGTAGATTTAGATGGGATATTGGGAAGAAATTCCTCCCTGTGAGGGTGGTGAGGCCCTGGCACAGGTTGCCCAGAGAAGCTGTGGCTGCCCCACTCCTGGAAGTGTCCAAGGCCAGATTGGATGGGGCTTGGAGCAACATGGGATGGTGGAAGGTGTCCCTGCTCGTGGCAGGGGGTGGAATTGGATGGTCTTTAAGGTCCTTTCCCACCCAAGCCATTCCAGGATTCTATGATCTTGTGCAGGGAACAAATGAGTTTCTGTCTCCCAAAGCTGTTCAGAAGGTCTTCTAGAGGGGCAGCCGAGGCCCAAGCAAGCTGCTCCCTTCCCTCTGTACCTACTCTGGGGCCTCTGAACATCAGCGTTTTTGAAACAGAAATATTCTGACTGCATCACAGAAGACTTTCTAATGCTAAAAGGAAGCAGCCCAACCACACACATTATTAATGCCAGAAACATGCAAATGGCTTTTGTACGGGAACCAGCAGCTCTATATTGGGTTCTAATTGGGTTTTGTTTTCAGAAGGAAGATATTTAAGGTTCTATAGTGAACATGCTGCAAAAACATTGAGAGTAGAGCCCTCCAACCCAAACAACCACATTTGGAAAAAGCTGGGGGTGCTCGGATCGGTGTCGGCAGTGGCACAGGGGGATTAGGGAAAGCCTGTCCTTTGGCCTCTTCTGGCCAGGTCCCTGTGCTCTGTCTGTCCCTGGCTCTGGGGTCTGCCCTGCCCTCAGATTTATTGCGTATAACATCAACCAGAGCTGCTGCTTAAGGAATTCCTTGAGTGTTTCTGTTCCAGTAAGGATTCATGGGCCTGACTTTGAATTATGGAGCCCTTGTGCTAGAGACTTTCTCCCTCGGAATCCTGAAAATGCTGTTGTCTCAGGCTTCAGAAGGAACTTCTGCACAGTGACCACCCAGGACTCAGAGCTACCTGTCACCAGAGTACCTCTGCTCCCCTGTGTTCCTGAGGGGAGACTGAAATTTGGCACAGGTTGGGCTGAGCCCTCACCACCTGGAAGGGCTGGATCCACCAACACGGCTATGGAATAGCAGAGATGGAGACGTCCTCATCAGCAAAGTTTCTGGCTGCATTCATGGTATCTTCAGCCTGGTGGATAGCAGAGTTTTGCCCTTGTTTCTGCTGGGGGAACATCCCTTCTAAGGGCCTGCAGGATTCTCCCTGGTACTGCTGGACTCGTTTCACTCCTCTTCCTGCTGCCGGTTCAGGCTGCCAAGCGTTTCCTTCTTTCCTCCCCTGGAGCTGTTTCTTCATCCACTCCTGTTTGTGATCCTGCTTTCTTTCAGAGGCCTTTTTCTAAAATTATTTTGAGCATCAATTGCACTTTTATCGTATTTGGATCCTGCCAGTTAGTGCTCATTGCACGAGGAAACGACAATGTCTCTGTTCTGTCACCTGCCCCATGGCCAGACCAGGTGGGCCACCAGCAGACCTGTAGCTTCTTTCTTCTTCAGACCACGGTGGGAAGCAGCTCCTTTTGCTGCAGAGGGCTGTGACAAACACTGCTTTTCAGAGGTGATGGAGAAACACCCCTTGTCCTCGTCTCTCCCAGGATTTCCTTTAACACAAGAAAAAATTGGACACCTGGAAGAAATGCGGCCCCCAAGCCTGCCTGAAAGAGACCTCAGGGAAGGGGATGGCAGTATCCATGGCAGCAGTGGGAGCCTGGATCTGTCCTGGCTCTGGGGGGAGGGCAGGGGAGCTGGACAGCGGGAAGTGGCCGGAGTGGAGCCGGGCAGCGGGAAGTGGCCGGAGCGGAGCCGCGCTCTGCGCGGGAGCTGGCCCAGCGTTACATAACGCACCAGAGACACGTTCAAGTGATTAATTTGAGGCTCTGGCAGCTGCTTCCCTGTAATAATATTTTAAACATTACTTTTCCACTGGCCCTTGCCAGCGATCGTTATTTTGCACTGTGGAGGCTGTAAAATTTCACTTCAAGGATGGGTTTCACTCCCGTTACAGAATGTGTCTGGAATGTGCAGATGTTTCCTTCGGGGAATAGGGAGCCAATCGGCTCTAACACATCAGCCCTGCGGGGAGGACTCAACGTGCTAAGCAGCCCTATTCACAAAATCCCAAACAAACACACACACAGAGCCCAAGGAGCTGCACCAGTGCTGGGCACGTGGCTCCCGGCCCTGGGCATGGGAACCCAGGGTCTGCTGGAGCTCGGGAAGGTTCTGGGCTGGGATGGTCACAGAGGGGTCCCTCAATGGGCTCTTACACAGTGCCACATGTTCCTGTTCTCTGGAAGAGTTGTGGGAACTTTGGCTGACTGGGTGCGGATAAGGTGGCTTGGAACAACATGATCTCTGAGGTGCCTTCCAGCCCAAACCATTCCAGGATTCTGTTGGTTTTTAACTGGAAGAGCACAGGGTTAGACGGGCTGTTGGTAAGAAATTCTTGACTCAGAGGGTGGTGAGGCCCTGGCACAGGGTGCCCAGAGAAACTGTGGCTGCCCTTGGATCCCTGGAAGTGTCCAAGGCCAGGCTGGACAGGGCTTGGAGCACCCTGGGAGAGTGGAAGGTGTTGGGGTTGGAACTGGATGGGCTTTAAGGTCCCTTTCAACCCAAACCATTCTGGGATTCCATGGTTAACATCCCAAGTCCAGGTGTTGTGCATGTCAAGGACAAAGCAGCTGCAGTGGATGTGCCAGAATTAAAGAAAATGAGAAGATGGGATTTAATTGCACAAAAATATAGTTTGCATGGAGGGCAGAGAAGACTGAAAATTGCTTTTTATGGAACAGCTTCAAATTAAGGCTGTAACCATCCCTGAGGGATACGTGGTGGGGCTCATCCTCTTTTAATAGGAAGATACAGGAGAGCACTAAGTTTTTTACTTCTCTAATTTTCTCTTTCCTTATCATCTTCACTGCAAGGAAGGGGAGAACAAAGCATTGGGGCATCAGGTCCCTAAAGAGCAGCCCTTACAGGGTCAGTTGTTGACACAGGGAAAGCTGCAGAGGGACTTTGAAGGGCCAGGAGGGACAGGACAAGGGGGAATGGCTTCACACCAATAGAGGGAGGGTTAGGTGGGATATTGGGGAGAAATTCTTCCCTGTGAGGGTGGTGGAACACTTCCAGAGCACATCTTGCCCAGAGAAGCTGTGGATGCTCAGAACTCTCCCTCTGGCATTGTGAGAACCTGAATGAGAAGTGGAAGCTCTTACAGAAAATAAATACACAAGATAGGAAAGAAAAAGGTTGGTTGTGATGAGCGTGGGCTCCGCTCAGGCCCATCAAACACTGATAAGCAAAGGAATCTTAAGGAAAAGTCTGTGTCCAGCAAGGTTGAAGAGTGAAGAGTTTTGCAAGTGTATTGGGAACTACAGGAATTAGATGGTACCGGTCTGTTAATAGATGAACATGGTCAAATTATCAATGAAAATACAGAAAAGGCAGGACTGCTCAGTAAATATTTCTGTTTTCTATTTGGAAAAAAGCCAGGTGATGTATTTGTATCATATGAGAATGATGAAACACTTTCCACTCCAACAGTAACCGAGGAGGATGTTAAACAGCTGCTATTAATGTTAGACCTTCTTAAACCAGCAAGTTCAGATATTTTGCATCCAAGAATTTTAAAAGATCTGGCTGAAGAGCCCTCTGGGCTATTCATGTTCACTTTTAATGGATTTTTGGGCTTTAGGGAGATTCCCAGGGACTGGATCAAAACAAACATGGTGCCAGTGTTAACAGAAGGTAAATGGGGTGGTACAAACATTCATTAGCCCAATGTCCTGATTTTCTATCCCAGGCAGAAACAATGCTGTGCCTAGCATGGCATTAGCTAAAAATTAAGGGGGATGGTGTAATTAGTGGCAGTCAACATGGAAAATCCACTTATGGAAAATAGATCTCCCAAACCTCTGCCTTTTAAGTAACTTTACAGATGGAGGAGCAGAAGATGCTGACGTTGATGTAATACACATCTGACTTCTGCAAGAAGTCAGAATTTGAATTCTGAGTCAAATTTTTGAGTTTGACTCAATGTCACATGTATTTGTCAGGAATTGGAATGAAAAAATCAACACTACAGATATTAAGGGGATTAAACACTGGCTTCAGAACGTTTCATAGAATGATAGAGTTGACCCAAATGATTGTTTGGGTTGGAAGCCACCTTAAAGCCCATCCAGTTCCAATGCCCTGCCATGGGAAGGGACACTTCCCACCAGATCAGTTTGCTCCAAGCCCCATCCTGCCTTTAAGGTCTCTTGCAACCCAAACCTTTCAATGGTTCTCAGAGTCTTTATGTGAGATGGGAACATCCTCTGGAAGGCTGGGAGCTGCCTGCTTGGGCTTGACACAGGAATTGGTGTGTGGAATCTGATGATTTGCAGTGTTTGAGTTGTTGGGATAAACCATGGAGAGCAGCCCTAACATCAGGACTGCAGGGAAAACAACTGAACTGTGCTGCAGCCGTGGTTTGGCCAGGTCTGGGGGCCTGAACGTGCTGGGCTTTGCTTTTTGTTTGCTCCCAGCTCTCCTGGTCTGGGGATTTTCTGTCGCAGGCAGTGGCTGTGAAGTCAGGGCTGTGCTCAGCATCACAGAGCAGCCCTGTTTACTTTGGGCTACTTTTAAACATATCAAATACTAATCTGATGGCCCCAAATCCACGAGTTTTCCCTCTAGGGAGGAAGAAAGTTAGTCAAGAGGCTCATCAGCTCTCCAGCACAGGCTGTGCTGCAAAATCCTGCTCAGAGTTGGTGTCCATCATCGACAATGCTCTGCCAGGCCTGGGCCTGAGTGGGTTTTCCTTTCTTCTTGTCTCTTTCCCCATCAGCTATTTTCAGGGAACATCCCATGCTGCAGCTGAAGGATGTTGGTGAGATCCTAAAACGGGGAGCCTCTTAAATGAAATGTTGTTGGTAAAACATATTGGAGATGAAAATCAAGTGACAGACAGGGCTAAAATAGACACAAAACTTTTTCTTCAGCAACCACCCAGGAACCTGGAAAACTTGGAGGTGTTGGAGGGGGTTGTTAGCTAAAGGTTGAACAGATTGGGACTGTCAGCTGTGAAAGGGAAAGGTTTGAGGAGCGTTACCTGCCGTGGGAAGGCACAGTCCAGTTCTGGGGACTGGGGGAACGGGGAGTTGTGTCCGTGTCGGCACCGAGATGGGTCCTGGCAGGTCTGTGTGGAGCCAGGCTGGTGCTATCCCCATCCCTTTGTTCCGTGTGCCCTGCAGGAGGTGTGGGCTGGGGAATTTGGGAACAGGACCTGGAGCTCAAACTTTTCAAATAACTCAGGAGGAAATGGCCAAAACCCCTTTCAGTTTGGTCTGCTCAGCTTTGTGCTGCTCCCACGGTGGGAGATCCACAGCAGAAGCTCACCCCACACCCAGAGGGAGTCAGGGATGTGGTGACACTGTCCTTCAGCCATCTCGTGGCTTTGGCCATGAGACTTTCCTGTGTGTCCTCTGGATCCAGTGTGTCTGCTTTACCTGTCACAGGAGGCTTTGCCTGGTTGCTGCTGTTTCTCCTAAATCCTCAATCCTTTGTGAACTCTGGGGCTTGGAGCAACCTGGGCTAGTGGAAGGTGTCTGTGCCCATGGCAGGAGGTGGAACTGGATGATCTTTAGGGTCCCTTCCCAGCCAAACCATTGCAGGATTCCCTGGTCCCCTGTGAGGGCTGTGTTTTGCTGCTTGTGGCTTTGTTTTCCCTTTGTTTGTGCTGCCGGTGCCGGTGCCTGACAACGCACTGACTGTTCCTTGTGAGAAATGAGAGAATTATTTCCCAACTGTTTGAAGAAATTGCTTTTGATCTGATACTGCCTTATCAGTGTCACCTTCTGTCAGCTGGGTTGTGCTCTGAATTCAGCTCGGAAGTGGCATGAAGGTTTTTACAGATCTCCCCGTGTTTCGGAGGATCAGGCAGTCCCTGGTTCGTGGCTCTCATTCTGTATCAGGGATGCACAATTTGTACCCCTGTTCCTTTTGGGATACAAAACACAGATACCCCAGAAGGTTTCCAAGGAACAGGCCATTCAGACTTCACCAGTGTTTGCAAATAGGACATGTGCTTTGGAGAAGACTTCCTGGAGTTCTCTGTGTCCCTTGGCTCCAGCTCCCGTGTCAGCTCAGTGACACATCCCTGTGATCAGTCCAGCATTATCCCGAGCCTCCTGCATCCCCTGAACCCTGCCTGTGGCTACTTTGCTGTGTACTGCAGAATTTACAATGATAGGACTTAATAGCATTGGGGTTTTATTATTTCTCACGTCCCTAGAGGACAGCTGTCCAAGGAAAAGCCTCACTTATAAAATAAATACAAATTGAGTAATAAAAAACCAGGACACAAAGATTATCTACGTCGTTCCCTGTCCCAGTAGTGAATTAATATCAGTAATACCTAAACATTTATTGAAAACTCTTCACTTTGTGTAAGGAAGATTAAGCACTGAGCAGCTCAGCTGTGTAATCCCTAAATTACAGCTTCCAGAGGGCTCCCTTTTTATGGTAAAATCAAATGTCCCTGGACTCCCAGCATGCTGGCTTGGAAACAAGCTGGGTTTTCAGGAGACCAGAGCTGGACATTGGCATTGCTGTGTGTTGGCACACAGTGGCACAGAACGTGGGGACAGATGTATTTTGGGGGAAGAAGTGGGGATCAGCATGGAAAGCAGTTGGCTTTGGGCTGCAGGCGTCTTAATAGGATCCGCTTGAGCTCTGCCACGTGTGCTGGGGAGATACTTGGATTTATCACATCTTTGGTTGCTTTGCAGACTTTTCATGAAACAAATGTGTGTTTGCAGGGCTGACATTTCTCTGGCTGGAGCTGCAGACAGCTCGTTTACGTGCGGCGCTAATTATGGACATCAGCTTGATTTCAGTATTTGGGTTGCTGCTTTCCCAAGCTGGAGGTCTCTGCTGTTCCCATCCTTTGCCGTGGTGTCGCAGGGCTGGGTGATGCCTGAGGTTTCTTCCTTGTTCTGTACCACATGAAGTCACCTCTTGGCAGCGAGGGAAGGACCATGGCCGGCGCCAGCCCTGGTCAGTGCCAGCTCCTGGTCACTCAGATGGCTCAGAAGGTGGGAGGGACCTCTCATAACAGTGGCCATCCTTGTATCCATCTCCCTGTCCCAATGCAGCACCTTCCTGGCCTCCCCAAGTGCTGGAGGCCCCTGGTGACACCCCCGTGCCCCCCTCGCCTTTGGCTCTGTTTGGATGTTGGGAGTGAGGAGATGAAGTCAGTTCAGTGTAAGAATAACTTGCAAGAGGAGCTGAGCTGCGGGTCCTGGATCTTGGGAGCCCCCTCCCAGCCCCCTGGCCATGGGGGAGAGGGATGGAGCACATGATGCCATGGCCTCCAGGACGGCCCTGCCAGAGCATGACGTCGCTGCATGAGGTAACATGTCCCCTTTGTGCGAGTGGCTCCATCCCTGCTCCGGCTTCATAACCATATTTGGGAAAGTCTGTGGAAAGCTGCTGGCTGCAGGGATGCGAGGAGCTGCTCCTGGAGCCCCAGCTGCTCTGCAGACAGCTCCCACCTGGAGGGAGGGCTTATCCCAACCCTTGTGGGGGTGCTCTGGCCAGGGTTGGGATGCCCTGGCCGTGGTTTGAATGCCCTGTCCATGGTTGGGATGCCCTGGTTATTGCGAGAGTCTGTGATGGGGATGTCCTGACTGCGTTTGGGACACCCAGGCTGTGGCAGGGGTGCCAGAGCTGTGGTTGCGGTGCTCTGATCATGGTGGGGGTGGCCTGGCCGTGGTTTGCACACCCTGGCTGTGGTGGGGGTCCCCTGGCTGTGGCAGGGATGCCCTGTCTGTGCATCCTGCAGGTGTTTGCAGCCTCAGCTCCTCTGTTTGCTCCGGGAATGAGGTGCGAGCACAGGAGCAGAGGGAATGTAGGAGGGGCTGTGTCACCTGGAGTGCCCCAAGCTCTCAGCTCAGTCTTTTCCCTGCTTCTCGGAGCACAGGCTCTCACAGCTTCTTTTCCTGAGCCGTGCAGAGCCTGTGGCCCCAGCCTTTGATTTACTCCTACAAGTCCAAGGGTCTTGTGCTGGTGCTCAGGGAGAGGCTTGAGCAGGATGAGGCAAGGCAGTGAGGTGAGGGAGGAGTGTTGCTTCATCCCCCTGCCCAGGGAGCCCACAGTGATGGAGTGACCTGCTCGTCGTCCTGCAGGAGGTGGGAGAGACATCGGGGTCTGCTCCTGGCACAGCTGTCCTGCAAGGGCATGCTGGGAGTGCTTTAGTCTCTTCAGGAGAACACAGAGTGTACAGAACATTGCAAAGGTGCTCATCTCGCCTTGCATTTCGTATCAACAGTTAGGATTTTGCTGTAAGAAGAGAAACCTGCCATTTTTAGATGAATTTTTATGAAAAGTCTTTTGGGGCAAATTCCTCAGAGAGAGCCAAGGGCTTGGGCCAGCATTTGAAACTCATAAATTCAAAATGAACAAATAAATTGTCATCGTGCTGTGACGGCCTTGGGGAGATGAGGGTGCTCACAGCTGCCTGCCGCCAGTGAAAGACCCCTCTTGGTGCTGGGCTGCAGCTCTTGGGGGCGATGTGTGGTGGAGCTGGAATCCTTTGGCCTTGGAAAACCCCTGCTTCAGCATGATTGAAACCAGTAGCTGGTGATGAAGATCTCCGTGTGCTGTTTCCCTCCTGTCTGTGTTGAAAGGCAGAGAACTCCTGGTGCAGGAGAGTGGTGAGGCTGTTCCTGCCAGCCAGGGTGTCCCTGCCCCTATTGCAGGAGCACAGTATTGCTCCCCGTGCCCAGCACACAGGAAAATTTGTGTTTTTTCATATTTCCATAGCCATTTGTGGAAATAATCTTTATCCTCACCTCTGCACACTGCTTCTGCTGTGCTTTCTTGGAGAGGTGCAAGCCAAAAGACGAAGAAAAAGGAATCAGATCAGCAAAAACCTGTAATTTTTCCTGGCTCAGGCAGGCAAAAGCACACAGAGTTTTTCCTGCTCTTTTCTGGAAAGTCTGTTCTGTGTGTCAGGCAGGATCAGCTCCGCGCTGCCTTTTGTTCCTGGAGACAGGGAAGTGTTTGCCATGGCAACATGGGAGACAGCCTTTGGGCTGTGCAGGGGATCTCTTGGACAGTTTGTGGACCTGGCAGGTGATGGAAGGCTCTGGAAGCTCTGGGCTTCGCTGTGTCTCAGCAGCCATCTCATGTGTCCCTCTGTCCCTTGTCCTCACTGGTCTCAGGGTGTGGAAAGGTGCAGCCTGGCTTTTCATAGAATCCTGGCATGGTTTGGGTTCAAAGGCACCTTAAAGCCCATCCAGCCCCACCCCCTGCCATGGGCAGGGACTCCTTCTGCTGTCCCAGGTTGCTCCAAGCCCCGTCCAACCTGGCCTTGGACAGCTGCAGGGATGGGGCAGCCACAACCTGCATGATGGGGTGAGAAATGGGAGCACTGCTGAGCTTTGCTGGGAGCTGTCTTTCCCTGGCACCTCTGGAGCTTCACTGCCCCACAGAAACCTCAGCCTTGATCACAGCTTACAGACCTGGAGCTTCTCTCCTGCGGCCCCGCTGTGCTCTGCCCCAGCCGTGCGGGCTCCTCTCGCTCAGACTCTTCTCTGTCTCTGGATGCTTTTCCCATTACTGTTCTGGCAGGGCTCCATGCACCAAAAGGGCTGGGGAAGTGCTGCCCTCCCTTTTTGTGAGATGGAGGCAGAGCGGGCCCACAAATGACATAATGGGAGCATGACATCAGGCTTGGCAGCAGGGCCGCCCATACTCTGCTGAACATTATATGTTCTGTGGAATGAGGGAGCAAACAGCAGTGCCCCAAAACCAGCCTGGCCACCACAGTGTGCAGGAATAACCCCTGGGCTGGCACTGGGGGGGCTTCTGAGCATCAGCGAGGGATGGAGTGGGTGGTACTGAGCCCTCCCGTTCCCTCCCTCTTCCATCGGCACTGCTGCAGGGCAGCAGCTGAGAAAGGAGCCGGTTCTTGATGCTTTTTCCCCCAGAATTCCTTGAGTCCATTGGGAGCAGGTTGGGCTGGTGGTGACTGTGATGGATCCATCCTCACCCTCTCCAAGAAGTGGGCTGTGGGTATCCACAGCTCCGGAGAGGCTTAGGGATGCAGCCAGCATCACACAGGGAGTTGGTAGCAGGGCTGGGATGGAGCTGAAGGCTCCCAAGGCTCAGGTTGACGCCCTTATTACTAAATATTCCCTTATTTCCCAAAGCTTCACCTTCCTCACAAAACCAGCTCCCTTTTCCAGAAGTATTTGAATCTCTCTCTTTGCTGGGCTGGTAAGTGGAACGTGGCTGTGTGGGGAGCTCTCTGTAACACAGTTCGTGTCCTATACCGTAGTTTTTGGTGACTTTTCGTGCCCCATGTCCCACAGAATGTGGAGAAGCCTCCCAGCCTCTGGCATTGCATGGCTCCATTTTACAGGCGTGGAAACTGAGGCAGGACTGAGAAGTTGTGGCTCGCGGCTGCCCTTTTCCAGGAGGCACAGCGTGTTCCTGAAGCCCCCCGAGCCACAGGAAACTACATTTTTCTTTCTCCTCGAGAGGAGAGCGTCAGGCTGCGTGTGCAGAGAATGTCAATGGAGAGCCTTGTTTGCTGCTGGCTTCAGCTCTGCTTTGAACCTGCTCTGAATTTCCTCCGGCCTGGCAGTGGGCTGGGAAAATACAGTCGTGGCAGTTTGTGGTACCGCCAGGCTGAGCTCCGTCCCACAGCCTTTGCCTTGGCTTTTATTGCTCAGTATTTCCGGGTTTACTTTTTTTTCTGCAGCCCAGCTTGGTTCACAGACACCTCTCCCATGCCAGGAAGGCATAACACAATTTTCCATACAGGCTGGAGAGGGAGCAGTGGGAGAAGGCAGCAGGCAGCTCCCCGGCTCCTGGCTGGAGGTGGCAGGCGCTGGATCTGCCACCATTCCTCACTTCTCCCAGCTGTCCTGTCAACAGGAGCTCTGCTTCCCTCACAGGCTCTGCACCCAGGAGGTCAGGGAGGGTGAAAACTGACAGGTTTTATACCAGTTCCTCATGGGATCATGAAGGCAAGGAAGCAGCAAGGGAATTGGCCCTGGTTTGTAGGTACTGGTGGGTGCCAGCTGGTGCCTGGCCTGGGTGGAGCTCAGCTGCGTCTGTGGATGTGGGAGACAGAGGGCGGGAACCAAGGGCTTGGGATCCTTGGGAAGCATCTGAGTTGTAGTGAAGTGTGACAAAGTGTCGGGGCTTGGGTTAATTACAGCCTCTGGAGCTGAGCCCCAGCCCTCCCCTGGGAATCTCAGAGGTGGAACATCTCTGCACGCTGGGCTGTGGGTCAGGGTGGTCAGATGGGTGAGCTCAGCTGATCACACCTGATATCAGCTGGGCTGTGGAGTGTGCAGGATGCCAGCCCAGGTCCTTGATCAGCAGATGAAGGAGAGCAAGGCACAGGAGCCCTCTCCAGGTGTGAGACACGACAGTGCTGGCACACCAGAGACAGGATCCTCCCAAGCCTCCCCTTGCCCCACGCTCCCCTGGCAGCCAAGGAACACCATGGAAGAGGCTCTTGGAAATGGCAGAGCCCTGTTTTTGTAGCAGCTGAACGGTTTGTTTTGGAGGTTTTGCTTGTCTGGGCGAGGAGCAGGAAGGCATCCGAGCTGAAACTCCCATTTCCTTTCCTTGGACTTGAGGTGCTGCCTAAAAACTAAATGGGCGACTTCCAGGTATTTCAGAGGAGAAGGAAAATATTTGTGCTGGTCTCCCTGGAAGGTGGCTGCCTGGTGGTCTGGTCCTTTCCCACACAGGTGCAGTGGTGCAGGAGGGTGCAGGGACACAGGGGTTCAGTGTACAGAAAACGCTCCAGGAGAAGTGGAGCTGGGGCTTCCCCGAGGAAGGGTCTGTCCTGGCTGGCTGCAGCCTGGATTCCAGTCCGAGCTGTCTGTGTGCTTGTCTTCCAAGTGGGAGCTGGGAGTGGGTTTGGGGGTGACTTTGCTGTCCCCTGTGCAGAGTGTGACACAGCCAGGGATGCTCTGTGCTCATCCACTGCTGTTCCAGCTGCCCTGACACAGAGATCGCTGGCATGGTTGGATACTTTTGTTAGCATCCTTTTTTAAATGTGTTTATTGAACTTTTATTTTGCACATTTCTTGGACTTCTGTATTGATGTTGCTGGTGAAGTCTTCTGAATCCACTCTCAGCTTGGCAAAGAACTCCCAGACAGTAAAATCAGGGAAAATAAACCTTTTAAAGAGACATCCATCCCTGTTACTTATCCCCAGTTTCCTGGAATCGTACGTAATTTTCTTGCCAGTTTGGCAGAATTATTTTCATTTGGATAAATTAAGTTTAAATGTCAGATCAAACCAAGAAATAATTGATTAAGGGGTAGAAATAACAGGTGAGACAGCCAGGAGAAAGGAGAGGAGGTGTTTGTAGGAAAAAAACTGAGAAAGGGGATGGCAAAGTGTGTCCAGCCCTGTCCTCTCCCGAGAGCTCTGCCAGAAATCCATGAAGGATAAGAACCACCACATGGCCTTGGAATAAGTGTTTTGATGCTGCTAAAAGAAAGTTTAGGCCAAGGGAGATTTGTCTGAGAACGAATAGCGAAGTTTGTTGGGAAAAAGTGGAGGCTGATGAGGGAAACTTTCACTTCTTCTCTGAGTGACATTTAAATTTGGGAAGGAGGATGGAGGGTGAGGAGAGAGCTGGGCTGGACAGGGACAGTTTAGTTTGGATGAGCTGAAGGCTGTTGGTGTTACTGGGAGCAACTGGAGATTTTTTTAAGCAGTGTTCCTTTTAGAATGACAATCTGTCCTGATTTCAAATGGAAAGTATTCTTTGTTGCTTCTTCTTCCATTTTAAGCTTTTCCAAAGAGAGACGAAAAGATGTTTAAAACGTAGAGTTGACGCATCAATTGTGTAATTACTGATCAGGACTTTGGCACGAGAAACACACTTGGAAGTTCATCATAAATTTTTCTCTGAGTTAATTACTACTTGAGTCTAAATTACTTCTTAAGGACTTCTTTGAACGTAGATTAGACTTGAATATCTTTTAAATGATGCATCACACTTAGTACCATGTGTAGCGTGGTGTAATTGCTCCAGGTGTGCTGCACAGTGGGGGCACATCCTGAGACTCCTGATCTCTATTTCCAGGTTATATGAGCAGCAAGTGCTTTATGGTTTTGGGAAAGGTGTTTTCTTTGGCCAGGAAAAATGCTCTGCCTTCAACACACCAAATTTCCAGTTGGGATTCTGGCTGGAGTTTGGAGAGAGGCTGTTCTGAGGTCTGGTAATGGAGGTGTGACAAAACAAGGTTGAATGAAGGCTGAAAATGGTTTTTTTTTTCTTTCCCTAGGGATCTTTCCAATAACAGGATCAGTGGTTTAGATGTTGAGCTATTCAGAAGCCTGACTTCACTGGCAAAGCTGTAAGTACTTGCTGTGCCCCCAGTCCCCCCAGTGCCCCCCAGCAGGTCTGAGCTGGGCCCTGGTTCATGTTGCACTGCTTTGCCTTGTTCTTGCTTTACCTCATCTCCCCAACCCCACGTGGTCCTGTCCATGGGCTCCTTGCTCAAGGCCTTTAGCTGCTCAGTCCAATGATTTGGGAATTATTGGCATTTGGAGTTGAGCAGGATTTGACCCTCTGTACTGGTGGATGGGGAGGAGCTCAAGGCCAGAGAATGAGAATTATCCTAAAATGTGTATTGGTACTGGAAGGGACCTTAAAGCCCATTCAGTGCCACCCCCTGCCATGGGCAGGGACACCTTCCACTATCCCAGGCTGCTCAGAGCCCTGTCCAGCCTGGCCTTGGACACTCCCAGGGATGGAGCAGCTGCAGCTTCTGTGGGCAGCCTGTGCCAGGGCCTCCCCACGCTCACAGGGAAAAGCTGCAGTGATGAGGAAGTTGCTTCTAACATGATGAACTTTTCTCTCTTTTACAGAGATATAAGCCACAACCAGATTTCTACATTAGAAGATGGAATATTTGATAATTTATTTAATTTAAGTGAAATGTAAGTTCATCGTCTTTGTTTCCCAGTTCTTTATTTAGACCTTTCCTTGAAACATCCCTTCCTTTCCCGGTGGGGTGGGAGGCTGTGCTGTCTTGGAGAGATCTTGGGCATCCAAGCAGCTGCCTTTTGGGGTGTCTCCAGTTTCTTTCTCAAGCTGGGTCCTGCTCCTGGGTCCTGTTGGTGTCCTTCAGTCCTGACCTCTTCCTAGTCTGTGCCTCTGTCTCCTGGATATCTCCAATCTCTGCCGCTGCCTTCTTGTCTTCCTTGCTTCTCTCCCACACCAGCTCTGCTGAGGTTCTTGTCTCTGACCATGCTCTGGGTCACGCAGTCCTGTTTGCATGGTCACACCTTGAGACTGGAGCACCCAGTGATTCCTGCAGCATGGTAGGTCCTGACTGAGGTGTCCAAGTCACTTGTCCCTAAGTGATCCAAGTTTTTAGGTTTTGTTTTTTAATTGAAGTCTTTTGATGTTATGGGCAAGCCACACATTTCTAGAAGAGATCCATGAAGTCACAGCACAAATGGCAGTTCTGCCTCTGGACAAGCCAAAGGATTAACCCCATGCAAGCCCTCTTGGCAAGCGAGAGAAAAACTCAGCCCTGCGTTCTCCCTGAGGACAGGACACAAAGAGCATTCTCAGCTTTGCAGTTTGGCTCTCAAGTGGCTGTGGAAAGACACAAAGGCCCTGGGCTGTGTCCCAGGGAGCCTGTCCCTCTCAGCCTGGTGGCAAAGTGGTGCTTTCAGCCCCAAAGTTGGGGTTGAGCCCTGCAAACGCCCAGCTCCCCTGGCATCAGCTCCACACACAGCTCCAGCTCTGTCCTGCTCACAGCTGAGTGCCAAAGGCTGTAATTTGGATCAAGCTTAGCTGCAATTAAAGTTTCCATCTTTTCATTGAACTGCCACATGGAAAGATTATCATTGACTTCGCATTTCTTTTTTTGACAGATCAATTTTATTCTCTTAGCTATTTTTTAATGGAGCTGTAAAGAGTCTCCCGAGCAGGAGAGGCTGCCCTCAATACCCAGGGGCTCTTGCATGACAGATTATTTTAGATATATGATTGTGTCTGTCATTTGCTTCTAATTGCAACAATTATTTGTAGAGTTAAAAAAGTACTTGGAGTACTTGCCTAATTCTAGCCTCTAGAAAAATCACGTTAATTATTGCTTGATTCCCTATTCATTAACTCCCCTCCCAGTTATTCCGAAGCCTTTCAGTGGAGTGGCACAGATGGGAACAGGGAGGGCTCAGCACACTGCTGTAATTAAGGCTTAGCACATGTCACATTAATCCCTAACTTGTTCTGATCTCTCTCTGACAGAAACTTAAGTTGGAATCCATTTGTATGTGACTGCAAACTGTCCTGGTTGCCCCGCTGGGTGGAAGACAGAAAAGTGAGAGTCCTTGAGGCGGCGGACACGAGATGTGCCCACCCCCCCGAGGTGGCAAACCTGTCCCTCTTCGATGTCCCGTTCCTCAATGCCACCTGTGGTAAGGAGATGCTGTGGGGTGGAGGTGGCTGAATGGGAGTGATGGGCCCAGGGGCAGCTGGGATCACATCGGCCTCTTCAGACCTCGAGTCACCAGTTCTAATCTGATTTAGCAGGTGTTGGTCACACAATCTGTACGCTGGTGCCTTAAGGACCAGGTCAGTCCCACCAGGGCTGAGATCAGCCCTCTTCACAGACCAGGCACCACAGGACACTGCCTCCGGGACCTGCAGCCTCAGGCTTTCATTATCCCAGGGTTTGAAGAGGCTGACTTCAAGCACTGAAACCTCATGGGAGGTGATGGCACCTGAGGACATGCTGAGTTGGGTCTTTGCAGGTGACAGGGCTCCACGTTGGGAGTGTTGAATGAACACTGCCCTGATCTACAGCTACCTGCTCCAGGGGCATTTTTGACTGCTTGGCCAGGAGAAATGTCAGGCAGTGATTCACTGGAAAAGGGAGAGGCTAAAGAAAGCTAATCCTGCTTGGATGGTCAGTTATCCCAGAATAAGAGAGAGGGAGGGAGAGTAAGGGCTCCCTATGGCGGGCAGCAGGCATCTCCTTTAATTTGGGAGCTGTGTGACAGGAGGATGCAGGGATGAGGGACCCAGAGCTGTGTGACAGGAGCTGTGTGCAGGGATTAGGCTGAGGGGCCCAGAGCTGGTGGAGGCTGGCTGAGCTGCCTGGTGAGGCACAGTGCTCCCCAGGACCAAAATCCATGTGGTGGTTGTTCATAGTCCCCCAGCAAAGCTACCCCAGCTTGCAGCATCTTGCAGGAATTATCAAAGGGAAAAACACTTGGCACTGTAACTGCTCTTGATAATTAGTTGTTCCCTCTTGAACTACTTAAAGCCAGTGTGGAAACAATAATGTGAGGCTGCCTTCTGGGTAATTCAGTGTAATGCGAGTAGGCTGGGACAGCCTGCCAGCTCCTGACAGTTCTTAGTGACCGGCAGGGGATGAAGAATGACCAGGCTGGTGGTAGAAAACAGAGCAGTTCCTGTGCCGTGCTCCTCTCCAGGGACTTTCTTAGAAGAAGTGGCTCAGTGTTTGCAGGAAGGCCGTGGAGGAAGCCGGACAGTTGGATGGGTTTGATCTGGGAAGATCACACGAGGCTGGAGTTGTTGAGATGTTTGGGGGAGATGTTGTAGCAACCAGCAGCAACAGCGGAGCAAACGTGGCCGGGCCGCGTGGGCAGAGGCCGAGGGAGAGGCCCTGCCTGGGTGTTTGTGGCAGGGAAACGTCCCACCCCCTGCGAGCCAGAGAGGGGGGATGACACTCAGGGGAATGAGCTGTTCCTCTGGGCCTGGGGCTGTCGTGGCTCTGTGTCCATGCACATGCGTGTCCCTGTTCCCTGTCACCAGCACGCGCTGCTCCCGTGGGCATCCCTGCACCCCCTCAGGTGCAGCTGGGCCTGGCGTTACCCTCCTCTCCAGCACCGTGTTTTCCTGCAAGGAGGGAAGCCCTTGGCTCTCCCCATGGAGGAAGGTGCCTCAGGGAGTGGGCCTGTAGGAGAGTCCATCAATGTCTCCCCTGTGTCCTCAGTGTGCCACTGCCCAAGGGTGTTTGGTTTTGGATTTGTTGCCGGAGGTCCCAGGCAGCACATGGTGAAACGTTCTGCACCAGACCAAGCCAGGGTGCCACCAAAGGACACCCTTTTGTCATGGTCTCACTGTGGGCTCCTCTGAGTGTCAGACTCGGCGGCTCCGTGTCCCATGGGAGTGTCAGGCTCTCCAAAGCCCTGTTTTATTTACTGAGTGCTGCCACTCCATAAATCTGTGTGACTGGCTTGTTATTTCTGTCATCACTAATTAGCATAAAGAGTTTGGAAACTGTTGCTGGGGGATTAAAGACTTCCCAGGCAAGTCTCAAAAAGGAAATGCTCAGAGTAGGAGCTGCGCAGGAGAATTCCATTCCCAGGAGCGTGGGATGGTTCTCTTGGAGGGTCTCACCAGTCCATGGCATCCCAGTGTCTGTTTTGCAAGAGGATCTTCTGTTCTGTCCTGCAGGAGCTCAGTACATCACGTGTCTGTCAGGCAATCAGACCGAAGAAGCTGAGCCTGTCATCCTCTTCACATCTGTCCACTCTGGGAATTTCACCGAGGAGACCTGCAGTGCCCTCTGTTACTCTCAAGACCAGGAATACGGAGGTTTCAGCTCCCAGGGGCAGTGTTTGTGTGGAACTGCCCATGAGACAAACTCTTCTTCCGGCTGTTTGCCATTTTGCACTGAGCATTTGTCTGGGCAGGGCTGTGGTGGCCCCTCACTTATCCCCTCGCCCTTCCAGGCACAGCTGCCTGTGTCTTTCACAGGACTCCGGCCCCGGTACAGCCTGCACCAGCCCGTGCTCTTCAATGTCAGTATTCCCATTGCTGTCAGCACTTTACTGTGGGAATTTGGGGACCAGACAGAGGTTCTCAACACCACTGGATACACAGCTGTGCACACCTATGCCTTACCCGGGCAGTACAATGTCACTGCCACCATCCTCGTGGGCTCCAGGATCCTATACGAGCAGGCAGAAATTGAGGTGGTGGCTTCACCCCAACAGCTGGAACTGCAATGTCCTTCCTTGGTCATGACAAACGAGAGCCTGGACATCCGGATCCGCAACAGAGGTGGCACCGGGCTCGCGGTGCTGTACGGGATCACTGCGGAGACTGGAGAGCTGGGCAGGGGTGAGCACGGCTGGCTGGGGGTGCTGGGACAGCTGGCACTGGGTCCTGGGCCTTCCCTTGGCCTCCCCTGCCAATGAGGGGTGAGGGATGACTCCTCTGGGTACTCCTTGCTCCCTGGCTGAGCAGTGTTTTGCACTTTAACAGCAGTGGGGTTTGTTGGCTTCAGGGCTGGGACATTCCTGGGAGCCTCTCTGCCCAGATTGGGTTGGGATGTGTGGCCCATAGAGAGGACATCACCCTTGTGTTCTTTCTGCAGCAGTTCACCCCATGTGCCCCCCTGAGGGCTTGGTTTTCCCGGGGAATAACCACTGCTACCAGCTGGTGGTGGAGAAGGCAGAGTGGCTGGAGGCACAGCGGCACTGCCAGGAGCTTGGAAATGGGGACCTGGCTTTTGTCAGCAGCCCCGACATCCAGAGCTTCCTGGTTGCTCATGTCATCAGGTGAGTGAGGAGGGGAAGGGTTGGGGTTACCTAGGGACAGGTTTTGGGTTCCTGAGGGCACGTCTGCAGAGGGGTTTAGCAAGGAGAGTCTTGCTGTGCCCGGGCTGAGTATGAGGAGATGGTGGGGGTAGGGCTGCTGAATGAAGAGGAGGAACGAGCAGAGCTGGAGCCCTTGCTGGACTTGGCTTCTTTCCTTAAAGGCTGTGGAGGGAAGAAGAGGAATGGGGCAGGATGGTTGGAAATCACAGTTGGGAATTGAGAGATTGGTGGGCTTCTTGTACCCTGTGTTTGTGCCTGTGGATGCCTCTGAAATGTCATGAAAAGGGACCTTTGCCCTTAGACACGGCTGCAGCCCAAAGCCCAGACCCTTCCCCTTCCTGTCTCTCATCCTGGGAAACATCAGTGCTCCTCTCCAGCAGCATCTGTTCCACCTCAGGACTGGGCTTTATAAACAGAGAGTGCTGCAAGTGTCGGCCTTTGATTAAATCCGCCCCTCTGAGTGCCCTTTCTCCAGCCAGTCATTCTGGGGGAGGGAGGATAACCAGGAGAGCTCTCAGGGCCTGACAGCCCTGTCAGCACTCCCAGCTGCAGCTGTGGGAGATGGGCTCTTCACAAACACGTCCCAGAAAGCACATGGAAGGGAACAGCTGCGTGTGACGTCGGCTTCGAACGCTCCCGCTCAAGGGCTGACAGCCCCTTCTTCCCAGACTTGTATCCGTGCCCTGTTCCCTTCACACGGGGCTGCATCCTGAGATTGCAAACATGTAGTCCCTGCTCTGGAGAAGGGAGGCTGTCCCTCTCCACGGGTTAGGAGGTGGTCACTGGGTGCTGGGATGTGGCAGGAATTGCGTGTGGAGCTGCTGGGCTGTGGCACACGGAAATCATGAGACCTTGGAGGGAACGAGGCTGTTCCCCAGCTGCTGCCCCACGGCCCTCTCCTCCCCAGCCCCCTCTAGTCCTTATATTTATTTTATTAATCCATGCAGATAAACATGAAGGAGGCAGCTCCAGGATGCGATTTCCCTGGTGATAAAAGGCCAATGGGCCGAGCTGCAGGATTTTGGAACATGCAGCTTCCATAGTTTCTTATGGGAAGATGACAGAAGCAGGAAGCTGTTTCCCATTAGGGCACTAAGCAGCTCTCCTCTCCTTTGCTCCTGACGTGGGATGGCCTCCCCAGGAGCAGCATGTGCTGAGCTGGTCCCTCCCTTCCTGCAGAAGCAGAGGATGGGACCGTCCAGGGGACCCCACTTTCTGGGCAGCACAGGGAGCCCCTCTGCCCTTCCAAGCCTCCCCAGGCTTGTTCTGCTCCTCCTGCCCTAGCAAGGCAGCTCAGTCCTTCCTCAGAGGAAGAGGAGAGCTCACATCTTGCTTCAAAAAAGGGTGTTCAGAGTCCTCCTGCTCCTCCTGCAATGGAATGGGCTGGGCAGTGGGGCAGGGTGCGAGCAAGCCAGCAGCTTGTCTTTTAGTTATTCCTTTCTTTCTTACATTTTTATTTTTTTTCCTGATGACTTGCAGTTAGATCATAGCTGGAATTAGAAAAGGAAAATCTCCACTGAATTTTCCTGATGGCAGCCGGCAGGCGGTTTCCTACCCTGCTCTCCCTAATTCCCTGCCAGTGGTTCAGGAGCAGAACACAGCCCTTATTTATTTTATAATCTCATTTGCAGTGAAAACTACTGATTCATGCAACAAGTTATTTCTGTCATCATTTTTCAGCATGACCTCATGAATCATTTCATCTGGCATGAGCCTGGGGGTGGAGAGGCACCACTTATCACCAGTTATCTCCCCAGTCTGCTTTGCAGAGCTGTGGTACCACCCTGGGAGCACGCTGGGGCAGGCAAGGGCATGGCAAGATTGATTTCCACCTGCAGGAGGGAGTGTGGAGAAGGAGCTGAGAGCTTGGAAGGGTGCAGGACATCAATATGGAGAAGTTAATAGAAGTTAATATGGAACAAATGCCTCCCTTTCTGCTGGGTGCGATTTGAAACAGTTCTCCAGAACTGTGAGACCTCTCAGCACTTTCCACCAGGATCTCTGCTGGGTTTCAGCCAGTTTCCAGATGGGGCAGGGACATTTTATCTCCTAAAAGGAGCCTGGCAGTTTCTTGTGTGTGTGGGGGGTTCAGCTGCCTGCAGTGCTTCAGCCTCTGCTTGTCCCCTCTGGCTGCTGCCTTTCCATGGTGGCTGAGGAGCTGATCAGCTCCAGGAGCTGCATCCAGGAGAACAGGAGCTCCCAGACCCAGCACTGTTGAGCTTTGATCCTGCACTGGTGCCAGTCCCACCTGTCGTGGAGCATTGACTGGTGATAAATCCCACAGGTCTGCACAGAAAAAGCACACGTTTTGTAAGGGATTCAGCTTTACCAGACAGTTCTGTGTGACCAGATCATTCCTCTTGGGTCATGACTCAAAACAGGCTTGGCAGAGTCTGGGAGGGTCATTGCAGCTGCAGTGTGGGAAGCTCATGGTAACAGAGTGCTCTGCTCAGAGTGGAGTGAGGCTCAAGTCAACCTGCTGGTCACAGAATCATGGAATCATGGCATGGTTTGGGCTGGGAGGGATCTTAAAGCCCATCCAGTTCCACCCCTTTCCATGGGTAGGGACACCTTCCACTATCCCAGGTTGCCCCAAGCCCCATCCAACCTGGGCTTGGACACTGCCAGGGATCCAGGGGCAGCCACAGCTTCTCTGGGCACCCTGTGCCAGGGCCTCCCCACCTTCACCAGGATCTTGGGACAGAGGTGGGAAGGCTGGTGCAGAGCGGTGCTGTGCTGTGGAGGGATTGTTCCTGATGTTCTGGTGGTAGACTGGATACTGAAACTCCTTAATAATTAAAAGGCTCCATGAAATACAGCCCATGACACCCCGATGGAGCTGTTGTTATTATTTTTAGAGAGAACCATAGATGGCAGCTGTCCCAGCTCTTTCTAATACTCATGATTTCCTGAAATCCCCCCTCCCCCTCTTATTTTTTTTTGCAGGAGCCTCGATGTCTGGATTGGATTCAATGATTTTGCAAGCTCTGGAGCGCAGCAGAGAGGGGAAGGATTTAATCTGGAGAGCTGTCAGAACTGGCTGCCAGGAGAACCCCATCCCTCCAACGCCGACCACTGCGTGCGGATGGGCCCGACGGGCCAGTGCAACACGGACCTGTGCATGGCCAAGCACAGCTACGTCTGCGAGTACAAGCCACAAGGTGGGCTCTGCTCGCCCTGCTGGCACCGAGGGTGGGCTGCTGTCCCCTCACTGGCACTGCCATGGAAAAAGAGGCATGCATGGAGAGGCTCATGCAGGGCATCACCACAGAATAAGTGTGACTCACAACAATATTCCCAAACCCAACTTCCAGAAAGCCAACTTTAGCCCAAAAGGAGGAGTTTGGCTTATTCCGGTCTTTGCCATGAGAAGGAGAGAGAGGAGCAGAGTTCTAAGGCAAAGCGCTGGAAAGAGCTTTTCCCTCTTATTTGAGCAGTCTTTGCTGCTGCCAGGATTTGAGGCTGTGGTGCTGCCTTGGTGTTCCAGTGTCCTTCATTGTGTAGTTTGGGAGATGTTGGGGTGGCTCAAAAGATGATGAGGTGAGGTGTGATGTGGTGTGTGCTGTGCAGGTTTACGGTTATGCAGCTTCCCAAATCTTTTGCACTGGTGTAGGGAGTAAGAAAGAGAAGTAGAATGGATGTGAAACAGGGCAGAAAATTTAGGTAAGAAGGAAAAACCATGGCCAGAGAGGCCACTTGCCTGGTCAGGGGAGCAGAAGCCCAGTCCCCAGAGAGCCACAGGTGTTTGCCACTGCTGGAAACCAGCTGGTCGTGGCCACATTTCCCACAAAGTCCAGGGGCACAGGGAGGATGAGGAGTGCAACTTGTGCTCAGAAATTCCAAGCAAATCATTGGTTGTTGGAAGGGAGAATTACTTGAACAATTCCTAGAAGTCAAAATTGCTGAACATTGCAAATGAAAATGTTATTTGTGCTGGATGAGAAAGGAATCAAGGCACCTGTAAAGGGAAGGAAGGTACAGGATTATGGAGCTGCTCCTGCAGTGCCGCTGGACAGACTCCTGAGTGGTCCAAGCCCTGCTGCAGCTTTGCAGGATGGAGGGAATGGCCTCAGGCCTTGCTGAATCTCATGGGCTTTGTTCAAATATTTCCTTTGTAAACAGGAGTTCTCCTAAATGCCGAAAACTTCTTTGAGGGAGACGCTGTGTTCACCACACACGAGGCCGTGAGGAACGTGAGCGAAGCTGTGCCGGCAGATCTATGGCAGGCTGAGGAGGTGAGGGGAGGTTTCTCACCCTGCTGCTGCCCAGGGATCCCTGGAGACATGGGCAGGTGAGAGCTGTGCGTGTTCTGCAGGTGCTGGAGTTCCCAGAGCTGGTGTTCAGGCACCAGGGATTCCTCACTGCCCTGGAGTTTGTGACACAGGAGCTGCACCAGCCTGTCCAAGTGAGGTTCCGGCTGCACAGACCGATGGATGGAGAAGGTGAGGCTTCTCCTCAACACTTGGATTGTTGGTGGTGACACCATCAAACTGGGTCTGGCCTTGTGGCCCCTCTGGTCCTCTGACCCTTAAAGGCTCAGAGATTTGGTTCTGTTTTTTGAGGCAATTAAAATGCAGGATCCACAGGTAGGGTTGGACAGCCTCGGAGAAGTGGTTATCCTGGAGAAAATAATAGAGGGAGAAAAGTCTCTCAATGCATGAGGGGAATGTGAGTGTAAGGACCATGTGTAGAAGCTCATTAATCTTCTGAGCTGTACTTTTTACTTTGTGAAAACTCATGTCAAATGGGAATGTGTTCTGGTCCATCTGGCCCCACGGGTTAACAAGGAAGAACGTTTTCCTGAGCCCATTTCTTCTTGATGGATGAGATAATCTAAAAAGCCTTTTATTCCTTGTACAACAGCCCAACAGTCACAGTTTTGGCAACAATTAATTCTGCAGCAGAATGTTTGTTGTAGCTGTAGGGTTGGCTGGTTACAAAAGGATCTTTTTTGACACTGACAAGCTGATACTTTGACATGGAAACATTAACTTCAGAAAAGTTGCTTAATGTGTTTTCAATGTCAAGGCCAGCTCTTGCTTTCACTTGGACTCGCTTTTGCTGGAGCACAGATCCTTTCAGAGTGCAAATTGGTACGTTCTCACTGGAAAAGAGACAGCTTTGGCTTTAATGGTCTTGGTGGATTTTTCCAGTAAAACTAGACCCTTACATAGCACCAGGATGTGCTGCAGTTGCAGCTTTTACTAAGAGCGGAGCCATCATCAAAGTGGAAAAAATGGTGCATTTGGAGCAAAAAGGTGCATTAGTAGTGTTACTCATCAGAGTGGTGATCACTGATTTCTCTTTCACTTCTTCCAGACTACCAGGAGGAAAGCAATGCTACAGAACCATTCCCCAGCACTCAGGATGACGGGAACTGGACCCTGCTGGAATGTCCTCCTGGTTTCCAGTGGTGTCCTTTGACAAATTTGTGCTCATCCCACAACAACTGCTGCAATGGGACCGAGTGTGCCAACAGTTCCTTTGGCAGCAGCCCTGCCCCTGGGTCCCTGCAGCCCAACGACAGCCAGCCCAGCTATGAACTCCTCAAGGAATTCCTCTTTACAGTACCAGCTGGCCCCTCTTCCCACTATCAGGTCAGTGTTTGCTGCTGTAACCAGTGAGTAGGTGGGGCAGTTTTCTCCTGAGGGCTTTGGGTGAGTTTGGGTTGTTCCCATTTGGCAGATGGAGCCACTGAAGTCGTTGGAATGTGCCCAGTGTCACATGGGCTGTGGGTTCCCTGCAGTCCCCTATGCCAAGCACAGTTGTTCAGAAGGGTCAAAAGCAGGTGGCACAGGTTGCCCAGAGAAGCTGTGGCTGCCCCTGGATCCCTGGAAGTGTCCAAGGTTGGGCAGGACTTAGAGCAACCTGGGATGGTGGAAGGTGTTTCTGCCCATGGCCAGGGATGGAACAGGATAGGCTTTAAGCTCCCTTCCCACCCAAACCATTCCATGATTCCATGAAAAGGCTGTGCAGATTCCATGGGCTGTTCCCATGGCATTAACACAGTGGAGATGGAGCATAAAGTTGATTTCTGTGTCGGCACATTTGATTCAGAGAGGCCAAGGATAGTGGAGTGGTGAAAGGTCTCCCTGTGCTGCATTGGGATCTGCACCATTTCTTTTGGTTCCCACCTGGCAGGAAATCCAGCATTTTGCCTGGGCAGGAGTTGAGGTTGAGTGCTCTTAACGTGAGGCATTAATCCAAAACTGTCTCCTCTCTCTGCAGGTCACATTCAGAAAAGAAAACATATTTGTCAGGGCTGGGGATGTTTTCAGCATCCAGCACAATGCAACCTTGGGGTCATTCCTCCAGTGCCACCCCGGTGCCACCTCTCTGTACAGAAGGAACTCCTCCGAGTGGGCACCGGGCCCGTCCGACGGCTCCGTGGATCCCCCCTGGACAAACAGCACCGTGTGCTCTGTCTGGGTGCGCTACGCCGAGGAGCAGCTGGTGCCAGTGCTCAGCCCCCACAACGCAGGGCTGGAGCACCCCGGTCACTACTTGGTCCGAGCCAGCGTGGACAACGGGGTCTTCAGTGCCAACCTGTCCTGCAGCTTCCGCGTGGCCTCCCGGGTGTCCGGCCTGCGCGTCATCCACCCCGCCCCCCAGGGCTCCAGGGTGTACCTGCCCACCAACCACACCACGCTGGTGGTCAAGCTGTCCTCGGGGGTCAACGCCACGGCCAGCTGGCTGGGGGACAACCGCACCGTGCCCTTCGTGGCGACCTGTCCGGCGTCCGTGGCCCCGCTGTGTGCCAGGGAGACCAACGACACCTGGTTTGCCGTGGTGCAGCTGGGCGGCCTCGGGGAGGGTGTCAGCACCCACGTGCTCGTTGCGGAGAACGCGGTGAGCTCCCAGAATATCACGGTCACAGTGAAAGTGGAGGAGCCCATCCGCGGGCTGAGGGCCACTCCTGACCCCAAGAGCAGAGTGCTGGTGAACACACGGGTGGTGAGTGTTTGCTGCTGCTCTGAACCTATCCCTCGTGGGTTTAGCTCTCACCTGTAGCTGTCGGGGGTGTGTTTGGCTCGGGGGCAGAGGGGCAGGGGAGCACTGCTTGCTGCTAAGCTGCCAGGCCGTGCTGCCCGCGCTGCTGCAGACACGGCATGTGGCACCAGCACTGGTGCTCTCCAGCAGGAAGGCAGCTCAGCTGCACGTCCCCTTGGACCCCCCGAGGTAAGACAGTGCCTCCTGCGAGGGAATACTGCCTTTCCCCAGGACACCAGGGGCGTTAGGAAAGGCCAATATTTACTTTGTTTTACCTTGTCGAGGTAGTCATTCCTTGAGGTGTTTAGTTTTGCTCTGCTAAATCCTTACATCAGCTGGCTGAAGCTGTAAAAGTGTTTCACACCTCCAAGTCTTGGAGTTCTCTGGTGTTTGCAGTCTTGTCTTCTCCAGTCCCCCATCCCCAGAGCCACAGCTCTGGGAAGCTGCTCAGTAACTGCCCCAAATACTCTGTACAAGTTCTGGCTGCTTCTGGCAGATCCTGTGCCTGCACCTCTCGTTCTCACCCTTCTTACTGCCACAGGCTGCTCAGGAGGCACTGTTGGAGTGAGGAGGGACCTGCCCTGTCCAACCCCTTCAGCCTTTGTGTCAGGCACCATCCCTGGATGAGGGTCAGAGGCTCAGCTTACAGATGTAGCTAAAGCCAGGCTGTTTCTGCAGAGATTTCAGAAGGTTTTTTAGTTAGCAAGAGAGACCTGGTCGCAAGAGTGGAGTGCTGGGCTGCGGGAGCAGGGAGTGTGGGATCTGCTCCCAGCTCTGCTGGGGATTTATGGAGTCAGTCTGCATTTCTCCATCAGCAGCAGAGCCACAGATGATCTGTCACCTCTCTGCCATGCTCTGAGGGCACTGCAGGTGTGGGGGCCTCCCAGTCTGGCTCTGCTCCCTCTCCAGTTCAGCTGGAGATCTCCTGGGAAGTGCTGGGCATGCTTTTCTCTTGCACTAGTGTGAAATGTTCTCGTGCCTTTCAGAGCTACATCCCTGTGATGGAGGCTGGGTCAGATGTGACTTTCCGATGGACAGTAGATGATAAGCCATCTTTCACTTTTTACAATGTTGTCTTCAACGTTATCTACCAAAGCCCAGCTGTGTACAAGCTTTCGGTAAGCCAAGGCCTTTCCCATGATACCATTTCACCCCTGGATTTCCATCTCATCCCACAAACTCCTCAGGAAAAGCAGCAGGGAGAGAAGGCAGAGTTGAGTTGAGGTTTTCACTGTGCTCATCTGCTATTTCTCACTGAGCTGCTCTTGCAAATGCAAATAGTTTCTTCTACTGTTACATTATTTTGCTGCGTTCCTCCTCTTTGCTTTCTCCTCTTTTCTCCAAGTTCCCCTTTCTGTTCATGGAGTGTCTTTGTTTCCTCCTCCTCCCTAGCAGGAATTAGCAGAGAGCCCCTGCTCTGGCAGGCAGGAGATCTGGATTCAGAACCTGGCAGAGGCAGGATGCATCATAAGACTTCCATAGGCAGGACAAAGCTTCCCACGAGCTCCTGTGTTCTCTGTCCCATTCTCTTTCTCCTGGTGCTGGGTTTTGCCATGGCCCCTGAAGGATGGAGCAGAGTCTGGGCCGAGGGAGGTGTCTCTTGTGGAACAGGAATATCTCTGGCCAGAACATCTTTGTGTGTCATGCCCTGCAGAGCCTGCTCTGGTCCAAGGTGCTGGATCTGCTGTCAGAGTGACTCTTGGCCTCCTGAGCAGACACCAGCCCAGCCCCGAGGCCACGCTCACACTAATTTGCTTGGCGCAGCACTAATTTGCTGGGTGAAGCACTGTGCTGTGGGCCTGGGCTGCTTTCACTTACAGAGCTGCCAAGGTGCCATTAGCCTGGGGGGCTCTGGGTTTGGTGCAGCAGATCCACAGAAGCCTAGACACAAGCTTCTCTTACCTGCTGGGGTGGGAGGTCTGTTCCAGTGGGTTTGAAGGATCCGTCTGCCAGCAGCTCAGCTCTCCGGCAGGTGAGAAGGTGAAGATACTTTGTCAGTGTTACATGCCTAGAAAATCTTGAGGATTCTGCTCTACTTCTGTCATGTCTCTTCAGTCTCTTAGGTCCCTTTCCCTCCTGTGCCCAGCCTTGCTCTCCCTCTCTGTGTCCACCACACTGGGATCCTGGAGCTGCACTTCGTGTGCTTGGTTTTATGAGCCTCTCCCATCCCCGCTATGTGCTTGAAGCCACTTTCCTGCCACTGTCCCGAGGAAATTGGATGGCTCTTGTCCCGTTGGAGGCAGCAGGTGCCTGTGCTCAGCAGCTGGAGCTGCAGGGCACTTTGGAGCACGCAAAGGGGCAGCTGGCAAGTTCAGAGCCAGAGGAGCCTGAAGATGAGAAGCTCCTCTCCTTGTCCTCTTGCTGTAGCACCAGTCCTTCCTTGGACTGACTGTAGTGGTGAAGATGTGGCCACTCTCTGCCCTGACCTGCTCACCTACCTGGTGGTGCTTCTTCAGTCCAGCAAAGCCCCACTTGGAGGGTGATCCCCCCAAAGAGTGGTCCCAAACCCATTCTTTGTCCCACTGTCCTTCCCAGCTCACCGCCTCCAACCACGTCAGCAACTTCACAGTCAACTACAACGTGACGGTGGAGATGATGAACAGGATGAAGAACCTGAGCGTGGTGGGCATCCTGCCAGTGCTGCCCCAGAACAGCAGCGTGGAGCTCAGCGCCAAGGTTCACGTGGACTCGGCTGTGGAGGCTCTGTTCCTGTGAGTCCTTTGCTGCTTGTCCAAGCTTAAGATCTTTCTGTACACATCTTACCTTTCCTGCACTTTTTCTCTTCCCAGTGCCAACTGATCCAGCTCAGCTGCTGTTTAGTTAATGTGAAATCCCTGAGTGGGGGCCAGTCACATACCTGTAGTTCAGGCTGAAGTCCTTTTGTTTTAAAGTGTTACAACACTGCTTTAATTTGGGTTCTTCCTCTTCTTCCCAGTGCTGTGCTCCTCTCAGCACAGCTACTGCTTTGATACTTGACATTCTGCTTCCTATGGTTTTTTTTTGGAAAACCCAGCCCTGACCTGAAAGACAGGTCAGGATTCCTCTGAGATTTCCATGATTCTCCTGTTGTGCAGTGGAACATGGTTTGCCTGTTTCTCCAGGTGGGATTTTGGAGATGGTGTCCAGGAGACATATCTGTTCAAACCTCCCTACAACAAGTCTTTCCTTGTTCCTGATCCCAATGTCCATGAGGTTGTCATTGAGCACAACATTTCACACATCTACCAAGACCCAGGTATGCTCAACAAAGTTCTTTGGGGAAGAAGGGGCTCAGTCATTTTTGGTGTGAGGGATGTACAAGGCACCTTCCAATAAAACCAGAGCTTGGAAGTCATTGCCTCGTTCTTGAGCAAACAGCCAGAGTGACTGGAAGTCTCCAGCAGTTGCCATCCTCTGTAACTTCATTTCCCGGAGAAGTTTGGCCACTCTGTAAGAAGCAGGTTCACCACACACAGCCCCTTTTTGGGCAGTCTCAGCAGAAGGATGAGGGGCAGGCGAGCACCGGGCCGGTGGGAGGGTTGGGCAGCAGGAAGGGTCTGTTCTGTGGGTGAGCAGAAAGAAAATCTTTTCTCTCTACCTGTTGGACTGGCTCCTTTCTTTGTGTTTGGTCCCCACACGCACAACCTGGTGTAATTCGTGCTGGTCCTGAGCTAGAGCAGGGCAGCCGAGGGTGTGCACAGCACAGGAGCAGAGTGTCCCCTGCAGCCCCTGTCACACCCCCCACACCACCACAGCACTGAGAAGCTGTTGACAGGCATGTCCTCACACTGCCCTCGTTCTGCTCTCTCCCAATGCAGGAGAATATGCCCTGATGGTTGTTGTGTCCAACCAGTACGAGAACCTCACCCACCTGAGCCCAGTTCACGTCCACAGTTACCTGATTGATGTGAAGGTGGAGGCAGAGGAGGATGTTTTGGTTGTGGGCCGGCCGGTCACCTTCCGAGCCACTCCTCTGCCATCCCCGTATGGCGTCGTGTACACCTGGGACTTCGGGGACGGGTCCTCCCTGCTCACAGAGATCCAGCCCACCGTGACCTACAGCTACCCCCGCAGAGGGGTGTACAACGTCACCGTGACAGCCAACAACACCGTGAGCAGCGTGGAGACCGTGGAGTGCTACCAGGTGTTTGAGGAGATAACGGGGCTCTGCGTTTCCGCAGATGAGGCTGCAGAGCTGGGAGCAGCCGTCACCATTAACGCCTCTGTGCAGACTGGGGACAGCATCACCTGGACATTCGACATGGGGGACGGGACAGTGCTGAGGAGTCAGGTGCCAGTGGTGGAACACGTGTACATAAAGGACATCAACTGCACGGTGAACGTGACAGCTGTGAATCCTGTGAACTCTGTCTCCCAGGCGGTTCCTGTCCGGATATTTGTCCTGGAAGTACTCAGAATAGAGCCCACTTCTTGCATCCTGGAGCACCCGGACGTGCAGCTCACTGCCTACGTGACAGGGAATCCTGAGGAGTACATCTTCGACTGGACTTTTGGAGATGGCTCGTCCAATGTCACAGTCAGTGGGGACCCTGTGGTGATGCACAACTTCACCTGGAGCGGGACGTTCCCACTCTCCCTGACCCTCTCCAGCAGCTTTAACAAGGCTCACTATTTCACCAGTGTCTGTGTGGAGCCAGAGATCCTCAATGTCACCCTCCTGCCTTCCAAGCACTTTGTGAGGCTCGGGGAAGAGACCACCTTCCAGGTCAGTGCTGTGCCTCCCTACGAGTACCGCTACCGCTGGGATTTCGGCAGCAATGAATCCACCAGGTCGAGTGGGACTGAAGTGACCTACACCTACAAGAACACAGGGATCTTCCTGGTCACGGTGACTGTCTCCAACAATGTCTCTTTCAACAACGACACGACGTTTGTGGAGGTCCAGGAGCCAGTTGGGGTAGCAAAGATTGAATATAACGGGACAGATGTTCTGGAGGTGAACCAGATCTACCTGTTCTCTGCCAGCATGAATGGAACCAAAGTGAGTTACTGCTGGGACTTTGGGGATGGCACTGCCCAGCCTGGGCAAGTGGCCACCCACTCCTACAACAGCACAGGCCACTACAGCATTACAGTGATGGGGCAAAACGATGTGAGCTCCAACGAGATCACCATCGACATCACCGTGAAACGGCGGCTCTTTGGCCTCACCGTCAATGCCAGCAGGACAGTGGTGCCATTGAATGGGTCTGTGAGCTTTGTAGCCACCCTGGTGGCTGGCACAGCCATCCGCTACTCGTGGATCCTCTGTGATCGCTGCACTCCTATCCAAGGTTCCTCCACCATTTCCTACACCTTCCGCTCCGTGGGCACGTTCAACGTCATTGTGACGGCAGAGAACAAGATCAGCTCTCTGCAGGACAGCATCTACGTCTACGTTCTGGAGCAGATCGAGGGCCTGCAGGTGGCCAGCAGTGACCTGGTGGAGGACATGTATTTCCCAACTAACAAAACACTCCATTTGCAGGCCGTGGTGAGAGAGGGCACAAACATCTCCTACAGCTGGGTAGTCCAATGGGATGGTAATGCTGTGCAGACCTTCACTGGGAAAACCTTCCCCTTGAGCATCCTGGAAGCTGGGAACTACACTGTCTACCTGAAGGCCACCAACATGCTGGGCTGTGCCACTGCTAACAGGACACTGGAGTTCATTGAAAGCCTTGGTGTCCTAAAGCCCTACGCCTTCCCCAACCCAGCTGCTATTAATGCCTCTGTGAACATAAGTGCCACCATAACCAGTGGCACTGGCATCATGTACGTGTGGTACCTGGAGGATGGCTCCTCTCCTGTCACCTCTGAACCCTTTATTATACACTCCTTCCAAAGCCCTGGAATGATTGAGGTCATCGTTGGAGCAGAAAACAAGCTGAATTCAACCAATGCCACAGTTTCTGTCTGTGTGGAGGAGGTCATCGAGGGGCTGAGTATAGGGACAGCAGAGCTGGACTGTCGGTACGTCTCCTCAGGCTCCACGGTGGTCTTTGAGGGGGAGCTGCAGAGGGGGACTGAAGTGACGTGGATGTGGGAGGTGCCAAATGGCACATTGAGTGGCCAGTCTGTGGCAGTCACGTTCCCCACGGCAGGGTTGTACACGGTCCATCTGAACGCGTCCAATGACATAAGCTGGGCTCTGGCCAGCAGGAACATCTCGGTGCTGGACAGGATTCAAGGTCTGGAAGTCGTCGCCAGCAAGAAGGTGGTGGAGCCAGGGGAACAGGTCACCTTTGAGATCAGGATGCTGTCAGGTACCTCTGTGAGTTACCTGGTGAGCATTAGTGGGGACTACTCCGTGGTGCTCAACGGCTCCAGGTACACCCATGAGTTCACCAAGAGCGGCGATTATCTGGTGACCGTGACTGTGCAGAACCAGATCAGCATTGCGCACGCCCAGGTGCTCATCTCTGTCCTGGAGCCCATCCAGGACATCAGGCTCCTGAACTGCTGCGAGGAGGGCATTCCCACGGGCACGGAGAAGAGCTTCAGTGCCCGCGTGGGGAGCGGCTCCCGCGTGTCCTTCTCCTGGCAGTTCTGCCTGTGGAAAGAGCGAGGCCGGTCCGTGGTTGCTGCATCAGGAGAGAGCGTCTCCTACACTCCAGAAGCTGCAGGGCTGCTGGAGATCCACCTCATTGCCTTCAATGACTTGGGAAGTGTCAACATCACCAGAACCATCCAGGTGCAAGACCCCATAGTCCAGGTGTCCCTCAGTGCCACCAATGCCTTTGTCAACAGGACGGCCGTGTTTGAAGCTGCGGTGTTGCCCAGCAGCAGGAGTGTTGAGTTCTTGTGGAGCTTTGGGGATGGCTCTTCCACTCAAACCACCAGGGTTGCAGCAGCCAACTATTCTTACCTGAGCCCCGGGGATTACCTGGTGGAGGTGAATGCCACCAATCTCATCAGCTTCTTCATAGCCCAGCTCACGGTCACCGTCAAAGTCCTGGAGTGCGAGGAGCCCGAGGTGGAGTTGGCCCTGCCACCGCAGGTGGTTATGAAGAGATCCCAGAGGAGCTATCTGGAGGCACAGATTGACCTCCGAGGGTGCATCAAGTACCAGACAGAGCACCTGTGGGAGATCTACCGAGCACCCAGCTGCATGAACTTGGATGACTCCAGCAGGATCCGGCTGCCGAACGTCGACGTGAACAGGCCCCAGCTGGTTATCCCGAAGCTCGGCCTGGAAGTTGGGAACTACTGCTTCATGTTTATTGTCTCCTTTGGAGACACCCCGCTGTCCAAAAGCATCTTTGCCAATGTGACTGTGATCCCGAGTAAGCTGGTCCCGATCATTGATGGAGGGTCATACCGTGTATGGTCCAACACTCAGGACTTAATCTTGGATGGGGAGAAATCCTACGACCCAAACTTGGATGACGGGGAACAGACCCCGTTGTTGTACGAGTGGTCCTGCACATCCTCCTCCAAGGTAAGAGCAGTCTTGCACAGCCATAGTGACCATTTTGGAGCTCCAGCTCCACCACAAACATGTCTGGGGTGAAGTGGTGTTGAGGGAAGCTTTTGTGAGCATCTTTAACGGAGCTGCTCTGGAAGGTAGGTTGCAAAGGTTGAGTTCCCAGCTCGGGATGATGATACAGAAATTGATGTGAGGAGTGGTACAGTGCGGTGTCCCTGGGCAAGGGAGAAGGACTGACTCTGGAAGTGGAGGCATTGGCATTGCTGCTTCCCTGGCACTTGGCCTCTGGTTCCCAGTGTCAGTGCTGCTGTTTCCATGCCACGAGGGAGTTAAGGAGCTGCTGATGCAGTCTGGGAGCTCAGGGCTCTGGTCCCTCTCCCATTAACAATTAAATGTCTCTAATGCCATCACGGGACAAAGTTAGACTTTGGAGAGGTCAAGTGACCACAGCTTGTGGTCACAAGCAGGTCACTGTCCTCACGTGCTGAAGTGGTCTGACCCTGCACTGCTGGAAGGGCAAGGGAGAGCTGCCTGGCAAATCCTGATGGGAATCCACCTCAGGAGCATTTTTGATTGAATGAGGAACTCTTTTCCTTGTACAGTGTCATGTTTTCTAGCTTTGTCTCAAAGTAGCAAATGTGAAGTGTGTGGTGATTGTACCTTTTGGTTTAATGTGAGCTTTTTGTGTTGCTTGGTACTGTTCATAAGATATATAATGAATAATTAATTGCCATAAACTACAAATTTGAAACTCAGATGAAATACAGGAGTATTCCAACTACTGTTTACTAACCTGAAGAGTAGGATAATGTGTGTTATTGTCCACACATGCCGTTTCTCCCACCCCAGTGGTGGTACTGCACAGCAAGGTCTGTGACAGTGACTCTGTGTGGACCTGAATGTTTTGCCTGTGGACTAACCCGATGTGCACCCATACCAAGGAGGGTTTGAAAGTTCTTTTCTCCTTGCAAGCAGAGCTCGGCTGCAGGGTGCTCTCTGAATTTCAGTGCCAAGGAAGGAATTGTCACAATATCCAAAGCTCTATTAGAAGCAGATGTGGAGTACACGTTCGACCTCACCATCAGGAAGGAGGGGATGAGTCCTGAGGCCACCAACCAAACCGTACGTACCACACACAGCTGTCACCTTCTCTCCTTGGCACAGCCACCTCTAAGGCACAGAGTCATGGGATGGTTGGGTTGGAAGGACCTTAAAGATCATCCAGTGCCACCCCCTGCCATGTGCAGGGACACCTTTCACTATCCCAGGGTGCTCCAAGCCCCATCCAGCCTGGCCTTGGACACTTCCAGGGATGGGGCAGCCACAGCTTCTCTGGGCACCCTGTGCCAGGGCCTCACCACCCTCACAGGGAAAAATTAGTCCCTTTTCCCAAGGAAGTTTCTGTAGGAGAAAGGAAACTTCCTTTCCCACTCTTCAACAGTCCCAGCTCTTCACATGCCACAGGCTCTTCCCTCATTTTACCCAGAGAGCTTCCTAAGAGCCAGTGCTTAATTTTACTGACAACAGTTCCTCTCTTTTCACCTTCCAAGTTTTTTTAAGGGAGGATTTTTTCAGTGCACGTTGTTTATGTCCCACAAATCCCCACTCTGAGCGTGCCCGCACAGTTTATGTCAGGAACGTCCATCGTGGTGCGCTTGGCAATTGGAGATGGACTCCGTGTGGAAGTGGAAACTCTTACAGCCTGGGTTTGAAACCAGAGCTACAGGATGAAGAGAAAAAAAATGAAATTGATAGTCTTTCAAGGACATTCCGTACTATCTGGTTTCCATGCAGGAGCGCAAAACAATGCTTCCAGTGTCGCAGGAAATCTGCAAATACTGGCGGAACGAAGGGAGCTCCAGCGCGCTCCGGCGCAGTGCTGGGGAATATTTATCCTCTTTTAAGAGTCTGCCATGTTAAACAATGTCTTCATTACTGTCTTTGAATTCATAACACTCATTATGCCAGGGCAGAGGGCTCAGTCCAGTGCTGGACAAGCCCATTTCCTCAGGGATTAAAGGAATTTAGACAGAGCACAGGGGTCAGAGTTCAACTGCTGTTGTGTCTGAGCCACTGGTGCCTCTAGAGCTCTGCGAGTGCTCTGCCAGGAAGGTGTGGTGGATGTCTGGAGATGTGCAGTTAGATTGCAGCTGAAAGTCTGGAACAATGTGCTGCTCCCTGGAAAAGGTGGTTCTTCCATCCCCATCTGGCAGCACAAGCAGGGTTTGCTGGGAATTCAGCACCAGGGACCAGAGGGATATTTCAGAAGTCATTTTTGTTGTTAAAAAGTGTAAATAAATAAATCCAGAACAACCTAGATCGGCCCAGCTTGGCGTTGGGTGGCTCTTGCAAACCATTGATAGAACTGGGCAGTGTAAGAGCAGAGATGCAGCTTAAATCTGACCCGAAATCCATTGGGAATCCCTTCCTGCTGTTACTTAGCACAGACCGGCCTGGTGCAGAGCAATTCCTCCTTGCAGCACCAGGTGCTGGGGTGTGTCCTTAGCTGTTAGATGTCTGTATTTTGGTGTCAGACCTTCTTGATGGAGCCTCTTGCCTTCCCAGGTGTTCATCAAGAGGGGAGGAGTCCCTATCGTGTCCCTGGAGTGTGTTTCCTGCAAGGCTCAGTCTGTCTACGAGGTCAGCAAGAGCTCCTACGTGTACCTGGAGGGCACCTGCCAGAACTGTCACAACGACTCCAAGCTTGGGGTAAAGTCACAAGGCTTTGCTTCACCTTTGGTGGGCTCTGGGAGAAGGGGGCAGGCAGAGGGGTCAGGGTGGAAAGGGAAAGAAAAATGAAGTCCTGGACCTACATTGCCGTAGAGACAAGGAGGGGAAGCAATCTTTGGCCACGAGCAGTGGCAGGTGGGTCTGGCTGAGTCCTTGTGGGGTCATTTCTAAGCCAAAGCCATGAGTGGCCAGCTTTTTCCACACAAAAGCCACTTTTTTTTTGCCTATAGGAGATCTGTAAAGTGTTTTTTCTCCCTGCTGGGGGGCATTTTGCCCATTATTCTGGTGGCTCAAGCAGAGGTGGTTCAGTCTCTCCTCTTGTGCCCTCCTCTAATTCCAGCTTCCACTGCAGCCTGTGGAGTGAAGCAGGTCTCAGAACTGGAAGTCCTGTTGCTCCCAGCAAGCCCAGCATGTCCTTGCCTGGCATTTTCTGCCTGGTTATCTCACTGTTTCTCCTGTTATCACAGTCGTGGGTTTGTGCTATTAACGGTAACCACCCAGGCCACGTTCAGCCTGAAGCACATAAAACACGGTATCCCGTGGAGACTCCACCAGTCCTTCATTTATTTCCTGTGTTTTGTACTCTGTATTATGAAATATTCTGTCGGAGGGTGATGTAATCCCAGAAACTAAAGTAGATCTCACAGTGGAAATATTCCCACCAGACATTTTGGAAAGGTTCCAGTTCTTGTTGCTGTAGCACACAAGACTAAAGCTGAATTATCAACTGCAAATTTGGCAGACGCTCCCACTAGAAATCTGTTACTTTTTATAAAAGACTCAATCTGAAAACATTTTAAGGACATAACTTCAGCTTCAAACCAAACCTCTCCTGTCTTTCCCCTGTCCATCCCTGCAGAGGTGGGTGGCTCACAGCTTTAAGAACAAGTCCCTCATCCTGGACAAAACAACCACGTCCACCGGCAACACGGGGATGAACCTGGTCCTGAGGCAAGGAGCCCTGAGGGATGGCGAGGGATACACCTTCACTCTGCACATCACAGACCTCACCACGGGGGAGGAAGGCTTCGCCTCCATCGACCTGCTGCCCAACCAGCCCCCTGTGGGGGGGGAATGCCACCTGTCCTCCAAGGGACCCCTCAGGGCACTGGTGACGAAGGTGCACTTCGAGTGTGCAGGTGAGAGCACCTGCCAGCCCCTCCTGCTCCTCATGACCAGCTGCTCTTCCCACAGATGTTCCCTTCACCCCAAACTCCTACCCCAGGGCACTGTTGGTCAGGGCTGGGCTCAGCAGCGGTTTGGACCATGAGCAGCTTTGTGTGCCCGAATTTTGGAGCTCTCAAACTCACGGTAGTGGGCAGGCAGTTTAAAAATTCCTAACTCATGTAGGTGAATGGTGATATCCAGGCCAGGCCAGTTCTTATGAAAGGGACTGGTATTTCAGTGCAGGAAAAAGAAGATGGTGCCCAAAACTGAGTCACAGTATGTGGAAAGAATCAAAAGATGAAGCAGTGGGGCTGTCTCTGCCATGTGGGCTGGATGTTCCCACCACAGTCACCTTCCCAACCAGCTGCAGAGACAGCAACAGTGAGCCCAGCTTTGGAAAAGTGGCCTGGCCGATGTCCCGTAGCCTTCGGCCAAGGACTAAGTGCCTCTGGAAACCAGATTTCCCCAAATGATCAGTGTTAGAGATTAGAGCTGTTTGTGCACAGTGCCGGGAAGCCACGCTGGGAGGGGATGAATCCTGCTGCTTCCAAGGGGCTGGGCACCAATTTGGGGGAGCAGCAGAAATGTGTTTGGGGTGATGGGGTTGTAACTTTGGTATGTTTTGAGCTATCCAAAATAATGCTGGAATCAATTCCTCTTTGGAATGGTGGGAATTTCAGCTCTTAGTGATTGTTTTTAAGCTGAAGTGACAGACACAGGACACAGTGGCAGTGACAGCACCTTCACTGGGGCTCACTGGCAAACACACAGTGAACAAACTGCCCAGCTCCCATGAAAGTCCCCATAATTCCTGGGAGCTCCAAGGAAACCTTTGTGCAGGTTTTATCCTGGTCTCAGTTGTTCCTGAGATGCTGAACTGCTGGAGGGCTGAGCCTCTGTCTGATGTCAGACTTTGCAGGGCTTGTACAGAAGCTGTGGCCTTTGTCAGTGCTGTTCCCAGCCTCAGCACAGTTATTCCCCCTTTTAATTTTGAACATGAATTTTTCTTAATCCCTTTAAAGGTTACAGAACCCAAACACCCAGGGAGAAACCCCTAAACATCACAAAAATTCAGAGAGAATGAAGACACCCCTCCAGCCTGGTGGAGTCCTTGAGCTGTCCTCATTTGTGGGGACAGTCTGCCAGAGCAGGGGACCCCTGCTGGTACAGCAGCAAGGGCAGGTCCACAGAACCATCAGAGAATCCTGGAATGGTTTGAGTTGGAAGGGTCTTTAAAGACCATCTTTCCCCTTGTCACGTTGCTCCAAACTCCATCCATGCTGAAGGGCTGAGCAGGATGGGACACCCCAGGGGTGGGAGGGGGCAGTGCCAGCTCCTTTGGGGCGGTGTCTGCAGCTCCCCATAGCCCTGTCCGAGCCCTGTGGGGTTTCCTTGCAGGCTGGCGGGACACGGAGGACGCGGAGGGGCCGCTGGTGTACATCCTGCTGGCCTCGCGCCACCGCCCCGGCCACTTCCACGAGTTCTGCGTGTACAAGGGCAGCCGGGCCGAGCACGGCGCCTTCCTGCCCCCCGGCTTCCACGAGAGCGGCTTCCAGGTGTCCGTGGCCGTGCTGGTGCAGGACCAGCTGGGAGCCACCGTGGTGGCTGTGAACTGGTAAGGCGCTGCTGGCAGGCTGGGCTCTCCCTCGGCACCGTGTCCAGTCTCAGCTCCCAAATCCCAGGCTTGTGGCTTGGCCTTTCCCTGTCCTGGTCCTGGGTGAAGGGTTTGCCTCCTGGAAGAGGCTGTTGGCAGGAAGGGGAGAGAAGGCTCAGCAGAAGTGCAAACAGAGAATTCCAGGCTTTGTGGGTCATCGCTGGAGGGGGAGGTTTTCCCAGGAGTTACCGCTGCCATAGAATCATGGAATTGCTAAGTGGGAAGAGACTCCTGGGATCATGGGGTCCCAGGGCTGCGCCAGTGAGGAGCCAGGCTGCATGTCCGTGGTGTTTCTCATGCAAATGGGGCACCAGGGCAGCAGCAGTGGTGCCTTTGTGGGTCACCCACCTGCCTCCCCTCCTCTTCCTCCCAACCCAGTCTGCATTTCACCCAAATCCCTCTTTCCTTGCAGCTCCATGGAAATTGGCCTCCCCGAGGGGTTCCCCAGCCTCTCCCACTGGCTCTACAATCAGACTGACACTGTGCTCCAGGGATTGGTGAAACAAGGGGACCCTCAGCAGGTCATCGAGTACTCCCTGGCCCTCATCACCATCTTGAATGAGGTAACACAGCTCGTTCTGCCCAAGAAGGGCCTCCAGAAGTCCTTGCAATCACCAGTAGAATTTTTGGGCCAGATTTTGTACAACAATCTCTATAGGCAGGGCAGGAATTTGGAGCTGTGTTCCTGTTTCCCTGCCCAGTAAGAGGCTGCTGCACACCTGGAAGCCAGGCAGGGATGAGCTTCTCCCTGGGCACAGGCACCGTGCTGAGCTGGATAAGGACTGCACTCCAGGTACTAGACAGCTGCTGAGTGCCAGGCTGTTAAGATAATTGCTTGGAGAACAGAAGTGAAATTGAAGTTCTGCTGGAAAACCAGCTCATTAGATCCCTCTGGGGAGAAGCAGAGGCAGAAGATGTGGAGTGCAGGGAACAGGTGACTCCAGCTCAACTCGGCAGCCTCTGAAACTGCTCTTCACTCTGTTTTTTTCACTTCACCTTCCTCACTCTTCCTGCTTTTTCTTCCACCCCCCAGTACGAGCGATCCATGCTGCTGGAACCTGAGGCTGGGCATGATTTTGAGCTCCGGACCTGGACTCGCAACAACATCACAGAGACCCTGAACTCCCTGAAGGTGAACACGGTGGATGACATCCAGCAGATCTCGGCCGCCCTGGCGCAGTGCACGGTACGTCCCTGGCCACCACCTCTGAGCCTCCAGCTGCAGCTCAGGTGCTCCTCAGTCCTTGCTGTGCTTGCCTGGCTCTCTCCACACACAGCAGGGACAGGTGCCACTTGCTGGCATCGTCAGGGTTTCTGTGGTGATGTCCTGGGTGCTGCCAGCTCTGCCCCTGGGAGCTCTGTGCTGCTCCTCTGGTACCTGTCCTGCTTAGCAGCTGCAGGAGAGGCTTCCACAGGCTGGAGAATTGGAGAATCATGGAATGGTTTGGGTTGGAAGGGATCTTAAAGCTCACCCAGTGCCGCCCCCTGCCATGAGCAGGGACACCTTCCACTGTCCCAGGGTGCTCCAAGCCTTGGGCACTTCCAGGGATGAGGCAGCCACAGCTTCTCTGGGCACCCTGTGCTGGGGCCTCCCTACCCGCTCAGGGAACAATTTCTTCCCAATATCCAATCTAATTTATCCTCTTTCAGCTTAAAGCCATTCCCCATAGTCCCTCTCCAGCTCTCCTGGAGCCCCTTTAGGCGCTGGAAGAGGGTCTAAGGTCTCCTCAGAGCCTTCTCTTCTCCAGGCTGGACACCCCCAGCTCTCCCAGCCTGGCTCCAGAGCAGAGGGGCTCCAGAAACACTGGAATGAATTGCTGGGGGAGTCACAGAATCTGTGAGGACAGGCTGGGCTCCCATCAGGAGTAACACAAGTAGAGCTGCTTTGGGCCAGGGGCCAGTGCCCAGGTCTGATGCTCCTCCCAGCCCTGTTTCTGCCCTACAAGATGAGAAAGCCCTCTCTGTTTTGCTCTGCTGATCACTGGAAGCACCGTGCTCCTGGCAGTTTGCAGCCCCCATTCCCAGTGCTGGGGCTGCTGCCTGGTGCATTTAGGAGGGAAGAGAGCCCGGTTACATAATGCACGTGGGGTTTGGTGCTCAGCCAGGCTGCTCTGGCTCCTCCTCCCGCCCTCCCCAATCTGCTTTGCGGACTGGTCAGGTACCTTGGCCCTGGCTGTGCTTCCCCTTCGGGCAGGTCAGTGATGGACAGGTACTGCATCCCATCCACAGAGTCCTGATCTGCTCCCTTCCCTGCTTCTGAGCCTGCAAACCTCAAAAATCCTTTCTTTCTGTTCCCCTTTGTCTGGGATTTGGGGTTCAGCACATCCCATTCCATGCTGGACCAGTTTGTTTCTGTCTCTCCCACCTCCTCCTGCCTCGTGACTTGATCTTGCTGTGGAAGCTTAGGTCTAGAAATAGAATTTTTATTCCACGGGAAAAGCTGGCATTCCAGGATTACTTTGTGCTCTGGGTTGGAATGAAAAGCTTAGGAAAACAGTACTCCAGAATTTCCCAAGTGGCTGAGACAAGTGGAGTTCACACATTCCTTTCCTGCACAAGTGTCCATCAGGGCTGATACATTTTTGATTTTACCTAAAAGGGAGAGGAAAAATCCGAATTAGTTTCTCCTGGAGGGATAAAAAAGGAATCTCAGACTTCTTGGTCAGTTCTCCTCCCTAAGTAGGAGCTGCCCTTGGGTGGTTCCTCCCCAGAACCCGGTGTCTTCCCCACCTCCCTGATTCCTGACTCCGATTCACACAGTCTGTCCTGGCTTCTCAGAGCTTACAAATAAAGCAGAAAAGGGGGAATTCAAGACCTGCAGATGCTGTTTTGATTCTTCACCAAAACATATGGTGAATCACGGCTGAATCCTATGATGATTAAAAGAAAAAAGATGAATAAGAACTAGGAACAGGGTTGTAACAGCTTCCATGTGTTGCCTCAGTCCCTCCCATCCAGCCCTCGAGAGTGCGGGAAGCTCCAGGCCATGGCTGGAACATTCTGTTTCTTGGACACATCTGGGAGCAGAGGGAGGGACATCCATCATGCCCGAGTGGCAGGATTCCTCCCACAGCCTTCAGGAGTATTTGGACACTGACATGGATTCAGTTGGGGCTAAATCCTGCTTCCACTGGAGGTCGTGGAGTGGATGGAGGAATCCTATCCAGCTCTTCCTGGTTGGTTTCTGTGTGTGGCCCCAGAGGGGAGATGTGCCTGGTCCTTACAAGTGAACACCAGGGAGCATCAATTTAGAATCACTGAATCCTGGAATGGCTTGGGTTGGAAGGATCAGGTTACTCCAAGCCCTGTCCAACCTGGCCTTTGAACAATTCCAGGGATGGAGCAGCCACAGCTTCTCTGGGCAACAATTTTCTCCCTTCGTTCCTCTTTCCAACCCAAAAGCGTCCTCTGCCAGGCATCCTCTGCCTACCTATGCATTGGCACCTTGGAATGTCATGGGAGGGAGATGGAAGAGTCTTGGAGACACCAACAGCTTGCTGGCCACTCTCAGTGTGAGCAGGGCAGCCTCTGCTGTCCCCTCCCCAGGGCTGGACAGGGCACGGGGCACTTCCAGAGTGAAAAGGTCTCCTCAGCACTGAGCCAGCTGGGCTTTCCCTGGGGTGTTCCTGCTCTGTCAGACACTGGTCCCTTGGCAGGTGGTGAGCAAGGAGCTGGTATGCAAGTCATGCCTGACAAGGACCCTGAATAAGCTGGAGACCATGATGACCATTCTGCAAGGGGAGACCACCCAGGGCACGGTGACACCGACCAGCATCGCCGACAACATCCTCAACATCACAGGTGAGCTTTGTCCTGTGGGTGGGGACAGGGGACTGGCTCAGGGGCAGGAGGAGGCCGAGGGGAGCTTTCAGGCTCCCTCCTCTGCCGTTTGGGCTTTGGCCCAAATTTTTAGGAAATTGCGTCTGCCATTTGGAGTGTGGCATCCCTGCCCTCTCTTCTCCCTGCGCTTTTCCCAGGGTTGTCCTGGCTTTGGCAGCTGCCTCTGTGGACACTTAAAATCTGACAGTTGTTAATATAACTCACTATTACTCCTAATAAGCTCACTAATACTCCAGGGGATTCTCTTTTTAGTAAACAATGAGTAACAGCTATGGCTTCCAGATGCTTGTCTTCCTGGTTGGAGTCCAAGGAGGCTGTCAAACCTCACTGGGGCATCTGGGAGCACTGCGTGGACATTCCCACGTGGGTGACCTGGGGGGAAGCAGAGACACCTTCTCTGCACCCCTTGTTACCTCTGCATTCCTTTCTGAGTGTTATGCACTTCATAGTGCGAAAGCTTAGGAACATACGTTTGTTTTATCCATTCCTTCCCTGCGTCCTGAGCTGTGGTTCTCTTCACTGCACAGGAGGGAAATCAAGCGTGTTGTGATTAAGTATTCCTCACCAAACCTGGTAGATTAGAGAGGCTGCAGGAATTGCTGACAGCTTTGCTTTTAGCTCTGGGCTATGAACACTCCAGTGGGGAAGGTCATGTGCAGAGGAACAGTGAGATGACAGCAAGGAAAGCCTTGTCTGATTGCTTTGGGAAGGTGTCAGGTGTTCTCCTGACTGTAGCAGTTATCCAGGCTATTTACCACTTCCTCTTCATTTCTCTCCTGGCAGGTGACCTAATCCACCTTGTCAATACAGTTTCACAAGAATCCAAGCCCCAGGAGCTCCTTGCTGATTCCCACAATTTGCTGCTGGCTCCCAAAGCCTACAACCTGTCTTCCAGCCTGATGCGAATCCTCATGAAATCCCGGGTGCTGAACGAAGAGCCCCTCGAGCTGGTGGGAGGAGAAATTAAGGCCACAGGCAAGAGGTCTGACCCCTTTAACTTGCTTTGCTACGAAAACACACCAAACTGCCAGTTCTCCATCCCTCAGGCCTTCAACTCCACCCTCTCCAACCTGACGGATGTTATCCAAGTCATGTTCCAAGTGGACTCCAATCCCTTCCCTTTTGGGTACATCAACAACTACACCGTGTCCACCAAGGTCGCCTCCATGGAGTTCCAGACGCACAACGGGGTGCAGATCCCCATCGGGAGCCTGGACTCTGAAAAAGCCATCACTGTGATGGTCTCAAACAACACAGACCCTGAAAATCTCGTGGCTGGCACTGAAGTCATCGAGGCAAGAACGTCTGTGAACCTTATTGTGATCATGGAAAGCAACAACAGGGAAGCAGGACTGCACTTCCAGCTCACCTACAGAGTCCTCAATGGTAGGTCAGACAAATCCATCTCTTTGTTAATTCTTCCTGTGGGAGAGGAGGGCTGGGTGTGAGGGATAACCGGTGTGGGAAGGGATGCCAGGTGTTGGCAGCAGGTTCTACACTGTGTGGTCCAGGTTCTGGCTGTCCTGGACAGTCTCCAGTGCCCAGTGTCATCCTTGCTTGTGGGTTCTGGCCCTGAGAAGCCTTTTGCTTTTCCCAGCCCTTCTGTTGAGCCACATTAGCCCTGGAGGGCATTGTCCAGTCCAATGGTATCCAGTGCCCAGGGATCCTTGAGGTGCACACTGAGAGAGCACGGTCTGGAGAAGCATCTCCCACAACTTTCTGCATCCCTTATAGTCTTCCCTGAGCCCCAGTGCTGGCAGCAGACCTGTGGTTGAGTCTCCCAGGGGTTTTAAAGTCCTTTCTGTTCCTTCCCCTCCCCACAGAGCATTACCTGGCCAGTGAGCCCGAGCCCTTCATCATGGCGTATCTCCATCACGAGCCCGAGCCCAACGAGCACAACTGCTCTGCCTCCAAGAGAATCAGCCTGGATGCCCTGGCTGGAAGTGACCACAAGCTCTACACCTTCTTCACCTCACCCAGGTAAGAGAAGCCTCCCTGATAGTCCCTGTCAGCCACAGGCTGTGCTGTGGATGCATGTGAGGGCTGCTCAGGTGGCCTGTGGAACCCCTGAGTATCTGCACTGCCAAAGGGTGTAAATTACACCACGTTCACTGGGCTTTTCCTCCTTTGTGAGTGCATCCCTCCCCCTGCAGCTGGAAGCTTTCCATGGGCACACCTCCACCAGAACGGAACTTTTGTCCCTTCAGGAGGTGGGAGAGTCATCTCCTTGCTCTTTCCCTTCTCCAGAACGGACGATCCCATCCAGAAATACTACCTGAACATCACCAACCACTTCAGCTGGTCGCCAGTGGAGGTGACCCTGGGGCTGTACACATCCCTGTGCCAGTACTTCAGCGAGGAGGAGAAGCGCTGGAAGACGGAAGGAATTGTCCCCCTGGAGGAGACCAGGCCAGACCAGGCCGTGTGCTTGACCCAGCACCTCACAGCCTTTGGGGCCAGCCTGTTTGTGCCCCCAAACTCTGTCCAGTTCATTTTTCCTGTGAGTACAACAAAGCAGAGGCTGTGCAGTGTTGTCACACATAGAACAGGTTGTTGTCACCTGGAGCAAAGCCTCAGGCTCCTGTTGGCTTCATGTCCAAGCTGGCACCAGCACAGGCATCTGGGAGCCTTTGGGAGGTGCAGATGGGCACATCTCAAGGGAAGCTGTGTCCCCTGGTTGGGAGTCCTGGCTGGAAACAGAGCTTTGCAGATGGCTTTAGCCCCTGGCCTGGACATCTCGCACTGTGTTCCCCTCTTCGGGAGATGCCAAACGTTCCTCCCAGCTGTCACCCAGCACTGTTTGATCCCAGGGATTCGCACCTGCCAGCTGCTCCCTGCATCCCAGGGGCATCCAGGCTCTTCCTCGCTCTGTCCCTGTGACGCGAGCGGGAGCAGGGAGCTCCTGGCAGCTGCTGCTGCCGGCTCTGCGGGGTCACGTCTGTGAGCGGGGCGATGGCCAGGAAGGAGGCAGGGAATGGGAACGGGATCCTCCTGGGGTTGCCTTTCAACACTTCTCTTTTCTCCAGGCTCCAGGCCCAGGGCTGAACTACATCGTGCTGCTGACGTGTGCCGTGTGTTTTGTCACCTACTCGGTGGCCGCGCTGATCGTGCACAAGCTGGACATGATCGACATGAACCGCGTGGGGGTGATTCCCTTCTGCGGGAAGAATGGGATGTACAAATACGAGATCCTGGTGAAAACGGGCTGGGGCAGAGGGTCAGGTGAGCCCACAGCCTGCTCCCATGCCTGGTTCCCCGGGGAACACCTGTAGTTCACCTGAGGTCCCACCTCAGCACGTCACGCTCAGAATGCTCCCCGCGGGGCCCAGAGCTGAGCTGCAGCTTCAGTCCAGGGCTTCCCACAGCATTCCCAGTTTTTATGGTGTGGTGATGGGACAGGTCAAGAGAATGGTTTGGGTTGGAAGGTTCCTCAAAAGCCTTCTGGTTCCAACTTCCTGACATGGTCAGGGACACCTTCCACTAGCCGAGGCTGCCCCACCACTGGCTGTTGTGNTCGAGCTGGTGGGAGGAGAAATTAAGGCCACAGGCAAGAGGTCTGACCCCTTTAACTTGCTTTGCTACGAAAACACACCAAACTGCCAGTTCTCCATCCCTCAGGCCTTCAACTCCACCCTCTCCAACCTGACGGATGTTATCCAAGTCATGTTCCAAGTGGACTCCAATCCCTTCCCTTTTGGGTACATCAACAACTACACCGTGTCCACCAAGGTCGCCTCCATGGAGTTCCAGACGCACAACGGGGTGCAGATCCCCATCGGGAGCCTGGACTCTGAAAAAGCCATCACTGTGATGGTCTCAAACAACACAGACCCTGAAAATCTCGTGGCTGGCACTGAAGTCATCGAGGCAAGAACGTCTGTGAACCTTATTGTGATCATGGAAAGCAACAACAGGGAAGCAGGACTGCACTTCCAGCTCACCTACAGAGTCCTCAATGGTAGGTCAGACAAATCCATCTCTTTGTTAATTCTTCCTGTGGGAGAGGAGGGCTGGGTGTGAGGGATAACCGGTGTGGGAAGGGATGCCAGGTGTTGGCAGCAGGTTCTACACTGTGTGGTCCAGGTTCTGGCTGTCCTGGACAGTCTCCAGTGCCCAGTGTCATCCTTGCTTGTGGGTTCTGGCCCTGAGAAGCCTTTTGCTTTTCCCAGCCCTTCTGTTGAGCCACATTAGCCCTGGAGGGCATTGTCCAGTCCAATGGTATCCAGTGCCCAGGGATCCTTGAGGTGCACACTGAGAGAGCACGGTCTGGAGAAGCATCTCCCACAACTTTCTGCATCCCTTATAGTCTTCCCTGAGCCCCAGTGCTGGCAGCAGACCTGTGGTTGAGTCTCCCAGGGGTTTTAAAGTCCTTTCTGTTCCTTCCCCTCCCCACAGAGCATTACCTGGCCAGTGAGCCCGAGCCCTTCATCATGGCGTATCTCCATCACGAGCCCGAGCCCAACGAGCACAACTGCTCTGCCTCCAAGAGAATCAGCCTGGATGCCCTGGCTGGAAGTGACCACAAGCTCTACACCTTCTTCACCTCACCCAGGTAAGAGAAGCCTCCCTGATAGTCCCTGTCAGCCACAGGCTGTGCTGTGGATGCATGTGAGGGCTGCTCAGGTGGCCTGTGGAACCCCTGAGTATCTGCACTGCCAAAGGGTGTAAATTACACCACGTTCACTGGGCTTTTCCTCCTTTGTGAGTGCATCCCTCCCCCTGCAGCTGGAAGCTTTCCATGGGCACACCTCCACCAGAACGGAACTTGTGTCCCTTCAGGAGGTGGGAGAGTCATCTCCTTGCTCTTTCCCTTCTCCAGAACGGACGATCCCATCCAGAAATACTACCTGAACATCACCAACCACTTCAGCTGGTCGCCAGTGGAGGTGACCCTGGGGCTGTACACATCCCTGTGCCAGTACTTCAGCGAGGAGGAGAAGCGCTGGAAGACGGAAGGAATTGTCCCCCTGGAGGAGACCAGGCCAGACCAGGCCGTGTGCTTGACCCAGCACCTCACAGCCTTTGGGGCCAGCCTGTTTGTGCCCCCAAACTCTGTCCAGTTCATTTTTCCTGTGAGTACAACAAAGCAGAGGCTGTGCAGTGTTGTCACACATAGAACAGGTTGTTGTCACCTGGAGCAAAGCCTCAGGCTCCTGTTGGCTTCATGTCCAAGCTGGCACCAGCACAGGCATCTGGGAGCCTTTGGGAGGTGCAGATGGGCACATCTCAAGGGAAGCTGTGTCCCCTGGTTGGGAGTCCTGGCTGGAAACAGAGCTTTGCAGATGGCTTTAGCCCCTGGCCTGGACATCTCGCACTGTGTTCCCCTCTTCGGGAGATGCCAAACGTTCCTCCCAGCTGTCACCCAGCACTGTTTGATCCCAGGGATTCGCACCTGCCAGCTGCTCCCTGCATCCCAGGGGCATCCAGGCTCTTCCTCGCTCTGTCCCTGTGACGCGAGCGGGAGCAGGGAGCTCCTGGCAGCTGCTGCTGCCGGCTCTGCGGGGTCACGTCTGTGAGCGGGGCGATGGCCAGGAAGGAGGCAGGGAATGGGAACGGGATCCTCCTGGGGTTGCCTTTCAACACTTCTCTTTTCTCCAGGCTCCAGGCCCAGGGCTGAACTACATCGTGCTGCTGACGTGTGCCGTGTGTTTTGTCACCTACTCGGTGGCCGCGCTGATCGTGCACAAGCTGGACATGATCGACATGAACCGCGTGGGGGTGATTCCCTTCTGCGGGAAGAATGGGATGTACAAATACGAGATCCTGGTGAAAACGGGCTGGGGCAGAGGGTCAGGTGAGCCCACAGCCTGCTCCCATGCCTGGTTCCCCGGGGAACACCTGTAGTTCACCTGAGGTCCCACCTCAGCACGTCACGCTCAGAATGCTCCCCGCGGGGCCCAGAGCTGAGCTGCAGCTTCAGTCCAGGGCTTCCCACAGCATTCCCAGTTTTTATGGTGTGGTGATGGGACAGGTCAAGAGAATGGTTTGGGTTGGAAGGTTCCTCAAAAGCCTTCTGGTTCCAACTTCCTGACATGGTCAGGGACACCTTCCACTAGCCGAGGCTGCCCCACCACTGGCTGTTGTGGTGGGACAACCAATTGCTGCTGGAAGGAACCACCCAGGAGAGAAATTCCTTCATCCTGCCTTCCTTGACTGGGCTATGATTGCAGAGGCAGAGATCGTTCCTCACTTCTGACCCTCTCCTGCCTTGTGGGCCCTTTGGATGGATCCTTTTGCTGTCTTCCAGGATCCATCACTTTGTTCTGAATCTTTTCCAGCAGCAGGCAGGCACAAAGTTTGTGTTCAGGGGCTGGGTTTGTAGATAGAGCTGTCACAGGCAGTGCTGGGGACAGGCTGCACCTCGGGTGGGCTTCCCTGAGGGAGCCCCTTCCTTCCCTGCAGGTACCACGGCCCACGTGGGCATCGCCCTGTACGGGGTGGACAATAAAAGTGGCCACAGACACCTGGATGGGGACAACGCCTTCCACCGCAACAGCCTGGACGTGTTCCAGATCGCCACGGAGCGGAGCCTGGGCAGCATCTGGCGCATCCGCATCTGGCACGACAACAAAGGTGGGACACGGAGGGGCCACGTCCCGGGCCTGGACAGGGGACCTGGCCTGTGGTGACCCGCTGGATTGGGGGCACATTGCTGAGGGACATGGAGTCTCCCTCACAGACTGGCCATGTGCCACCCCAGACACAGACAATGCAATGTCCTGCATGCTGTGACCATAAATGTTACCTCAGGGTGAGCTGGCTGTGCCACGCTTCCCTCGTGGGTACCGTGCAGTGCCCATCGGTGACAATCACGTCACACACAACTGCTGCTGTCCCACTGATAGTGCTCCTGTGGCCCCCTCAGCTTCGCAGGCTCACTCAGGGAATGTGTGCCATGAAGTATTCCCTTGTCTCTCCCCGTTCAGGACTGAGCCCCTCGTGGTACCTGCAGCATGTCATCGTGCGGGACCTGCAGAGCAGCAAGAGCTATTTCTTCCTGGTGAACGACTGGCTGTCAGTGGAGAGTGAGGACAACGATGGCCTGGTGGAGAGGGAGGTGTTTGCTGCCAGTGAGTGCTCCACCTCCCCATGGTCCTTCTCACCCCTGGCACCTGGGCCCTCTTTTTCTCCAGGCTGAGCTCCCCCAGCTCCCCCAGCTGCTTGTGGTGCTGCAGACTCTTGCCCAGCTCTGGTCCCTTCTCTGGACACACTCCAGCCCCTCCATGTCTTTCTTCTTGTGAGGTTCCCAGAACTGACCCTAGGACTGGAGGTGCCTCAGCAGTGCCCTGCATAAGGGACAGGCACTGCCCTGGGCCAATGGTCACACCGTTTGTGGTACAAGCCCAATGGCCACACCATTTGTGGTACAAGCCAGGTGCCATTGGCCTCTTGCCCACCTGGACGCAGCTGGGCTCATGTTCAGCCACTGTCACCCCCCAGATCCTTTTCTGCTGGGCAGCTTTTCCTGCCACTCATCCCTAATGAGCACTGCATGAGGAGGGACGCTGTGGATGCAGTGTGGATACCTCTGGAGTATCAGTCTGTTGGGAGGGACGTGGCCAGCCCAGCCAGGTCCCCTCAGTGGTGCAGCCACCCTGAGTCTGTCACTTTGTCCCCAGGTGAGAGCGAGCTGAGGAGCTTCTGGCGGATCTTCGTGGCGGAGCTGCAGCGCGGGTTCTTTGAGAAGCACGTGTGGCTGTCCCTGTGGGACCGCCCGCCCCGCTCCCGCTTCACCCGCGTCCAGAGGGCCACCTGCTGCTGCCTCCTCATCTTCCTCTTCCTCTGCGCCAACGCCGTGTGGTACGGCGTGGTGGGCAACGTCCACCTCAGGTGTGTGTGTGGCATGGTGGG
>VZRS01005732.1:0-11309 GCA_013398055.1 Ifrita kowaldi | reverse complement strand
CGGGACCTGCAGAGCAGCAAGAGCTATTTCTTCCTGGTGAACGACTGGCTGTCAGTGGAGAGTGAGGACAACGATGGCCTGGTGGAGAGGGAGGTGTTTGCTGCCAGTGAGTGGTCCACCTCCCCATGGTCCTTCTCACCCCTGGCACCTGGGCCCTCTTTTTCTCCAGGCTGAGCTCCCCCAGCTCCCTCAGCTGCTCGTGGTGCTGCAGACTCTTGCCCAGCTCTGGTGCCTTCTCTGGACACACTCCAGCCCCTCCATGTCTTTCTTCTTGTGAGGTTCCCAGAACTGACCCTAGGACTGGAGGTGCCTCAGCAGTGCCCTGCATAAGGGACAGGCACTGCCCTGGGCCAATGGTCACACCGTTTGTGGTACAAGCCCAATGGCCACACCATTTGTGGTACAAGCCAGGTGCCATTGGCCTCTTGCCCACCTGGACGCAGCTGGGCTCATGTTCAGCCACTGTCACCCCCCAGATCCTTTTCTGCTGGGCAGCTTTTCCTGCCACTCATCCCCAATGAGCACTGCATGAGGAGGGACGCTGTGGATGCAGTGTGGATACCTCTGGAGTATCAGTCTGTTGGGAGGGACGTGGCCAGCCCAGCCAGGTCCCCTCAGTGGTGCAGCCACCCTGAGTCTGTCACTTTGTCCCCAGGTGAGAGCGAGCTGAGGAGCTTCTGGCGGATCTTCGTGGCGGAGCTGCAGCGCGGGTTCTTTGAGAAGCACGTGTGGCTGTCCCTGTGGGACCGCCCGCCCCGCTCCCGCTTCACCCGCGTCCAGAGGGCCACCTGCTGCTGCCTCCTCATCTTCCTCTTCCTCTGCGCCAACGCCGTGTGGTACGGCGTGGTGGGCAACGTCCACCTCAGGTGTGTGTGTGGCGTGGTGGGCAGTGTCCACCTCAGGTGGGTGCATGGTGTGGTGGGCAGTGTCCACCTCAGGTGTGTGTGTGGCGTGGTGGGCAGTGTCCACCTCAGGTGTGTGCGTGGCGTGGTGGGCAGTGTCCACCTCAGGTGGGTGCACGGCGTGGTAGGCAACGTCCACCTCAGGTGTGTGTGTGGCGTGGTGGGCAGTGTCCACCTCAGGTGTGTGCATGGCGTGGTGGGCAGTGTCCACCTCAGGTGTGTCCCCAGCNCCACCCTGAGTCTGTCACTTTGTCCCCAGGTGAGAGCGAGCTGAGGAGCTTCTGGCGGATCTTCGTGGCGGAGCTGCAGCGCGGGTTCTTTGAGAAGCACGTGTGGCTGTCCCTGTGGGACCGCCCGCCCCGCTCCCGCTTCACCCGCGTCCAGAGGGCCACCTGCTGCTGCCTCCTCATCTTCCTCTTCCTCTGCGCCAACGCCGTGTGGTACGGCGTGGTGGGCAACGTCCACCTCAGGTGTGTGTGTGGCATGGTGGGCAGTGTCCACCTCAGGTGTGTGCATGGCGTGGTGGGCAGTGTCCACCTCAGGTGTGTCCCCAGCCAGACCCAACCTGCTCAGGGCCCTACTGCCTGTCCCATTGGGGCAGGACACATCTTCCATCCACTCTGGGAAGAGCTTCCTTGCTTGTGCCTTGAGTCTGCCCTCCCCATTCAAAGGAGTCTGGGACCAGGCCATGGATGATGGATGACCAAAGACAGTCTGATTTTGTTTTAAGGCACATTTTCTTCTCTGCACATCTGGAATTCCTGATTGTGCACTTCTGTCTCTGCTTGCTTACCTGGCAACCCCAAATGCTCCTGCTGACACCTGTCTCTGATCCCTCTTGATTCCCTGCAGCAATGTGGCCGTTTCCAGCCTGATCCCTGTCAGTGTGGACACGGTGGCTGTTGGCCTGGTGTCCAGCGTGGTGGTTTACCCTCTCTACCTGGTCATTTTATTTCTCTTCCGGATGGCTCGTGGCAAGGTAAGGAGCAGGGTTGGTTGCAGGCTGTTCAGGTGGGTGGGAGGCCACCAGCTTTGCTTTTGGGAGGCTGAATTCTGCCTTTCGTGGGACCTCACTCCTCCAGCCTGGCTCTGCACTTGCCCAGTTGTGCTGCACCAGGGCCAGACCCTTCCCTGGTCTCTGCCTCCCTCCCTGAGCTCAGATCACTGCCTGGCCTCTGGCAGTGCCCAGGCACCAAAAGGGCAGATTTTAGAAGCTGTTCAGGCACTCCTTCCCTCAGGATTTCAGTGTGCAACAGGCACCCAAATGCCAAAGGCAGAGCCCGGGAGCTGCTCAGTGGAGCCTCTCTAATGTCTGCCCTGGGTCCGAGCTCAGCTGGCTGAGCAGCGCTGTGGTGAGGCAGCTGGGAAGGGATTAGCTGGGGATTTAATGACTAGTTAAGCACAATTAGCAGCCCCATTAAGTATTGCAGCCAGCTGCTCAGGGACTGATGAGCAGCAAATGTGGCTGATGCTTCTGAGAGCACGCAGGAAGAGCTTTCAAACTCGGGGACTTCGTGGGAGCTCATACCTGACTATGCCTGGGTGGCCCTGGCTGTGGCACGTGTGGGTACTGGTGTCTGGGAGGCCGTGGAGGATGGGCATGTGCCTCTTCTCAGCGGCAGTGTCACCTCGGTCCCTCCCCGTGTGCCCTTCAGGTCTCCATCAGCCACACAGTGACTCACTCAGACCAGCAGTCCCTGGAGATCGACAATTACCTGGACTCCTCAATCCTTGACAGCTCCTTCCCCACCTTCCCCGGGCTCCAGGCAGAGGTAACTGCTTCCCTCCCCACAGCTGGGCAGGCTCCTGGAAGTGTGGGCCCAGGGCTAAGAGCAGCTCAGTGACTCCTGATGTTCCCAACCCACTGCTTTGACCGGGCACAAACCTGTGTCATGTTCCTGAAACGTTTCTGTTCCCCCAGGCCTTCTCTGAGCAAACCAAAACAGATCTGTTCCTGGAGGACTCCAAGAGGTGAGTGAGGTTCTGGGGATGGAGCAAGCAGGACTTTAGTCTGTGCTTTGCTGGGCTTGGCTTGTGCTCCCACAGCTGTTTTCCTCTACAATCCCACACAGTTCCTTTTCTTGTGCTCCCCGCGTTCCTGACTGCCCCCATTCCCATTTTCCCACAGCCTGGTGCCGTGGCCCTCCAGTGAGGCCCTGCTCAGCTGGCCAGACCTGCTGAGTGACCCCTCCATCATGGGCAACACCATCCAGAAGCTGAAGAGAGGCCGGGCCAGCCGCCACCTGGGGCTCGAGGCCCCACTGGCCACCGAGGAAGACAGTTTGTCCCTTGGGATTCACCAGGGACAGCCTCGGTACTTCTCGGCCTCAGGTGAGCCCCCCTGACTCCAGGCAGAGGTGGAACAACAGAGCTGCTGCCATCACCACTGGCCTCACTCCGAAGGGCAGGGGAGGAGGGTTGTGTCTGCTTAGTGGGGATTTTAGTCTGGGAAAGCAGATATCCCAGTGGGCATCAGACTGAGGTGGGTGGTCCCATGCTGCCAGCAGACTGGGAGCCAGGAGAGGCGTGTTCCCATGGGAATGCTGCAAGCAACCAGAACTTCCTCACTGGCTGCAAAGCCACAGTGTGTCCCTGAGCCTGTGGAAGTGGCTGGAGAAGGAGAACTTGGCCTCTTGAACCAGCAGTTCCCTGCCCAGCTCTGTGGCCAAGCTGGGATAGACAGGAACTGGAGGACAGGGAGCAGGGGAGGGCTGTCCCAGGGAGAAGGACATCACCATGATCCTCCTCCTCCTCCCCAGTTCCACCACGTGGCTGAGCCGTGTCCTGGTGTGGTGCTGGGTGCTGAGCTCCTGCCAACGCTGTCTGTGCTCTCTCTTTCCCAGATGAGGATCTGATCCGGCAGATCCTGGCGGATGGAGCCAGCGGCATCTCCCACTCCCAGGACCTGGGGCCGTACATGAGGGCAGAAACAGATCTGATCTCAGGCCTGTGAGTGTTTGGGGAGTCCCCACGGAGCCAGAGCTTCCCACCCCCTGCCCTCTGAGCTGAGCTGGGTTTGGGACACTTTCACAGGTCACTCTGTTCCTGCTGGCCATCACTCCTGCAGCCCCCACAGCCACAGCTCCAGGAGGGCACTGCCACCCTTCCAGGAACCACCTGGAATATCCCTTAAAGCCCCAGCTGTGTCTCCAGCACTTCTGGACTGCGGGCAAAGTGCTGGGATGAGGGTTCACTTCATGGCACTGACGGGAGGGAGAAGGGGATTCTGCCCAAATCCCTGTTGTGTTACTGTGCCCAGGACACCCTGCTGGGCACCCTGACCACCACCTGCAGGGCTGGCAGCCCACCAGCCACTGTAGAGCGGCAGGCCAAAGGAAGGGAGGGACTGTCAGGCCTTGTTCATGAGACACATGGCAGTGTCTGTGCCTCGGGGACATGTGTGATGTCCCAGGACTGGTGCTGGCACTGGAGTTCAGCCCCCTTGGTGCCAGCCAGGGCTCAGCACGGAGCCAGCAGTAGCACAGCTCTCACCAGGCTCCCCCTTTGCCTGGCAGGTCCAGTGTGTTCGGGGAGAAGGTGGAGACTGTCATGATGCAGAGGCTGAACGACAAAGGGCAGAGCGTGGCCCCTCCTCCCAGGGAAGTGAGCAGATCAGCCAAGTCCACCTGGACAGGTACCAGGGCTGTGCCCCCCGGGGTGTGCGGGGACAGGGCCCATCCCACACTGCAGCACTTTGGGGGCACAGTGGGGTAAATGGAAAATAAAATGGAGCCTTAGGAAGGGTTGCTCCCTGCTTGGGATATCGCTGCTATTTCCTGCCAGCTTCTCTTGGAGCCTGGATCTCAGTAAGCCCTGGGCCAGCACTTGTGCTGTGACAGTCCCTGCAGTGTCCCCTGGGGAGGCTCTGCTCCCTCCTCCCCCAGTTACTCTGCTCCCTGCACTCTCTGCAGCCACCAGTTGTAGAAATGTGTGGGATGATCCCTCCAAACTCACCCAGGACTGGTGGCAGGCTCTCTGCTGGGATGAGTGCTGAGCTCAGCCCTTCCTGTGCCCACTGGGACCCTTTGCAGTGGTGTTCACACTTGCTCTCCCTCCTCCCAGTTGCAGACCAGACGTTCAGGAAGCGCCTGCTCCCGCCCTGGTGCTCCCTCTTGGCTCACGGCATCAGCCTCCTGCTCTTCGCCACCTCTGCGGGCGTCTCCGTGTGGATCGGGGTGGGCTTTTCCTCCAGCGTGGCCCTCATGTGGCTCATCTCAGGGATATTCAGCTTTCTGGCATCATTCCTGGTCTGGGAGCCTCTGAAGGTGAGGATGGCACAAGTGCACCGGCACAGACTTGTACGTGGAATTAGCAGCTGGAATTAACATTGTCCAGCTGCTAATCACAGTCATGGAATTGTTAAGGTTGGAAAAGCCCTTTAAAATGATCAAGTCCAACCATCAACCAGCAGCACCACCGTGTTCACCACTAACTCACGGCCCCAGGTGCCATATCCATGTGGTTTTTGAACACTTCCAGGGATGGTGAACCCACCACTGCCCTGGGCAGCCCTTTCCAATGCTTGACAACCCTTTCCATGATGAAATCAGATCAGAGTGGACACTGTGTGCATTGAATGGTCACTCCCATCCCCATATCCCTCAGAAGGATAGGGTGTGGACACCAGCAGCAGTAGGAGAGGCAGGGCTGGTGGCACTTTTGAAGGTCCAGGTAGGAGCTGTGCCATGCCAGCTGTGCCAAGGGGCCCACAGGAGCTGCTGCTGGAATGCTGAGGTGGCACAGCTCCCTGCAGGCTCAGCACTCTCCCTGTGCCTCAGGTGCTGCTGGAAGCCCTCTATTTCTCCCTGGTTGCCAAGAGGCTGCACCCAGAGGAGGATGACACCTTGGTGGAGCAGCCCTGCGTGGAACACGTGTCCGAGAGGATCAGCAAAGTCCGGCCCCCGCAGGGATTCGCCCTCTTCCAGGCCAAGGAGGAGGCCAGGAAGGTCAAACTGCTGCACAGGATGCTCAAGGTGGGACATCTGCTGCCTGGTGCCCAGGGGTGAGACACGTCTGAGTGTGGGTTCTCCCAGTCCAGCTGGGATCCACTGAGTGCCTGGCTCCGGCTTCTGCCTCAGTTTCTCCATCTCTGGGTCTGATCCTGTTGCATGGCCATGGAAAGCACTGCTCTGTTGCACCAATGCTTTCCAGCCCTTCCATGCAATCCCATTTTTACTCTCTGCTTCCCAGAATTTCCTGATCTACATGATGATCTTGCTGGTGGTCCTGCTCACCAACTACGGCGATGCCTCCCGCACCAGCCGGGCCTTCCTCCTGCAGAGCTCCATCAAACAGCAGCTGGGCAGCAACGACTTCCTGCTCATCAAGAGGTACCTGCCAACCCCTGGGGGGTCGGGGGAGTTGCCTTTTGGGTCGTGCTCCACAGTCTCTGCCGTAAGAGGTTTCTTGGTGCCCATGTGGAGCTGGGCGCTCCACAGCAGTGAGGAGGTCCTGTCCATCCCTGTAGTTCTGCTGCTCCACTGGAGAGCAGAGGGGCCTCTGGGGATTGAGAGGTTTAATTTCCTTGAGGTTTAGAGAGATTCCCAGTGGGAAGGGGCTGTGGGAGTTGATGTTGATCTTTCTGGAGCTGGTTGAAAAGACACGAGTTTCTCTGTCTTCAGAATTTGCAGCCACAACTTGTAGCCGTGAACAGGGTCATGAGAGCCAGAAATGACATCTTGTCCAGAGTTTGCCTTTCCTCACTCTGCACATAAATTTAACTGGATTAAATTTTCCCAGCTGGTTTTCCACACCCTTGGGAGCTCCCAGTAGCCCAGTCTGGCCCTGGGCATCCCTGGGCTGAGGATGTGTCTCTGCAAAGCCTGTGGCTCTCTGTGCACATCAGTGTCTTGTTCGTGCCCCGAAGTCACTGGAACTTTGACTCACCAATCTCACACCTTCCCCCCTGCAGGTCGGATCAGTTCTGGGTGTGGATGTCTCAGGTGTTCCTGCCTTACCTGCACAACAACGGCTCTGGCCAGGAGAGCCACAGCACCACGCTGGGGACAGCCCGGCTGCGCCAGCTCCGGCTGCGGGGAGGTAGGGCAGGGACGGTGGCTCTGCTGTCACAGGGGGAGGTGACAGTCCTGGAGGGATGAAGTGGGCAGGTCTGGGTGCAGCTGGGGCTGAGGGGAGGCAGCAGAGGTTGTGGAGGCAGTGGATCATGGAATCCCAGAGTGGTTTTCCTTGAGAGGGACCTTAAAGCCCATCCCACCCCTGCCATGGGCAGGGACACCTTCCACTATCCCAAGGTGCTCCAAGCCCCGTCCAGCCTGGCCTTGGACACTTCCAGGGATCCAGGGGCAGCCACAGCTTCTCTGGGCAGCCTGTGCCAGGACCTCCCCCCCCTCACAGGGAAGAATTCCTTCCCACCTAATCCTGCCCTCTGGCAGTTTGAAGCCAGTGATGTATCCAGGGTCCAGTGCTGGTCCACAGTTACCCAAGGCCGGTTGGGATGTCTCTGTTCTCCTCCACTTGTACCCAGCTAATCCACTCTGAGTTGGTGGCATGGATATATTGTGACTCCTAAATTGGACAGCTCTCTATTTTTATTATTAATATCCATCCTTTTCTGAATCCCTGACTTCTGCATGCCCCTTCTCTCACCCTGGTGCACTCGTGGGGATGAATGTGGAGGGGTTGGGAGGAAGGGAGGTGCCTTGAGCTCAGCATTGGCTGTGGTGGCTCCCCGTGGTTCACAGGGTGTTCTCATTCCAGCTGAGTGCCAGCAGAGTGCCCAGGACATCCTGCAGGGCATGGGCAGTGCCCAGAGGAGCTGCACTGACCAGCACATCTTTGCCACTGCTGACTATGGAGTGGGCTGGGAGAGCACAGCTGGGAATGGCACAGCAGCGTGGGCACACTCAGCACCCGACCTGGCAGGGTAAGGGCTGCCCTGCCTGCTCCCAACCCTGCTCCTCCTCCAGGGATCCTTACAGACCTCTCTAAGGTCTTTACGGGTGCCCTGGGTTGTTCCCAGCCCTCACAGCCCCTGAGCCTGGCAAAGGGCAGATGGACATGGAAATTCCAAAGGGTCTGAACAGCAGTGTTGTGCTGTTCTGGGGGCCCAGGGGCAGAGGGTTCAAGTCTACACCTTCCAGGGCACAGACAGGGCAGGGGAACCCAGCACCCCAGGAGCAGCACTGGATTTCTGCTCAGGGGGGTGGCAGGAGGTTGTCCTGCACCCTAGGCATAACTCACACTTGGTTTCTGCTCTGGTTTGTCCCCAGAGGCATCTCCATGCGAGTCTGGGCCACCACAGGGCTTGGGGCTGCTCTGAGGTTGGGCACATGAGGTGGATCAGTGCAGCTCATGTGCCCAACCAGTGCACCTCATGTGAAATAAATCCCAAGGGGGAGGATCTGCATCTGCACACTTGCTCCTGGCCTGCCATGTAGGAGAGCAACCAGTGTCCTTCAGCCTCACCCACAGCTCCTCTTCCTCTGCAGGATCTGGTACTGGGGCTACATCTCCTTCTACGACAGCAGTGGCTACGTGCAGGAGCTGGGCCCTTCCCTGGAGGAGAGCCGAGCTCAGCTGGAATTCCTGCAGCAGCACACGTGGATTGACAACATGTGAGTGTGGCAGGGGCAGAGGGAATGTCCTGCTGTCCCCTGGGCTCGTCAGGGGTGCTGCTGGAGTGTCACAGGGGCACAGGATGGATGTCCCACCCAACAGTGGCCCCAGAGCTGGCGGTGTCCCAGCCCCTGAGCTGCCCCTGTCCCTCCGCAGGAGCCGGGCAGTGTTTGTGGAGCTGCTGCAGTACAACCCCAGCGTGGACCTGCACGTGGCCGTCACCCTGCGCCTGGAGTTCCCTGGGGCCGGCCAGGCCATCGCCGCGGTCACCATCAGCCCCTTCCCCCTGCTGCGGCTCAGTGAGGGGGTCACCCTGCAGCTCCTCATGATGGTCAGTGTGGGACCTCCCCTGCACCTCCTGCTCTCGGCATGAGGGGCTCTGGGGACCCTCACCCAGGCTGGTCACTGAAGACTCGAGCTGCCCTGCCTGAGGCCACTTGTCCCCACATCTGTCTCCCTGCCTGGGTTTGGTGTCAGCAGAGCCCTTGTTCCCTGGGCACTGCCGCCCTGCCACAGGGGCATTGGTTGTAGGCATTGGGGAAGTTCGGGAGGGATTGGGTTGTTGGATGAGCAAGGAAGGCAGGGCAGGATACAAGGCGTGGTCCAGGGGTGTAACTTGGCCTGGTTTGGGGGATTTTGCTGTCCTGGGGTGCTGCAGGGTCCCCTGGTGCAGCACAGCAGTCAGGGCTTGTCCTCTCATCTCCTGGTAACTTCTCCATTCCTCCTCTCCTGGTACACTCTGCATAACCTCTTCTGGTAACCTCTCTGCTCCTCCCCCAGGTTTTCCTCATGCTGTTTGTGGTTTACTTCGTGGTGTCGGAGTCTCTAGCCATCAAGAAGGAAGGCAGAGCCTACTTCACCCTGTGGGGCAACTATGGCCAGTGGGTTTTTATCCTGCTCACCACGTGCACGGTGCTGGTGCACCTCAGCCAGGCCACCCTGGCTGACCAGCAGTGGCTCAGGTACCTCAGCAACCGCAGGGGCTTCACCAACTTCTACCAGGTGGCCTTCCTGAGCTCTGTCTTCAGCAGCCTGGCCGCGTCCCTCCTCTTCCTCCTGACCGTGCAGGTACGGGCGGGCTGGGGGAGCAGTACGTGGGTGGTGGGTGCTTTGGTCCTCCTGTGCTTGTCACCCCTGCACAGTCCTGGCAGGGGTAGAGCAGGTGGCAGGGAGGCCACGTGTGTCTCTGCTGTGCACTTCAGGTCTCTGAGGCCTCTGGGCCCTCGATTCCCTTGGGGAATTCAGCCAAGTGTGGCTGATGGGATGATTCTGTCTGTAAGGAACCTGTGGACTGGGGTGTTTGTGCTCTGATGGGGTTTGGGTTTCCCATGTGTTTGATAGACCCTTCCTGAACTGGGGGTGTGTCTGTGACTCCCTCCTCTCCCCTCACAGGCTGCCCAGCAGCTGCGCTTCGTCCGACAGTGGTCAGTGTTTGGGAAGACTTTCCAGAAGTCCATGAAGGAGCTGATGGCTGCAGGGGTGGCCTTCGCCCTCCTCCTTCTGGCCTACGCCCAGCTTGGCTTCCTGGTAACCACTCCTGTCCCCTTCCCTCGCAGAGGGGCTGCTGGTGGTCCTGCTGCCCCTTGTCCCTCACTGTGGCATGACATGAGCAAAGCCCCTGGGTCCCCTGGGTGCTCCTTGCCCACCCTGCCACCGGCACCTTTGGCCAGGGGCTGTCCCTGTCCCAGCCCCTCAGGGCCCATGTGGGAGGGGGTATTGCGGGTCAGGGGAACACTTTGCTGCTGCTCCCTTCTCATCACATCTCCTCTGTCCCTTCGCAGCTCTTCTCCTCCTCCTCCGAGTCCTTCCGCAGCGTGGGCAGCAGCCTCCTGCTGCTGCTGGCCCTTCTGCGGGGCAGCGCCAGCCTCCGGCCCTGCCTGCCCGAGGCCTCGGGGCTCTACTGCCTCTTCTGCACCACCTACATCGTGCTGGAGGTGTGGATCGTGCTGCGGCTGCTCACGGTGGTGCTGATCCACAGCTACCGCGAGATGCACTCCGAGCTCTACCGCCCCGCCTTCGAGCCCCAGGACTACGAAATGGTCGAGCTGTTCGTGCGCAGGCTCAAGATGTGGATGGGCTTCAGCAAAGCCAAGGAGGTGAGGGCAGCCTGGGGACTCTGAAGAAGGGGCCTGGTGGCACAGAGCAGCGTTCACCATCTTTAGCCTTTCCCTGCCTCTGGCTTCTTCCTGCAGCCAGGTTCCTCTGGCAGGCGAGGGCTGGAGCAGTGGCCACCCCCGGGGGCCCAAAAGCTGGGTTAGTGATGGGGAACCCTACAGGCATCAGCTGCCCATTCTCAGCCCCATGGTTCCACGTGGCTTTATCTGGGATCCAGCCCCAGCCCATGGCCTGTCACACCAGGAACGGCTGATAGCAGCCCTGGAGCTGTTTGGAGTGTTCCCACTTCCCAGCTCCTGCCCTAACCCTGCCCCTGCTCCCCTCTTCCCTCCCAGTTCCGGCACAAGGTGAGGTTCGAAGGGATGGAGCCGCTGCCCTCCCGAGACTCCAGCGACTCCAAGTCCTTCCGGGGCCCCACTCCCAGCGCTGCCTCCGACAGCTCCAGGGCCTCCACGTCCTCCAGCCAGCTGGACGGGCTGAGCCTCGTGCTGAGCACCCGCGACAGCCTGGAAGTGGACGCTGACATCCAGCGCCTCCTCTCCCTCTTCGAGATGCTGCTGGCGCAGTTCGACCGCGTCAATCAGGTGACGGAGGACGTGTCCCGCATCGAGCACCTGCTCGAGTTCTCCCGCAGCCGCCGCGCCCGCAGGAGGCACCGCGGGCCCGAGGGGGGCCCGGGCCGGGGCTGCTCGGGCAGCTCGGAGCAGGGCCCGTCCC
>VZRS01005719.1:0-17476 GCA_013398055.1 Ifrita kowaldi | reverse complement strand
ACCAGGAAAAGGCATCACCTCCAGTCCCATTTTGCCCCTATCATACCATAAGCAAATACCTCCTATCAGGAGGCTCCCTTGGGGATCATCGGGCTGAGCCAGCCTGTGCACTTCCAGACACCCCTCCACCACCCTGTGCCCTTACCTGCATGCCCAGGCAGATGGTGTTCAGCAGGATCAGGAAGAACATGAGGTACTCGAAGTAGGAGGAGGTGACCACGTACCAGATCTGGTACTGGTAGGGGTTCTTGGGGATGTAGCGGCGCAGCGGGCGAGCCTTCAGCGCGTACTGCACGCACTGGCGCTGGGGAGGGAGGGAGGGAGGTGTGATCCCACTGCAGGGCACACACTCAGCACCACCAGCAACACTGCACACCCCCCCAGACCCAGGCTGCACCCCCCTTCTCTCCCAGCCCAGCCACATGGGCCAGGTACAGCAGTGGGGCATGTAACCGCTGTGCTTCCTGCAGAAACACCCCAGAGCACCCACACGTCATCTTTTGCCTCCAAAGACGGCCATGCTGCCCTTGGCCTGACCCCTCCAGCCCAGAGCCTGCCTGCTTATCCCAGCATTTCCCCAGGGTCTCTCAGGACCAGCTTAGAGCACCCTGAAGACGTCACGTGAACCAGGGGGGTGAAGGGGGCACTGAGATGGCTGCACAGGCCTGTCCCTCCCCAGCAGCCCAGGGCCATCCCTGCTAGGTTTCTGGGTGGTTCACACCCCACTGGCACCCCCAGCTCGAGCTGCCCCTGCTGCCTCAGTGCAGGAGCGTGACAGCCAATGTCCAATGTCCTCCCCAGCGTGTCCCACATCCTCTGCCAAGGCCTCTGCTGCTTTCAGCCTTGCTGTCCCCAGCCAGAAGGATGGCATGACAGCATCGCAGAAGGGCTGGCAGTGGAAGGTACTTCTGGAGCTGGTCTGGTCACAGCTTCCTGCCCAAAGCAGGGCCAACTGCAGCATGCTGCCCAGGACAGTTGGCTTTTGAATAGCTCCAAAGATGGAGGCTTCACAGCCTCTCTGGGCAACCTGTTCCAGTGCTTGACCACCATCACCATTACAAAAAGGGCTTTTTTTAATGTTTAAATGGAATTTCTTGTTTTCTTCAGTTCGTGTCCATTGCATTTTTACCTGTCACTGGGCACGACTGAAAAGAGCCTGGCTCAGTCTCCTCTGTACCCTCCCATTGGTGTTTATACCCACAGGTAAGATTCCTATGAGCCTTCTCAACACCAGGCTTGCTTCCCAGACCCTCCTTAGATGCTCCAGACCCTCCATCACCTCGGTGGCCCTTTGCTGGACTCACTCCAGTACATCTACGTTGCTTTTGTGCTGGGGAGCCCAGAACTGGGCACAACCCTCTGCTCCAGCTCACTCTGGACACCATACCTGACCAGGGAGGCCCACTCCCTGTTCCTGATCCCCTCTGCCCTTCCCTCAGAGGGCTTGTTTTGTGCTAGACATGGGTCCAGCTGGCCCTGCCCCAGCAGCAAACAGACCTGGGGCAGGTGCAACTCATCTGTGTCAGCAGTGTCACCACAGAGAAGGGCTCATCCGAACCAGGCAGCCCCAGCAGTGCCAGCCCCAGGGCTCGTCCTCCTTGCCCTGTTCCAGCAGTCCCATTACCTGGTTCTTGTCCAGCTCACAGTTCTTGTACTCATTCTCCCCTTGCTCCTGGAAGGTGACGATGACAAAGCCCACAAAGATGTTCATCATGAAGAAGGCGATGAGGATGATGTAGATGATGAAGAACATTGCAATCTCCACCCGGTAGTTGTAGATAGGGCCTGTGTCCTCAGCATTGGTGTCAATGGCCATGTACAGCAGCCTGCAGGAGGGAAATTGAGGCAACAGAAATCCTAAGTAGGTGGGAAACACCACGTCTCCTCTTGAAGGTTACAGAGAGCTTTGGGGACATCCAACAATGGTGGGACAGGGCTGCTTGGGTAACCTTGCCAACTCCACAGCCCCTGCCAGGGTGACTGGTCCTGCTTCTCAGCCTGGATGGCTCTCCTTTCTCTACCCCGGCCAAGGCCCATGGCAGTGCCCTGCTCCCAGCACAGACCTTCCCTCAGCACAGACTCACTGTGGCCAGCCCTCGAAGGTGGAGACCGTGAAAAGTGACATCATGGCTGAGAAGACATTGTTGAAGTGGAAGTCGCTGTGCACCCAGACCCGGTCCTGGACCTCAATCTGCGTGGGGTCTGCATCCACGTAGTTGATGAACTGACCCCTGCAGCAGAAGGGACACAGTGCTCACTGGCAGGGCCCCCTCAGCCCACGGGCTGCAGCACTGGCCTGGGCCTCCTCGGTCCCTGGGAGGGGAGGACAGCCCTGTGCTTGCTCCCAGTTTACCACAGGGTGAGGGAGAACACGACAACACCTCAGGTCTGCTTTTTGGATGCGACATTCCCATGCAGGAACACAAGCATCCCCCACCACATCCCCCCCAGCTCCCACCCCTGGCCACTGCCCACCTGGGAGCCGCAGAGAGCTCTTACCTGCACTCCTTCTCCGTCAGCTTGGATGGGTCTGTGCACATGTAGAACTTGCCCTGCATTCAACAGAGACCAGAAGTGGCCACGGTGTTGCTTTGACTTCAGAAACCCTGGGGAGTTTTGACGTTTTCCCAGCTCTCAGCCAGTCCCTCCCCTACCCTGGCCCACCACCACCCCTGGCCTCCCCACTGTGCCTGCCAACACAGCCCAGCTCACAGGGGGTTTCCAGAGTCATGGCAGACCTGGGGTCAATCCCAGGCCGAGATCAAGAAACACTGCCTGGTGATGGGAACAAACCTTCCACGGCCCTGAGCTGAGGCCTACCTAGCTCACCCTATCTGGGAGTCAACTATTTGGGAAATAGGGAAGAAAGCAGTAACCAGAGAATTAACTAAAAGCTAAGGTGTGCTGGCAGGTCTGCTCAGTCTGCTGGGTGTCCTGAAAGCTCTTCCCACATCAGCTCAGAATTTAAGCTCAGTTATCAGAACAAAACTGAGCTCAGCCAGGGCTGGCTCTGCCTTAGAGCAGCTGAGGCCCAGAGAGCAGGAGTGGTGCCGTGAGAAAGGAAACCCTTCACAATCAAAGCACAGAGGAGATCAGTCAGAAGTGCCAGCTGCCTTAGAAAGAGGAAACTGAGGCATGAAGTGAGGTGAGGCAGTTGGCCCCTTTACAGGTGCAGGACCTGAACGTCCCCTGGGTGCTTCCTGCCCTCCTCCCACTGCCAGGCCTGGAGCAGGCAGGTCCCCTCCCAGAGCACAGAGAGCACAGCCTGTGCTGACCCCATCCCCACAGTGATGGCCAGGACAGCCTGGCCAGGATGTGCTCGAGCAGAAGGTCCCTCCTGCCCACCTGAGGCACCGCTCACCTTGAAGAGCTGAACCCCGATGCAGGCAAACATGAACTGCAGCAACGTCGTGACAACCACAATGTTACCAATGGTCTTGATGGCCACGAACACACACTGGACCACGTGCTGTAGAGGTGAAGGACAGTGCAGGTGTGACCACGTTTGGGGCAAGCCCCTGCTCTGTATCCCACACCCTCCCACTCCAGGAAGAACGGGAGCCTGCCAAGAGCAGACGGAGTGGGCAGACCCTTCACAGATGGGTTTTGAGAATTGGGAACAGGGCACGATGCCTGGCACATACCCTCCTAGTAGGACTGCCGTGGGAGGAGGTCCCCCCGTCCCAGCCTCTCGCTTACCTTCAGCCCCTTGGCCCTGTTAATGGCTCGCAGAGGCCTCAGCACCCTCAGCACCCGAAGGATCTTCACCACAGAGATGGTACTGGACCTGGGGAGGCAGGCAAGGCACGGCTGAGATGAGACGACTTCCCTGCCCAGGCCAGGCTGGCACAGCCCCACCGAGCAGCCATGGAGGGCAGGCTGGGGCCAGCAGTGAGGGACAAGGGATGGCAGAGACACGCGGATGTCACCGGCCATCACCCCACGTAAGGCCAAGTGACACTGGCAGCTGGAGAAAGCAGATCCAAACTGAACTTCTACCCACAGACCTTTGACACTCAAGGAGTGTCCTTTGACCTCCTTGACCTTTGACACTCAAGGAGTTTGCGGGCAGTTGTCCATGTCCCCGAAACATGACATTAGGGACACATGGGCAGCCATTGGGCCAGCTGCTCCTCCTCCACCCACCCTCCCCAGCTGCCCCAGCAGCCTGAAGAGACCAGTGCCCACTCTGTGGCACATGGAGGTGCTTACTCGATTCCCATGGAGATGAGGGAGACAGCGACCACTAGTAAGTCAAGGATGTTGAAGGAGTTCCTGCAGAAGGAGCCTTTGTGCAGGAAAGCACCGTAGGTTGTCATCTGGGGAGCAGAAGGAGTTAGGAAACAGGCCAGGCAGGGCTCAGGAGCATGGTCTCTCCATAGGGAAGAGGGTGGACAAGGCACAAGGGACTTCTCCCAGCTCCATGGCCTGGGGACCCTGTCCTGCTCAGACCTCTGCAGTTGACTTCAGGTGGAAATCCTCTGTGCAGCACTGGCTGGAGACAAAACTCTCCCAGTCAGTCAGCAAATTAAAGAAGAGAATAGTGAAGACTCTTGGAGTGGAACAACATGTGGCAGCAGCTTGGATTGTGACTTTTGTCCACAGGTTTTTCACAGCTTTCTCTTTCTCTCTTTTTCTTAATGGCATGTCAGAATGAAAATGCTGGTGCCATGGCCGATGTGTCCCCGTGTCCCAGCACAGCTGACTTAGCTGCCTGACCCCACTGGAGAGGACACATGGCCTCTGGGACAGGCCATGCACTGATGCCTTAGATTTTAACTTTCATATTTTTCAAATCCTGCACTGCCCAGTGTGTGACTCTGAAGTTTCTTGTAGCCTGTTAATTTCTGCTCTCTTGTGCCAGGTAGACATAACAAACCCCCTCCAAGCCTGCTCTCCAAGGACACTCAGACCGTCCTAGGCTCAAAATGTATAAACCAAAAGCCTCTAGAAGGGGGAGGCAAGCTTGGGGAAATGATATCATTAACTGAAGCTTTCATTGGAGAATTAACCCTGATATGCAAATGAACCAAACCTATAAAAGTGTAAAGAACTCGTGACCTGTCGTCCATCTCGGGGTCCATCTTGGCAGCAGCCTCTGGCTCCCCAGGGTGTACCTTTGAAGGCCTTTCAAATAAATACCTACTTTTATTCCCTTACTCCTGTCTAGTCTCTGTTTCTAGGTGGCCTCTCAAGGCATCAGCACTACCCAGAGTTCACGAAGGAACTCTCGGGGAGGATCAGCTGGCAGTTCCTCCTCGCTGAGACCTTTGGGAGCATGAATGCCTAAAGCATGTGAGTGTCCATGGCCACAACAGTCTAGACCTATGTGCTAGGCCATGCTCATGGCAGGACCATGGGACAAAGGACTCACCTTCAAGACAATTTCGACTGTGAAGACAGAGGTGAAACCGATGTCAAAGTATCCGAGAATCTGGGGACAGAGACACCAGTACTGGATGAGATTTGGGTGACATGGCAAATGCTTCAGTGTGTTCAAACACCCTGGAATTGTTCACTCTGTGGACTGGGGAGCCCATCTAGCTCAACAGTCTCTACATCCAGTACCAAGAAGACTCCTGAACTTTCCCCAGCTTTGCTGATTTTCTCCAGTTCATGATCCAACCTGCAGCTGGGACAAAGCTCTCCCTTTGCAGGTGAGTTAGGCTTGACCTGATTCACCTGAAAGCATCTGATCCCCAAAAACCCCAAGTGCCCTGGGAGGCTGTCTCATGTGAGACCTCCCAATCCCTGCCAGACCCATTGGTACCTTGCAGGACAGGAGCCGTGCTCCCACCGCTGCATGCCAGCAGCATCCGAGGGCACTGCACACACCAAAGATCCAGTTTGCCACCTCACAGGGTGTCTCTTTCCCCAGTAAGCCACCACAGTTTCAAACCAAAATAATCTTGCACACCCTGTCCGGTGGATCTCTTCACCCAGAAGTAAACTGAGACATGGAGCAGTAAAACCCTGTCCCAGCTGCACCCTGAATGGAAAGCACATCCAGCCTCTCCTGCCAGAGGGCACGGCCCTCCCAGGGGCAGGGCTGGACTCCCAGCCTAGGCATAGCATCTGGCAAGTGAGTCCCTGCTTGCTGGGGAGCTGGGAGTCCCCATGAGGTCTCCCTCACCCATCCCAACCCTCTACATCTCCACGGGCACCTTGTTGCGGAAGGACTCGGCCCGGATGGGATCCTCAGCTGCCAGGGAAATGCTGCTGAGCAGGATGAAGAGCAGGATGAAGTTGGTGAACCAGGTGGCATTAACAGTCCTGTGGCACAGGACCCGAAACCTGCCAGGGACAGAAATGCCTTGAGATGCTGCAAGAGGCCAGAGGGACATCGGACAGGGTCACGGCAGCGTGGCACAGGGTTATGGCTAAACCCTGAGGACAGGAAGGCCCCAGGCATGGAAGGATATCTGTGAGCTGGTTCCCTTCAGAACTGGCTGTCGTGCACAAACAGGACCCCGCTGTGAACACTTGGGGCCAGAGGCACCTGGGCCATGCCTGGCCCTACAGGGCAGGGACAAGGGGCAGTGCCTACTTGTTGGTTGGGCTGAAGATGAAGAAGGAGCTGGCTTCAGGCATGGGCACGGCCTTCTCCTTCAGCTGTAGCTCTGCAAGGGGACGTGGCCGAGGACTCAGTGGGATTTCAGGCTCATCTTCCTCATCATCACCTGCAGGGTGACCACGAGAAGGGAAAAGAAAAGAATTATCCAGAGTGGGAGAGGGAATATGACCTTGTGGGCAATCTTCTGATCCCATGATCCTGATCTGGCATGGAAGCCAGAGGGGCCTCAGTACCCCAAGGCTGGTGAAAGGTCACCACATCCTTTGCTCCTCACACACCATCCCTCTGCAGTGCCTCCTCAGCCTTCCTGCTGCCCTGCCAGGGACAAATCTTACCTGGGAAGTCTGCAGAAGGGTAGGGGTCTTTGATCTCATTGACATTGGATTCAAATTCGTCCACTTTCAACTGAAACAAGAGAGAGACAGAGAGGAGGATGTGCAGCTGCAGGTGCCAGCTGGCCAGACCCTCTCATCCTGGAAGCCATGTGGGACAAGAAGCATCTCTACATTTGGCCCATACAGCACCAAGCCCATGGAGTGCTGGCCCAGGCTGGAGCCGGGTGAGGGGATGCTGCAATGGAAGCAAAGAGGATGGGAAATGGGAATGTGCGCTGGGCAAGAGCCCTGTTTCTAGCAAATGTGCCAGGGGTGGAGTAAGATATGGAGCAACTCCTGTGTGAGTTTCTAAGGGCATCTCTGGAAAGTGGATAGGGAAATAGCTGCTGGCCAGATGCTTCTCAGGGGCAGCTCAGCACGCAGCCAGCACGGCTGAACAGAGGGGTTTGCATATGGGGGGTGCTGGGGTGGGCATAAGGGAGAACTGGGATGCTGCTGACTTGCTTTGCTCCACTCCACACCGGTGTGCACCAGACCATCTCAGCCACTGACCACCGGCTGTGGGGAAAGAAATGGATCAGAGAAAAAGGATCCCCAGCAATGGAGCTGTGTCACCAGGCAACGTGTCCTGCCTGGGCCCAGCGAGCCCCCATCACCGACAGCACCCATCACCAGTGGATGCTATGGAGTGATTGATTCTGGTCTAGAGTCCAGACCCAGGCTGGCTCCAAGCCCTTGTCTATCCTGGCTGGTGGGAGAAGGAGCCTGAGCCCTCCCCAGGAGCTCTCCAAGGTTCACCTCCACCAGAACTGACCTTGGCTGTTGTCGGAATCCCTTCTCCCTTTGCTTTCTGCTCCAGTTTCTTTGCCAGCATCTGCTTCTCCTCTTCAGACTTCTCTGGGTAACCTCTGAGCAGAGAGGAGGGGAGAGCAGGAACTGAAGTCTGGGCAGGGGCCACAGGAAAGGTCATTCTGTCCCCTCACACCCAAGCACCTCGTTTGGGAGCTCCCGTGGCCGGGGATGGCAGCGCTCACCTGGACATTTTCCGCCGTTTGCGTTCCTCTGCTTTGGCCTTCTGGGCTAAAGTCAGGCTCTCGGCCTCAGCCAGGTTATCGACCGCGATGGCCAGGAAAACATTGAGGAGGATATCTGGGAGAACAGTGCTAAGGACATGAACTTGGTTCCTGGCTGGAGGATGTGGCCAGAGCCTTCCATGGTCTCCAGGGTGCCCTCAGAAACCCTCCTGGAGCTTGGCCCTTGTGATAACCCTGGCTGCTGATCCCTAACCAGCATCCATCCCTTGTGAGCACTGAGCTCTGAGCTGGCTGCCCTCTCTGGCTGAATCTCTGCCTGCCAGACATCCAGACCTGCTCCAGATGTGCTTTCCTCTAGACCCCAGCCTTCAGCCACCACCAGTGCAAGCCCTGAAGCCCGTGGTGTTCAGAACCGAAAAGCTTCAGGCAAGCATTGAAACACTGAGGGGAGCCCCTGCTTCCTCCCTTCCCAGTCCTGTGCAGCTGATGCTCTGGGGCTGCGTGCAGGGTGCCTGGGCCTGGCTTTGCAGGCAGAGGATACAGTTCCCACAAACAAAGAGGATGATGAAGTAGATGCAGACCAGCATGCCAGGAAAGGATGGGCCCCCGTAGGCCATGATCCCATCGTACATGATTGAATTCCAGTCCTCTCCGGTCAGGATCTGGAAGCAGAGCAGTAATAAAGACTCAAGAGCATCCACAGCAGAGCATGACAGAACCCCACAGACTGATCCTACCCTGCTGGCTCCAGCCCCAAACCTTCACAGCCCCTCCAGCCCCCTGGTCAAATCCTCCTTTGTGCTCAGCCCTGAACCTGAACTACTGCTCATGACTCCATCTGCATTTCTCTGTTCCTGTCCCAAAGCCACATCACCCCCACAAAGCCACATCCCCCTGAGACCTCACTCCTGCCTGGAGACCCCCAGCCCCCCGCTGCCCTTCCCACAGCCCCAAACCTGGAAGACACTGATGAGGGCCTGGGGAAAGTTGTCAAATGTGCTGCGCCGCACTTCCATGTCCTCAAAATCAAACTTGCCCCCAAAGAGCTGCATGCCCAGCAGGGCAAAAACTATGATAAAGAGGAAGAGGAGGAGGAGCAGAGAGGCAATGGAGCGGACCGAGTTGAGTAGAGAGGCCACCAGGTTGCTCAAAGATGTCCAGTACCTGGGAAGAGAAGAGACAGGGGCATGTGGGAGGTGAAAGAGTGGGGAAGGCTGTGGGCAGGACCAGGCAGGCGCAGGGAACCGAGCCAAAGGGACCAAGGTGATGTGCCAGCAGCCCAACAAGGGGGACTCTGGACCCAGGCTGGGCTCTGGGACTGCTCCAGGCAGGCTCCAGGAGGAAGAAATGAAGCTGCAGACATGGTGTGACAAGCAAGATAACACTGCTGCCTGCACAGGGCACCAGCGAGCAGGATGGGGAAGAGGGGTGAACACAGTGGGTTGGGGCCACAAAGAAGAGCTACGAGTCCTGGCCCACAGCACCCCCATTCACAACATCCTAGAGCCCAGAGCTAGAGTGGGGCCTCAGCTCTGTAAACCCAGTAAACCATGTCCTGGGGACAAATCCCCAGCTTTGCCTTGCTCCTCCGCCCAGCAGCCACCAGCTCTGTTCACGCTGCAGCCTCCCCTGGGGACAGGGCCGGTGATGTCCAGGAGCTGTGGGTGATGCCCGGGCACCGTGAGCTGCCAGTACCCACAGCTCCCTCCCCAACCTGGTGATCTTGAAGATGCGGAGGAGCCGGATGCAGCGCAGCACGGAGATGCCCAGCGGGGACAAGGTGCCCAGCTCCACGAGGATGGTCTCCAGGATGCCCGAGCACACCACGAAGCAGTCGAAGCGGTTGAAGAGCGACATGAAGTACTGGCGCAGCCCCAGCGCGTACATCTTCAGCAGCATCTCGGCCACAAAGAGGGTGAGCAGCAACCGGTTGGCATTGTCTGGGGTGGGAGATCCGGCCTGTCAGAGCAGGGGCCTCAATCCCAGCATGGCTGGGCGGGCAGGGAAGGAGGGCAGTGCTGCTCACCCTCCTCTGGCCCACCCAGCCCTGAGCTGCTGTTTCTCGGGGAGCACACGGGAGGAAGATGAGAGGATGATGTGCAACTGCGTGCTCGTGTGTGTGAGCTGTACAGTGCCTGTGAGTCCTTGCAGGGTGGGTGTTGGGCTACACTATGTGGTGATAGAGAGACAGGCCCTGAAGGCCGGAGAGAGAGCCTCTTTCCTGGGCCCGGAGGTGACCCTGGGACTGTATCCAGGTCACTGGGATGGGCAGAGAGAGGATTGTGAGTTTGTGGGCAGGGATGGGCCTGTGAGAGGTGATGGTTGTACTTTGTGACCTTATAGGGTATTGTTTACCTGTTACCATAATAGGCAAAATCTGTGCACTACCCCAGATGATTGGGGGACACTGTGGTGAACATCTTTCCTGTTTATAGGATGTGATATCCTGTTAGGTGCTGGTATTTAGGGGAATTCTGGCTGCACAATAAATGACTTTGCATCCCCATCTTGTGTGTGGAGTCCATGCCCATGCGTGATCACTGCAGGTGGGCACGTGGGCTGTGCGTGGGGCTGAGCTCTGTGTGTGTGCCCACCTGTGCTCCATGAGCCTCTGGGTGTGTGTGGGTGGGTGGAGGTGCAGTCAGTGGGGCTGCACACAAAAATTGTGTGGCTGCACTGCTCGAGTGCATGCCCCGTGTGCTCACGTGCAGAGGTGCCATGCACACACTCTGTGTATGTCCACCAGGCAAGATCATGTCCCTAAGAGTACCTGTGCATGGCCAGTGTGAGTCGTGTGGCAACAAGGCTCACGCACACACTGACTGCAGGCTCTGTGTGTGTGTCTAGGAGCCTCTGTGCCGTGCTGCTGTGGCTGTGCACTCACTGCAGGAGCTCACACAAGTCTCTGGGGCAGCAGGGTGTCCTGAGCCCTCCTTCTCTCTTAGGCTCTTTGCTTACCTTGCACCTGTGTCAGCCAGTGTGGCTGTAAGTGGTGCTCAGAGGCGATGGAGAGGGTGTTCAGTGCCACCATCAGGATGACGAGCCAGTAGAAGAACTTGGACTTCACCACATCCCTGCACTTCCTACGAAACATTCGGTTCCAACGCCTCCACTGACGGCTGGAGAGATGGCAAAGGATCAGCAGAGCTGCCCAGACCCAGGTCCCTGGGCTGTGCCTGCAGGGCAAAACCACCCCTGCTCCCTCTGCTGGGGGCCTTCCCTGAAAAGGGATGAGGACCACAACCTGCCCCTGGAACTCGGTGCATTCACTCAGGCACTGCAGGTCATTCACCCTCCTGGCTTAATTTTGGCCTCCAGCACCTCTGGTTGGGGGCTGCAGGCACAACTCCTGAATTACACCCCGTGCTGCAAAGGCCACGGGAGGATGCTTGGAGCCTGGTCCCACAGCAAAGGCATTGCTCACCTTGAAGAGCTTTTTGCCAGTACCACAGCCAAATTCCCTGTTTGCTGCCCCAATGTTTGCATCTTCCCCCAAGCACCAGTCCCTGTCTCTCTGCCAGAAACTGGTGGCTGACCAGGAAAGCCTGGCCCAGTTGGGCCAGCAAGTGAGAGACAGTGGAAGCCCACATGCGAGCAGACGGCTCAGCCAGAGCATACTTACAAGAAGAGAATCCACTTGTTCATGCCCTCAATTTCATACAAGCTCTCTGTCTCTGACCCTCCTTCATCCGATGCCATCATACCTAGAGGGAAGGACATTTACAGGCTTTTCTCGGAGCCCTTGGGAAGAACATGTGGGAGGGAACCTCTTCCAGAAGTACACCAGGAAGAGCTTCCCCATCAGAACAATGCCACCCCAGGGAGCCAGCAACCAGAGTTTGGGCAGCAGGCTTTGAGGGTCAGGTGCAAACCAAGCACGAAACACCAGGAATTCCTGCCCTGCAGGAAGAGCAGAGGCAGCCCAGAGAGGGACAGCAGCAGGTACCCCAGCATGGAGGAAACTGGGGCCAGCTGAGATCTGAGCAAAGGCTGAAAAAAACACGGGCCCCAGCTCTGGAAGAGGCGTTTTGTCTGTCCCACTGTTTCCCAAGGCTCTCTGCACATGCATCACTCAGCTTGAGGCATCTAAAGTGCTTTCACCAGGCAGGGTGGCACGGCAGACACTGTGGCTCTGTGGTAGAGCTCCCCAGGCTTTGCTGAGCTTTTTTTAGATGCCTGTAAATCCACCTCCTTCCCTGAGCCACTTCTAACACCTTGAAATTGTCAAGTGGTGGCAAGAAATTCATGCATCTGCTAGTGTGAGAGCTTGTGGCCCTGCACGGCACCCCTGCACATCAGGGGGACACGCTCCTCATGGCCATTTAAGTGCCTCTTCCCAAAGGAGACTCAGGCCTTCCCTGGGGTCTGCAGATATTAAATACTGTGGTTGAGGTGGAGCTTTAGCACCAGGGATAAATTATTGCTAATTTGGGTCAGATTCAGCAAAATTATTCAGGAAATTAAAAAAAAAAAAAAAAAAGTAAGGAAACTGTTCTGCAGAAGCCAAAGCATTTTGTTTCACGGGTTTTCAGGCAAAATGAGTCTTTGTGACTTCTTCAGAGATTCCCACCTTGCCTCTCGAGGTGGCCAGCATCAGACACCCAACCCCCACGCTCAGGGTCTGTGACCAAGCAGAGCTGGTACCTTCTCCCCTGGCCCGATCACTGTCCATGACCTCTGCGTGGGTGATCCAGTCCATGTAGCCCTTCAGATCCTCCTCCAGCTGCTGCTTCTCCCGCAGCTTCTGGAACGTGCCCCGCGACTTGGCCTTCTCGCGTTCCTTGGTGAACTCGCTGGGACAAGGCAAGCAGCACAGACTCAGGGGACAGCGTGGAGGCCAGGAACCACAGCTCTGTGCCAGGCCAGGCCTTGTGGAAAGCCCTGAAGTACCCCTGCCCCTACACTGCTCCGGTGACTTCCCTCTTTCTTGGCCCACGATGCAAGGTCATGGATGGCAGGCAGGGTTCCTTCCCCACTATCACTTTACCGTGATTTATGGTATCATAACAACCCTCCATTCTGAAGTTTTTAGCTTTTATCTATTTACTACATTAACAAACCCAAAACCTCTAAATTTTTCACCCTGTGACAATCTTACAAACTACTCTATCATCCAGTTTGCACCAGTGTTGATTCTAATTCTTCCCAGAGTGTCGGTAATCTTCTCCATGGACGAAGGTCAAAGCCAGTGTTGTCCAGGGGGGTAGAACCCTTCAAAACAGGCAGAGAAATATTCTCTGCACTTTGGGTTCCAACACCCCACCACTGCTGCTCTTTGGGAGCTCCTCGCTGCAGGGTGCTGCAGCTGGACAGGCCACCTGACACCAGATGCTGGAGGCCAGGGCAGCTCCCCAGTCCTGCTAAGCATCAGAGTGGGGTCTCACCCATCCTGGGGCCAAAAACGTGCCCCAAGCTCTCCACATGGAGAAGGTGAGCTCATCACATGGCAGGTAAACAGGACACTCTCTCCATCTTTTCATCATCATGGTAACATGGAAAGAACAGGTCTGCCAATGTCCTTGCCCACTCTTCCTGCTCTCTTTCAATTAATTTCTTTTCTCTCCTGGTGCCTGGCAGGACTGTAGACCTGCTGCTCGGCCCTCCTGGTGTTGCCATGTGTTAGTAACAGGTCTCAGACACAGTAACAATAATTTTCCTGATCTCAAACATAATTTAGCTGTATTTGCAAAACTATTTCAGAACCTTTACCATGCCAGCAACTTACTCCAGGATCAGATGACTGTAGTCCAGCTTGCCCTGCTGTTACAGCAAACTCTACGCAAGAGTCAGGTTCCTGTGGTTTATCTTGTGCTTTTAAACTTGTTTTAGTTATAGTAATACCCAATTTGTTTTAATGTTGCAGTGGCATGGTTCTTGTCATACTAGAGGCCTAACAAATCCAAGTAATCAGGGTATAACCAACCCTGTGAACTAATAGAGATGATGAGTGTGATCCACTTGCACAAACGAGGATTGAAACATACAAAAAAGACCCTGACCCTACACAGACCTGAGAAGAAAAGCCCCCCTCACTTCCCAGGACAACACATATTTCCAAGCAATAAAATTGGGATGGTAGCAGTCCCACAGCAACGCTTGGTAGGTTGAGTGTAACATCTCAGGTTTTAACTGTACCACTGGGGGAATTAACACTAATTGAATTTGGCCTAGATTGTCATAACAGACTGATGACAGCTCATTGGTGTACTTGGACAAGGCTGTTGAAGCAGTAATTAGACTAACAACCATTCCCTTGGATCCCTTGCACTCATCAAAGATGTTCCCCTTAGGCTGGCCATGAGAACACTGTGTGTGCTCACAGCAGGAGGGCAGCTGGAGGTACCAGTGAGGAGTGTCCAGACCCACAGCCGTGGAGTGACCACTGCTGCCCGCTCAGCTCCGTTTGCTGGGTGTGCTGGCAGAACACACCACAACTCACGGGCTCCCAGGCTGGCCTTGCTGACAGCTGCTTGTGCCACAGGGAAAAGATTTCTGTGTTGAGAGCTGAGCTAAAACGTCAGAAAGCCATGGACACTAACACAAAACGTAACTCACAGCTCAGTGTTTCTAAGCATGCAAAACAAAAAAAAAAGGGTGAGGAATGAGAGAGGAAAAAGAACAGAACTTTTCCAGGTTTTTTTCTTGTATAATTCAAACCAGTTAAAACTCCTCTGCTGGCAGAAAGGGTAGGGTGGCACTTACCCACTGAGCACCCCCAGCACCAGGTTGAGCACAAAGAAGGAGCCAAGTAAGATAAGGCTGACAAAGTAGATCCAGGGCCATTCATTCCCCATGGCATCATTTACCTGGCAAGGAGAGATGCAGGTGAAATATTCTGAAGGCAGTGTCCACTGTCTGTTTCCCCTTAGAGCCCCTCAACAGCCTCTGGGATCTTTGCCCCCTCCAAAGGGAGTGCTTGGGACATAAACCTGGCTGCAAGCCCTGGCTTCCTGGAGCTCTGTGTCCGGTTTACAGCCAGACCCAAGCATTTTGGGAGCAGACTTAAACATCAGCCCCAAGCCTCAGCTTCAGCACGACTGTCTCCCAAGGACTGCAAAACATGGGCTTTGCTGGAGGAGCATCCACCAGTCATTGCTGTGCCTGGCCCACACCCCTTCAGGAGCTGGAGCAATCTCCTGTCTACCTGGAGAGCAGGGACAGCTTAGGCAGTGCCTGCAGGGACGCAGAGACGTGACTGGGGTGTTATGGGATGTGCATCTCAGCAAGAAGGTTGGTGGGGGCAGGAAGTCTTTCCCTGGCAGAGACTGAGCCCTGCCACGGCCATTCCCTGCCCTGAGCCAAAACCAGCATCACCTCCACCAAACTGGGCACAAGGTGCTGCAGCCTACCCAGTAGAGAACTTCAGTCCAGCCCTCCATGGTGATGCACTGGTAGACGGTGAGCATGGCAAAGCCGAAGTTATCGAAGTGGGTGATGCCGTTGTTGGGCCCTGGCCAGCCGCTGCGGCACTCGGTGCCGTTGATGGTGCAGTGTCGCCCGTGGCCGGAGCTGGTGCACGGGGCTGGCTTCTCTGATCCCACTGTGGCAATCACATCTGAGGAGCAAAGCCATGGAGTGAGCAGCAGGTCAGGCCAAACACAGCAGCCCACATTTCCTCCCCTTGCAAATGGGGCCCCTTTCACCACCCCTCACATGCGGCTGCGCGCTGTTTCACACATCCCTCACTCCTGCCACGCTCCCAGGCCTGATGCTGGCAAGGCCACGCTTTCTGCTGAACACAGAATCCCTGTGGTCTCACCGCAGCCACACAGAGACACCTCTGCTGCATCCCCCCCAGCACAGCTCCACCTGTCCCAAGGTAGTAGCAGGTCTTGTGCATCCGGCCCTTGAAGAGCTCCTGCCCGACGATGGCGTAGATGATGATCATGAAGAGGACCAGCAAGGCGATGTGGAGCAGGGGCACCATGGCCTTGATGATGGAGTTCAGGACGACCTGAAGGCCTGCACAAAGATGAAGGGAGAGGAGGTCAACCACTTCCTAAACAGCTTTGGGTGCAGCTCACATCCCTGCCAGCCCACCAACAAGCAGCCTTTGAAATGCCCCTTGCCAAGGGAAGAGGGGCACAGGTGGGGCAGGACTGAAATCTCTGAAGCAGGAAATCCTTTCCTCTGCCCACCATGAAAGCACAACAGAGCCAGGCAGTGCTGAAGGCTGCTTCATGCCCCTCCCTTTGTTCTGCTGCTCTCATCCCGGCTGTATTCACAGCAGTTATGGAAGAACAAGCTCCCTGCTCTGAGAAACTCGAGCGAGATCCTGGCCACCCAGAGGTACCAACGCTGAGCCATGGAGGCAGCAGCCACATGTGTGCCAGCCTGCAGATGCCCAGGGCTGACAACCACCAGCTGGAGGAACAAGCAAGAACCTGTGCCTCCTCTACACCTACTTGGTGGCTGGGCTTGATCCAGCAGCAACGAGAAACCTGTCCCATGGCTCCCCACCCTGGCCAGGCCCAGAGGTCCCATCCACCCAGCAGCCCTTGCTGACAGCAGGGCACCCAGCACCCACTCGGCACTCCGGACACCAGGCGCAGGGGTCTCAGCACACGGAACGCTCGCAGCGCCTTCACGTCAAAGCCGCCTTTTCCCCCCGAAGGCCCTGCCTGCTTCACGTTGACCTGCTCCAGGGTCATGGTGATGAGCCTGAAAGAGCCAGGGCACAGGGAGGGAAGGAGGAGAAGCAGAAGGAAGGACAAGGAAAAAGAGAAGGGCATGAGGATGGAGACCAAGAAATCCGAGCTAAGGATTCAGAGCTCTGCAGGCAGAAAAGCAAGGCCAGGACTGCCAGCAGTGCCCAGCCTCACCCAGGGGGCAGTTCTTGGCAAGTCCAGCTCCTGGGCACAGCTGCGCTGCTGACAGCCTGGGACCTCCCACCCCGTGTGCAAACCCTGGAGCACCCCATGCCACCCCCTTTCTGCAGAGCAAGGAGACCTAAGAGACATGAAGGAGTCAAGACAGGAAGAAACAGGAGTGAGAGAGGATCCCAGTGGATGTTAGAGCAGGAAAAAGGAGCCCATGGGAGAAGGCCATGAACTTAGTCAAGGAGTTGTCCCCAGACACATTGCAAACACCAGAAAAACCAGTCCCTGACTGGCTGTGGAACAGGCCTGGCACAAGCCGAACAGCAGCAGCCTTCCCACTTTTCCTTACCCTAGAGTCACAATGGAAAAGTCGAGCACATTCCAGCCGTTCCGGAGATAGGCATCCGTGTGGAAGAGAAAGCCGTAGGCGATTATCTTGAGCATCGCCTCGATGGCAAAGAAGATGAGGAAGGCATATTCGATCTTCTCCTGGGGATTGCAAAGGCAAGCACGAGAGAATGCTTCACCAGACCAGACTGCCACCTCCCCTGGTGTCCTCACCGTGCATGGTCACCCCCCTGTGACCCCGGCTCAGCCCCTGCTGCCACCCCATCTGTACCCCCCTACACACCCCAAGCAGCACCCTGGGGACAAGGGGTGGCATGCTGAGCCACCACATGCTGCTCTCTGGCCTGCAGCAGGATCCCCCCATCC